>JAYEPQ010000005.1:22926789-23336789 GCA_036321105.1 Dracaena cambodiana | reverse complement strand
GGGAATCGATGTCTTTTCTCGAAAAGTACAAGCCTCTAAAGCTAGAGTTTTTTAATGGAAAAGGTTCTCCCAACCAACAGTTATACTACTTCTTATCACAAACAAGTCACCTCATAGGAAATGATCATATAATGACTAAAGTCTTTGCAAGTATCTTGAGAGGACTTGCAATTACACGGTTTATGCAGTTGCCCCCAGGGACTATTAAATCATGGTCCGATGTGGAGAAGAAATTCCTGCGTTGTTTCTACAAAGACAATACAGAGATTTCAGTCCATACCCTCTTGGCAAACAAGTAAAAGGAGGATGGGACTGTTAAAAATTTCATAGAATGTTTTTGAGAGATGTCACTGCAATGTCCGCATGGCATGTCACAAGAAACGCTAGTTGAAACATACAAACACAACTTCCAGACTAATATCCTTATTAAGATGGGAGCAGTAGAATCTAAAACATGGAAGGACCTGGTTAAGCAAGGGTAGCAAGTGGAGGATATAATCCGCCATATCGATGAGCGTTGTTCCCAGAAGAGAGTATCTACAAATAGGCCACAACCACCCCGCCCTAAGGGTAAGGAGGCAATGACTGCTAGGCCTACTGCAAGTCAAAAGCTGCAGAATAATCAAGACTCCTTCATATTATAGCAAACATACGACTTCAAAGATGAACAGGCGGTCACGTTCTTTCATCTATTAACTAAAAAGGGGATGCTAAATTTACCTGGAAATCGAAAGCCAGCGAATGCTGGAAACGATCCCAAGTATTGCCTCTATCACCAAAATATTGGCATTCGACCAAAGATTGTTACGTTCTCAAAGATAATTTAAGCATTCATTGGTTCAAAGGTGATCTAGTTGAGACCGAAACAAAAAAATATATCTGTATATGTAGCTATAATTACTATGGGGTCTTTGCAAATTCCAGCTGGTGTTACTCCAATTCCTGAAGGAAAATTGATAGTAGAGAATTTCGACCCACATGATTTGAAGGAAAAGGGATTCCCTCCAGTCTCTACTGAGAAGAGAGAGGTCATGTGGGTACATCCAGATCTGCTGAAGGGCAAACAATGGACACTCCAACCAACTCAAAGAAGACTAAGGGAAAGACTTGGACCTCTAACGCAATATCCATCCGTGATGAAAAAGATCAGTCTAGCACTACTTCACTCACTGACTCAGAAGTTGAGGCAACAATGATGGCCACTTATCCGAATGGGGCGGGGCCATCGGGCACTCAGTCTGGAAAGAACTACCTTATAGATTGCTCGAAGGCTAGACCAAGCAAGTCAGCAAAAGCACCTAAAGCACCGCCTGCTAAGAAAAAAGAGCTTTGTTATAAAAAAGATTCGAATAAGGATAGTTGCAATGGGGGTACCATTTCAATTCGATGTGTCAGCCCAGTTAGCCAACATTCCTGCTCGAATTACTCTCTACGAGCTTCTGCAACTATCAAAGGCAACAAAAGATACCCTAAAAGAAGTTTTGGACAACTTAGAGACTTTCTTTGCACAAATTGCTGAACTATTTGCTGACCAGGAGGATCCTTGTCCAAACTGCCATCAAACAGCGAGGAAGATCCCCTATATAACATTTTCACCTGAAGATATGCAGGTGTAGAATTTGAAGCACAATAGATACTCTATATTACTCAGGGTATGTTGGTTCAACCAAGGTGAGCCAAATCCAATTTGATCCAGGTTCTGCACTAAGCATCATCCCTCGAAGATTGATGTAATTCCTCGACATCTCCACTAGTCGGCTGACTCCCACCAACACCACCATCTATGGATTTAACACTAACGGTAGTTATCCTTTGGAAAAAATACAACTTCGATGCCAAATCGAGGACTTAAGGTCATGTTACGCCATTGATACGGACACATCATACAACATCTTGCTTGGACGCCCATGGATCCATGCTTACATGGTGGTCCCATCGACACTTCATCAATGCATGAAATACAATGATGAAGAAGGTAAAGCGCATACATTGATTGAAGACAAGCAACTATTTAGGGGGTTGGAAAACTACTTCAATGATGCCATGCTATATCAAGAAGCCCATAAAACTTCTGACGAGCCAGTGGAAGAGAGTTGCAACAGTGGAAAAGAGGCAGATTCAGAGCCCAAGCCCAACAAGAATGGCGATTTTGAGTTTGAAATAAATCCATTTGTAATTAGCTTAGACAATATGGATGTACTTAGTACCACCGATGAGGTAGGCAAGTGGATCGTTAATGACAATGTAGGATTTGCTTACTTGCCTGTAGTTACTTCGGATTTTGCGCCCTCTTGTAGGAGAACAGAAGTAGATAGCTTGTCTGAGTCAAAGACGTTGGCACTTACCAATACGGTCATCACTCACTACACAGTCGAAAAATAGCTGAACCAAAAGGTGTTGTTTTTGAAGTACCTCCTCAATGGACAGACCAATATCCCATAATATTTGGAAGAGTTGAGTCGCAATCCAATCCAAATCTAGGTGATGACAACAATGGCCAAGTATCACCACAGTTCAAACTCTATGAGCCAAATTTCCAATGGATGATGAGAAAGATGGGCGATGATTTAACCTCCAAGCAAGGTTTAAAATTTGGAAAAGGAAGACGGAATCTTCTATGCTTGTTCATACCAAAGAGCAAGAACCCGAATTACTACCCTAAAACCCACAAGGGGTTGGGTTATGTCACGCCATCGGAAGCAGAATGGAAACAACCAACCAGTCTAGAAGGAAACAAAGCCACAACAAATTCGGATTTAGATATGAGTACCGGAGTCATATTCCAAGCTCTTGTATCGAATATGACTTCTACGACCTTTAATGCATACGAAGAGGATCGACCTCTCTCATTGTTTGCTCAAAAATTGTATTTCTCCTTCCATTGTTAAAATTATTTGATTACAATGAAGATTTGAGATTACAAAAATTTTGAGGAATTACAAGAACGGGAATATTAATTTATTACCTTTTTTTATGTGGGTTCGGGTGGCGATGGAGCCTCATTAATGCCTCCGTTGACCGTCCGACTAGAAGAAGATGGCTCTGCTCCGCTTCTCAATTTTCCGAGCTCGCCCAAAATCTTCCCAAAGTCCAAGAATCCAAAAGTCCTTTCTCCGACTAAATTTCTGTATTTTATAGATTGAAGAACCTCGAAATCCGTCTCGAATACTCCCTGAAAAATCGGATCACACAATATTAGCGAAATAAATAATGGAAACAGGCGGAAAACAACCCGCGGGTTGGCACCTACGGGAGTGCTCCCGTGGGTGCCGACCCGCGGGAGCCCTCCCTCGAGTGCCCACCCGCGGGACTCTCCCGCGGGAGGAACTCCCACGGGTGCTGGGCACCCGCGGGATTCCTCCCACGGGTGGGCACCCGCGGGAGAAAATCCCGCGGGTGCTACGCACCAGCTCATATTTTTTTTTAATTAATTTATTATTATTATTTTATTTATTTATTATTATTATTATTTATTTCTTAATTATTATATATATATATATATATATATTTTAAATATATATATATATTTATCTTTTTTATTTTTTTTTTAGTATCTACACTCATTAGAAGATCCATGAGTCCAATAAATAGAAGCCTAATAGGATATGCAGTTTGAACAATGAGAACCGCCCATTGATGACAAGGTAACCCAAGTCAACGTAGGAACTGAGGAGAGTCCGAAGCCCATCTTTATAAGCAAGAATTTGCCTCCATCTAAGAAGGAAGACTTATTAGCTCTAATAAAAGAGTATATTGATGTCTTCGCGTGGAATTACGAAGACATACCAGGCCTAGATCTAGAAGTTGCAGTCCACTGACTCAATATCAAGCCGGGTGCAAAGTCAGTAAAACAACAATAAAGGCACTTTTGCCCCGAATTGATGGAAGCGATAGAAGCTGAAGTCAAGAAACTTGATGATTCAAGTTTCATTCGCGAAGAGCAGCATCCCGATTGGGTAGTAAATATTGTCCCCATACTAAAAAAAACCGCAAGATCCGAATATGCATAGATTTCCAGGACCTTAACGATGCCTGCCCTAAAAATAAATTCCCACTGTCCATAACCAATGTTATGATAGACATTACATGTGAATATGAGAGAATATCTTTTATGGATGGTTTCTCAAGGTATAATCATATCAAGATGCATCCCGAGGATAAAAAGCATAAAGCTTCTAGAACTCCGTTAAGGATATACTGTTATACTGTGATGCCCTTCAAATTAAAAAATGCTGGTACGACATACCAGCGAGCAATGAGCATCATCTTTTGAGAATATTTAAGGAAAACTGTTAAGTGCTACATGGATGATTTGGCAGTCAAAAGTAAGAAAAAAGAGGATCACCTCAATGACTTGAGGACTATACTCGACCTCATGAGGAAGCATCAATTGAAAATGAACTCCACTAAATCTTTTCTAGGGGTATCCAATGGCAAGTTCTTGGGATTCATCGTAACCTCAAAGGGAATCCACCTCGATCCTGACAAAATCAAGGCGATTCAAGAAATGCAGCCATCTCGTAATCTAAAAGAACTTAGAGGGTTGCAAGGGAGCTTGGCTTATATTCTACGATTTATCACCAACTTATCAGGACGATGCCAACCATTAACGAGGCTCATGAAGAAGTGGGTGTCATTCATCTGGGACGAAGCGTATTAGCAGGCCTTTTATGACATATAAAGGTATCTAACCAACCCACCTGTTCTAGCAGCCCTGGTGTTGGGGAAACCTTTTCTCATCTATGTGAGATCGATGGATCATGTCTTGGGAGCTTTATTAGCACAACTCAATGAACAAGGCCAGGAGCAGGCCGTCTATTACTTAAGTCGCAACATGATTAGTGTGGAACATAGGTATAACTCGATTGAGAAAGAATGTTTAGATTTAGTGTTCGCAATCCAGAAAATGCAACACTATATAGCCGGACAAACAATCCATGTCATCTCTCAAGTTAACTTGTTAAAATTACTCATGACAAAATCGGGTAATGGGAGATTAGCAAAGTGGGCACTCCTCCAATTATCATACTATTTACACTTCGTCCCCTAGAAGGCTGTGAAAGGACATGCAATAGTAGACTTTCTCACAGAACACTCTATACCAAAGCATTCAAAACTCCAAAATGGCGTTATTGACAAGATTGCTCAGGTTAATCTAGTCGACGAAGAGCAAACCTAGCAACTATTCTTTAATGGAGCAGCAAGGAGAATTGCAACTGAAGCGGAGGTGGTATTAATGAGTCCCCAAAAACATGTGATACCTAGGAGTATTCACTCATTAAATTATGCGCAAACAAAATTGCAGAATATAATGCACTCATTGTTGGCCTCCAATTAGCTCAACGACTAGGGGTGAAGCACCTCGAGATGTATGGAGACTCCAAGCTCATTGTCAACGAAATGACTGGAGAATGTGAAGCATGAAGACCTCATTCCTTATCTTGAAGCGGCAGTTAAGTTGGCCAACAAATTTGAAGGATTCTGTATCAATCATGTGCCTAGATATGAGAACGTATATGCAGACGTGCTTGCATCCCTGGCCGCAATCTTAGCCGTGCCACCCGGAACAAGTAAACAAATATCTATAGGGGGATGGGACCTCTTGCATCCAAAGACGCTTTTTAAAGAAGATGAGGTATACCAAGTATGTTTGGATCTCAAGCCCCGTGATTGGTGCTTTCTTTTTATAGACTATGCATTATACGAAATCCTCTCGGAAGACTCCAAGGAGGCGACTTCAATAAGGAAGAAGATATCCAAGTATTACTACGATTTAATGTCGCATAATTGTACCGAAGATCGCATGATGGCATTCTACTATGTTGCTTTTCGAAGAAAGAGGCCGACGAAGTAATTCATGAAACACATAGTGGCACTTGTGGGGTCCACCATCCAGGACCAAAACTATGAGACTGTATAAGAAGACTTGGTTATTTTTTTCCAAAGATTACACAAATGCCGTGAACTATGCAAAACGTTGCTACGTCTGCCAAATACATGCCAACTTCATTCACCAACCACTAGAATACCTATATAATTCCGTCGCTAGCTGGCCATTTGAAACCTGGGGCATGGATATCATCGGTCTAAGTACCCCGCCATCATCTAAAAGGCACCAATTCATACTGGTCATAACTGACTACTTTTCCAAGTGGGCAGAGGCCATCCCTATAAGGGAAGTGAAAGCAACAGATGTCATTAAATTTATCAAGCATCATATGATATACCACTTCGGAGTACCTAGACGAATTATCTACGATAATGGTCCCTCGTTTGCCAGCCAAGGATTCACGTGATTTTGTAGTAAATTCATAATCTAGAATTTTTCATCAACACCTTATAATCCGGCAGCAAATCAGCTAGTCGAGGCCTTTAATAAGACCATCGTCAAGCTGCTTTAGAAATTTGTGTCCTCCACTAAGCGAGATTGGGACGAGAAGCTAGGATAATGCTTGTGTGCTTACCGAATCACAGTCCAAACTCCAACAACAACTACACCGTTCTTCTTAGTTTACAGGTGAGAAGCGGTTTTGCCACTCAAAATGCAGATACCATCCCTGTGAGTCACATTGGCTGCAAAAATGATGATTGAAGAGCAACACTATCGACGATTGCGAGAACTCGAAATGCTAGACGAAAAGCATGTAAAGGCACAACAACAAATAGAGCTGTATTAGGCACGTATCTTGAAGGCTTTCAATAGAATTGTTAAGTGAAGAACCTTCAGAGAAGGAGACTTGGTCTTAATTGTTAAAAGACATATGATTATGACCCACAAAACTAAAGAAAAGTTTACGCCAAAGTGAGAAGGTCCCTTTGTGGTGGAGACTATCAACTTAAATGGAGCATATCGTCTGATCAACTAAGACGGGGATAGAATAATGATGCCTGTCAACGACAGATTCTTGAAGAGATACTATATATAGTCACTGTCTAAAATAAATTTGAATTTGCATACAACAAACTTTGTTGCCTAATGCCGTCAAGGCAACGGGAAGATGAATAAAAGGTTTCTCGCTAACTCTATCATACCGAGGTAAGAGTATGAAGTCAAACAGTCCAAAACCAAAAGGCGAAATGAAAAGAGAACGTTTGGCATTTTAAGCCCAAACAAAATCTTCAACAACATATCATTCTGAGGGGAATAGCATGGCTAGTCCAATGCAAACGCCGATTGGTAAACATGCACCAAATCTGTTTATAGCTAGATATTTGCTAAAAATCATGGGAACCTATTATGTTAAGCTCTAACCTCTGACAACAAGATTTGATTTTTTTTGTATTTTTTACAGAACCTGAGACACAAAATACAGAATAATAGAGAAAAAAGTGGGTGAGATTCACACAAATTGTAGCTAAATAGCGGCAAATATCTCTATTTGGTGGCAAAACCAGGGAGTTTATCTCCCTGGGTTTTTTAGTGTACCTCTGATTCTTCTCTCTTTCTTTTTTTCTTCCTGTATCTGAACTTATTGGTCTCTGCACACTCAATACACACTGTTAATTCTTAAAATATTAGAAAAAAAAAGAAAATATCGTTGATCTCCGGCAATAGCGCTAAAAACTTGATGTGATAATTTAACTGTAAGTGCACATTATTGGTGTAGCACTTTACAGGTCGTCCCATAAAAATCTCAGGTGTTTTTGCGTTCTCGTTATTCCTATTATTCTAATAGACTAACCAAAGATTCTAATTTGAAGTTGAGTTGATCTAATTAGCCTAGGATATAGAATCCACTTTTCTATTATCATCTTCTATCATAAAAAATCGATATTTTAGTTTTAATTTTTATCTAAAGTGCTATAAGCATGAGCTATCAAGTAGTGTGTAAGTATAACTCATCAAAAAACTACTTTTCCTGAAAGCAAACTAAATCATTAGATAATTCGATAAAGAAGATGAAATTAATAACTCCAAACCCTAAGTAAGCATAGGCTATCAGGAAACTTAACTCAAGTATAATCTATCAAAGTATTAATCTACAAGTTCTTATATTTTAATTTTTTCATAGAAAAATAATGTCTTTATTATTTTAATTAGGAAGAAAATATTAGAGAGCAACAACATGGTGAATTTTAGTTTCATCTACATTCTAGAGCTAATTAAATTAGCTACTCATAGTTCTAGTTACCAAAATCCTATTTTTATTCATGAAAACAAATAAATCTAATGTAGAAAGCAAATAAATTTACACTAGAAAGAAATTAAAAGAGATTAGCTATGAAAAATTAAAGAATAACAAAGATTACCTTTGGAGTCGGTATTATGGCTATCAACCCTTCAGCAAACTCTAATTTTATTAATTAAAAAATTTGAGTGCAAAACTACGGGATTTAACCCTAGTTATAAGTATATGGCTAATAAATAGGTTTCAGAATATCAAACTCTAATTTTGATACAAATAAAAAACTACAAAATTACGTCGAAGCCCTCGCAGAACAATCACTATGTGGGCCCCTCTTTTTACAGCCAAATGGCAGCAAAATGCCGCCAAATCGTAGCAATATTATGAAAAAAAATTCTGATTGTTCTTCTGCACGAGTCTCTTGTCTTGTTCTCTTAATTTTCCTAACTATATTGAACTTTAACTCTCTGCAGCATCACTAGCTTGAAGTTTGCTCACTTTTATCTCTTTTTCGGGCTTGGTTTCCTAATTCGGTTCTGATTTTATACCATCTCCTTGTAGGAATAGATTACCTAAAAAACAAACTAAAAATACCTGAGTAACATTATTTAAATAGAAAAATAGACAATATGGAGGCTATAAATATGCAATATATGGCACTGAGCAGTAAACAATCATCATTCTGATCCTAACACGATCATCGACTCTGTCTATTATCCAGGTGAGTCACCCCTAAATCTCAAATCGGCCATGTCTGCTTTCCAGTCGAGTCAACCCATGATCCTGACCCAATCACCGATTTTGTCTGCTTTCCAAGCGAGTCAACCTACAATCCTGACCCGATTATTGATTCTGTCTGTTTTCCAAGTGAATCCACCGTAGGTATGTCAACCATACCTCTGTCTATAGATCCCGTGATCCTAAACCGATTACTGGCTCTGTTTTCTTATCAAGCGAGTCAACCTATGATTCTGACCCGATCATTGATTTTTCCAACTTTCTAGGTGAAACACCCCATAAACATGTTAGATATACCTCTGTCTATGGTTCTTTTGATCCTAATCTGATCACCCCGTCCCTATTTGCTTTCCATGCGAGTTACTCACAAATCTCAAATCGATTATGTTTGTTATCTAGGCGAATCACCCTGACTTTGTCTACTTTCTAGATGAGTCACCTCAAATCTCAAATCGATTATGTCTATTATCCAGACGAATCACCCTGACTCTGTCTGCTTTCTAAGTGAATCACTCCCAAATCTCAAATCGATTCTGTCTGTTATCCAGACAAATCATCCCGACTTTATCTACTTTCTTAGGTGAGTCACTCCCAAGTCTCAAATTGATTCTGTCTGTTATCTAGACGAATAACCATGACTCTATCTGCTTTCTAGGCAAGTCACCCCCACAACAAATTTTGAAACTAAACTTGTTATGGTCCCACCATATCCGTAATAAGTTCCACCTTCCGCAACTCTATCCTTCGAAATATCCACAAATCCACAACTCTAATTTTGCCTTGACTCTGTCTACTTTCCAGATAAGTCATGTCAGAAAAAGAAACTGGCTATGAAGTGACGTAATCTTGTCAAAACTT
Source organism: Dracaena cambodiana (assembly GCA_036321105.1). Taxonomy (NCBI): domain Eukaryota; kingdom Viridiplantae; phylum Streptophyta; class Magnoliopsida; order Asparagales; family Asparagaceae; genus Dracaena; species Dracaena cambodiana. The sequence goes on along the minus strand of JAYEPQ010000005.1, from coordinate 23,327,067 downwards.
CATATACAACAAGTCACCTTCTTTCAAAAGATCTACTCCAAAACCCCAGAGTATCAATAAGTGTACCACACAACAATTTTAGAATAAGGCATTGCATTGAAGAAATGATTATTTATTTATATAACAAGACGATGGAGAGAATTAAGGTGACACGGACTGTCTTATTAATCAAAAGAAGAAAAAAGAAGAAGAAAAAAGAAAGAGAGGAATTAAGGGTTGCCCAAAACCCTTAAACTTAACTCAACCTCTTCGAGAGCCGCTTGTCGAGTTTTCTCCACAGTCGATAGTACCTGACGGCGCAACTCAGCTTCATTCATGGCTAACTGCTAAGTAGCTTACGCCCTGGCATCCTCAATCACCTTACTCCGCATATTGACCTCTAAATTAACTTGGTCGTAGCGTAGAACCAGTTTGTCCTGCTTCTTTAACACTACATCCTGCTTCGCTTGGATGGCCTCGAGAATAGTTTGAGCTTTGCCGATCATCTCATGGGTACGATCTATTGTGGCTTGATTGGCATTTAATTCAAACCTTATCTACTCTATCTCCTCATTAATAGCCTCTTGACTAACCGGGAGGCTACCAACTTCTGCGGTCTAGGCTTTCTCTTGACAGTAAAACTCTTCTTGCCGCACGATCATCTCTACTCTATGACAAGCAATTTAAATTTCTATTATAGCAGTGATGTCAGCTCGCCAAAGAGTTTACTATGCTCGAAAGTGTTCATTTAAAGAAGTCAGGCAGGCCCAATAAGGAGCAGCTCATTTTGATCCACCGACATTCTCAATATTGTTTTGATAATTCAACAGCATCAGGCACCCAAGCTCTATGGAATGACGACCATCCAAGAACATGGACACGCATCACCACAACAAGCGCAAGAAGTCCATGATTCTATGCTAGAAAAACTCTTCAAGTGGATCATTATCAGGAACAATTTGGATGGAAGCCGGAACTAGTGTCGGAGCAGGAGTCACAGAAGAAGGTGTTGCAATAGTAGGAGAAGTCTCGCCACTTAACACTGTCGTGATGTGTGGTGCCAACAATTGCAACAGTGGATTAGCTGACTATGAAATATTGGACGGAGGCCTCCCTAGAGTTATTATAATTGTGGCAATAGGAGCAGACTCTGAAGGAGGACTCTCTTTTAGAACATTCCCAGTGTTGGATCCCGCCCCCTCAAAAGAAAATATCAACGACGATTCGGAGGTAGGAGGTGCCCTGGTCAAGGACCCCACACCAGGATCGATAGACGAAGAGGTCTATACTTGCCACCACGGGTGGAGGCAAAGTCGCAGTGGTAGTACCTAGCAGACTGCTTGGTTGAGCACTGACATCTGCAAAATAATCACAATAAAATGAGTACTAAAAATATAGCAAGATACAAGTCATTGATGAGGACCATGCATAAAAAAAAGGATACCTGCAAGACCAGTCAATATAGCCGAAGGAAGAACACTCTCAGGAATTACTGTCTCCAACTCTTCAGAATGGAGATGACTATGCTTGCCTGTGTTGGGAGCAGGAGCAAAATAGCTTCCTCTAGGCATCCACGTCAAATGCAGCATCACTATCGTCACCACCATGACTACTTCTGCCTGAAAAATCAATACGCTCAGATGACAACTATTGATTGGAGGTAGAATGGGGCCATAGTGAATCGACGCCTGAAATACATCCCATTACATAAGGACGAAGGCAGAAAAAGGCAGAAAAAATATCGGGGTTGAACTTATGAGAAGTCACCAGTCCAATTGTCGGACTACGAGGTGGAGTTGTCATTCCAGACATCATAGCTGGTAGCAAAAGAATGATACCAATGCCCAAACCAACCACAATAGCGACGTTTGGCTTAGAAGTGGCAGGAGCAACTTCAGAAATAATCTCTGGAGGAACCGCTACAGGCACAACAATGTCAGAAATAACCTCATGAGTAGCTGCCATAGGCACAAAAATCTTCGCAGTTGCTCCCACAACCTCCAAAGCACGCTGAGGAGATGACAACTCTTTGGCTAACTCGGTGGTGAGGAAACAATGAGGCTTCTTTACTTGGTGAATAGAACTATGAATACTTGTCGATCAAGTGCACTTGGCCACAACCTCGTATCACCTTGAGCAGGTGCATCTTTTCGACCATGTGCAGCAAATTGGGATGGAACATTAGCTGGTGCACGCACGTCAGCTTGCGCAGGCACATCAGCCGGTGCATGAACATTAGCCTAGGCTGACACTATAGCCTAGACCGAAACATCTCTTTGAACGGGCACATCACTTGGAGCAGGTACTGTAGGCATGGCCCCAACGATAACGTCATCATCATCATTATCGACGGAAAGAAACTCATTCATGCCTCGCACTCGAATGACCTTGACACCCTTCTTCTGAGAATAATACGCCTCATTTTCTCCCATGCATGAGTGGTTGATTGAAAAAGAGGCGGCTGTAGTGTTGATGCTATGATAATAGGAGAAGAACCCAAGCGACGTACAAAGATTGGGAGTCTTCAGTGGTAAGGCAAAATGAGCTCCAGTCAGTAGAGAAGTGATACCATCCTCTAGCACCCTCGAACAAATTATCTCAGAATTGCAACAAAGTGTTGGGGTTACCGACATAAAGTTACGAATATCCAAACTGGCGAGCAATCCTGTTGAGGAAATATGGCTCGAGGAAGTAGATCGACTGTTAACAATATAGCAGATGCCCTTGCCTAATGTTGATCAACCACCAGAAGCAATCTGAAGAAAGGGTGGTGTAGCCGTCAGGACCAGTGGCATTTCAAAATTCTTCTCCATAAACACCTTCATAGTAGTTGGGGAAATAACAGTAAATATGATAGTTTTGGTGGCTATGCACAGTCTTCTGAATGGTGTGCATATAGTGATTTCTCCAGTCACAACTCTTGTGCCTCTAAATGAATGAGCCCCCGCTACTGTCTTCAGGAGGTGAATTCATCGGGCTCAGACAGTGCATCACAAACCATGCTATAAGATAAGTGCAGGGTAACTCCACTCTAGGGTTGGGAGTTGGCATCTCAGCTTCGAGTTTGGTGCTTCACTATTCTTCTTCTTCTTGCTTCCTAGGCAAAATCTGTTGCAAGATCCCAAAGGCTATTTTGTAACTTGCAGACTATTGCGGGTAGGAGTCCATGAGGCTTTCCATGTGCCAAGAGGATGGTCAGGTACACGACTTCAAGAGCTATGGCATTTTGAGGAACTGACAGGATGACACATCGCTTTAGCTAGAGCATGAGAAAGCCAGCTATCAACCCCTGTCAGAAATAGGAGTTTGTGCTTGATAGTGAAAGCTTTGGAAACTCGTGCCCACCTGGAACCCATCCTCGTCCAATTCTATCACATATGAGGTGGAACCCAAGTGAGCTATCCAAGCTTCAGTACTAGCTTGGCTAAGAGGTCCAGCATCGTCATTGCAACCTCCGAATGATCCACATCTTGAAACAGGTAGTTAGCCCATAATTTTTGGCAATACCTTGATTCTTTGTTCTAGAGACTTCTTGATAGATACAAAAGTGGCACATAACCTCCAAGTATGTCTCATACACTTGGAGATCTCACTTCTTCATCCACTGTAACTCCTATGTCATTGGAACTATCTCTTCGTACGGCAGCTCCCCCATCGATAACAAAGAAATTTCAAACACCTCATGGAGTAAAAAGGTCCCGGACTTGGGTTATACATCTCCAGAATGCTAAACAGATGGTAAGCACTATGGGGAGACCATACTGCATATTTCTAATGGCCCATATAGCTCGATATCCTTCAGTATTGCTTTGAACTTGGAGAGAACGAAGCTGATCATTCTGCTCCACCACATCCTGTCAGTAGAATGGATCCATCCAGGAGTGCGGAAATTCTGAGCAGGGTATTACCCCTTTGATTTTAAGAAATCATTGAGGAAGGTGCTTGCTAGCTGAGGAGACTCTCCCAGAGGAAAATCCTTCCTTACTCTTCCCGGCAACAAGCTAATCAGGAATCTACCGGGGCCATCTTGGTAAAGACCCTATCTGCCAGAGCCACCAATAGAAACACCGTCTTGGTTCTTAGTGGGACTCCACTCCATTTGGCGAGAAACGAAGATATTCTAAAGATAAGTCAAAGAGCAGCTCCTTTCCATCTCTGAGATGGACATTCCTACATGCCTATTTAGCGAAGCCACTTGCACTCATTTTCATAAAGAGACTCCTTTGAGACAAGTATGGAATCGCCAAAGAGAAAGGCTAGCTTCTCAAGTTCTTCTCTATCTGCACCTTCAAGAGGAGTGTCGCTTATCAATTCCCTCAATGTAGACGAATTGTAGTTGGGTAGCCTATCCCTGTGATCATTGCTGTTACCTAGGGTGAACGAGGGGATTGGTTTATGGAATCCTAGTTGAATTCTACCATTAGGGACCCCTCAGAAGCTGAAGTGATAGTGCCTCAACAGAGAAGTGGTATAGTTTACTGCCAAAAAAGCAAAGAGGAAGTCAGAAAATCATCAAATATTATGAAAGATTTCTCTAAGTAAAAAAACGCGGGGCTATTGCAAAGGAAGGAAAAAAACACAGGGCTAACAACCTCGCGATATCAAACGCAAGGCTATTTCCTCGTGCAGTTCAACGCGAGGCTATGCGAGAATACATAACCTCGTGCTAGTGAGCCCGAAGGCGGTTCGCCACCAACGGCAAGCTCTAACAGCGTCGATGGCCAAATGAGGCTCTAAACCCCAAAATAACCCAAAAATCATGGCTAAAATTCTCCATCGAAGCCTCATATCAAGTTTCTACTCAATAAAGAAGAGGAAAACAAGATTTTGAGAAGATTTTACCTCCAAGAAGGGGGAACCCTTCCAATGTTGACAGTCGTGAGGCGAAGATCAATGCTTTGACTGACCAAAATCATCTTTGGTGCCGTATGTCGAAGATCAATGCGAGAAATCGAAGAAATTCGAAAGAAATTTGAAGAAACTCAATAGAATAGAGAATGGGTTTTGTTGGAATGAAGGAAGGAGGAAGATGAAGGGGCGATTTAAAGAAGAAAATGACACCTAAAAGGGTTAAAATTTTGCAAGGCAATTATGAATTCTGCAAGGCTATTTTCTGCGAGGCTATTAGCTCCGTGAAGCTAAATAGCCCTGCATACTAAAGAAGCTTGTATGATGGAAACTTGAAAAGCTAAAGTCCAAAGTATTTCAAAACTCATTAGAGATCAGCAAACGAGCTTTTGAAAACTTTGGAGGGGGTCTTGTAGGCAGAAAAAATTTTAAAGCAAGAAAAAAATGCCACACGGTGTGCACACGAGACTATTAGCCTCGTGCACGTGAGGCTATGCCCCGCGCGGGGATGACAGCCTCGCGCATGCCATTGGAGGAGAAAATTTCAAAAAAGAATTGAAGAAGTAGCTCTGCAGCAAGTCAGACGTGAAGCTATTGATTAGCTTCGCATCGGCCAGAAACTTAACTTCACGTGAGGAGGCTAAAATGTGAAGTTAAGTCGTTAACTTCGCGTCTAGATTCCCTAGCTCCACGTGGACAGATTCTCAGAATCTTTAATTGATTGTGATTGAGATTTGGGATTATCTAATACCCGAATTAAGTTTAATCAGAAACCAAAATCAGGAGATTTAAGTTAAAATCAAATATTTGATTAGAATCCTTGATAAATACAAAACGTTCTATTCCTATCCCTAAGGGAACTCCCTCAACCAACCAAAGTCTATAAATAGCCTCTTTGAGGAGACTTTAGAGATCTTTTGGCAATTCAAGTTATGCACGAGAGCCTTGAATTCAATGGATCAACAGAGAGAGAGCTATGACTGGCCATCATCTTTAAAGAGAAGTTCTTCACGTTAGATCGTCAATAGATTCTACTAGATAGATCCTATCACCACACTAGAACCTACTTTTATTGTAAAAGAGAGGGATAATATATAAACCCTCTAGTTTGTTTTTCTATTATTCTTTCTTCATTGTAATCATCATAATAATTGGAAGAAAGCAAGATTTTTTACAGACAACAAACCGTCGACCACAGGGGGAGACATCTCTTTCACTGAACAAGAGATCGTGGTGCAATCGAACATAAAGAAAATTGGATCGATCGTGGATATGCTTGTCATTAAATCGACTAGCAAAGGTATGAGTACTATCTCTCTTCTGAATCAGTCAATCTGATTGAAATGCGATACTATCACCGCGTGATCATTAAAACTCATAAATTAGGTAATAAGGAATTCTCTGTTAATTGGGGACCCTTTGAGTCCGCGGTTATAGAGCCATTGTTCAATCAGAAATCCCTAGGAAAGGATCCTATTCTTATTGCTGAAGAGGGTCAAGAAAATAGTTTCACCAGAACTCAACTCCATAATCGAAATCATCAAGTAAGATAAAGAGCTCTCAAAGCCTGCGTAAAACGTTAGGCTGAGGAAGTAGCAGAACGAGAGGTTACGACTTTACCTCACGAACTGGCTTGCATTAATCGCAAGACCAGTAAGAGTCACATAAAAACGTGAAGCTAACTATAAGCCAACGTGTGAAGAAAACTCTCCACGCGAGGCTATAGAATTTGGATATGAAACTAAGAAAATTTACAATACTCGCATAAAACGTGAGACTAACTTCAGAGATAGGCCAGTGTATGAAGAAATCTCTCCATGCAAGGCTAGTGAACTTTGATATGAAACTGGCAAAATTGCCAAAACTCGCATAAAACTTGAAGATAAAGATAAGCCAGCGTGTGATGAAGATTCTCCACTCGAGACTATCAAACTTGGAAAAAAACTTGAACTTAGCATAAAATGAGAAGCTAATAAAACTTGCGTAAATCACGAAGTTATGCCAGCATGCCAGGATACTTCCCAATGCGAGACTGAACAACCACTAGAAATTAAACTTCTTCATAAATGCCAATCCAGCATAAAACATGAAGCAATGTTCCAGTCTCGCGTGAGAGCCTTGAAACGCGAAACTAACTCCCAGCTCCGCTTAAAACAGCCAGTGTACAAAATCAAAATTGATAAGCAAAGTGTTGAACATCTAACATACCAGCAGTTCGATGCCACCAGTCCTAAAAAATTTTAGCAGGCACCTGGGCTTCTTCGACAGTCTAGTGGGCCTCACACCCAGAAAATAACTAAAGGTTCCTCATCTTCTAAAGTCTTTGACCTCAGAGGTTACTTAACAAATAAAAAACAACTCAAACTCAGTCACACTCAACATGCCATTGCGAGCAACTAATATCAGCTATATTAAATCTTACATTGTAATAAGCAAAGAGTGTCTGTATTTGATAGAATAACTGAGTCTAATCAAAATACTTCAAAAAGAAGAAAGAGTGATCTGAAATACAGAATCAACAAGGAAAAAGAATTGGAGGCGGTGACAACAAATATGGTGGGTAAAGGAAAGAAGGTTCAGGAAAAGGAGCAGGGGTCAGATGTAGACGTTGAAGAACCTCACCATTTTACCTGACTCAAGACAGGTGTCATCGCTCCTCAAAATTAAAAGAAACTTGCAAAGGGTTCATATGACAATGATAGCGACAATTCGGCCATAGCTTCTCCACAGTCATATGCTTCTTTCCAACCAAGAAAATCGGCATCGCACACGGTGGACAAGTCCAATGATGTGGACCAAAGGTTGAAAGCTCAAGAGCAAATGATTCGAGACCAACAAAAGGCTATTGATAACTCAAGATAATACTCCTGAAAGTGGTCGAAAATACCCAGAAAATAGTGGAAGACAGGGCCAAAACCTCTTGCTCGGAACCACCACCTAAAGCAAACGAGGAAAAAGAGAAAGAAAATGAAGAAGAAAAAGCTTCCTCTGAGCATGGAGAAGACTCTAAATCCTTCTTCATTGACCCTCATGTCGAAAGGATGGAGAAGCTTCAAAGCCAACTTAATGCTTTGATGCAGAGGAAGAAACTAAAGAAGACAGGGGTTTCAAGACCATATTTGCTTAAGTGGGATTTCGCTCCTTACCCCGAAAAATATAAGCCTCTCATAATGGAATCATATGACGGGAAGGGGTCACCAAGTCAGTATATGTATTATTTCTTATCACAAGCTAGTCATATGATGGGAAATGATTCCATAATGACTAAAGTATTCATGAGTATCCTACGAGGGCATGCCTTCACATGGTTCATACAGTTTCCCCCATGACCATTAATACTTGGATGATGTAGAGAAACAGTTCTTGGCCAGTTTTTTGAGGATGATACCGACATATCGGTTCATTCCCTCATTGCAACAAAACAAGGAGAAGAAAAAATGGTCAAACGCTTCATAGAACGCTTCTAGAAAAGTCCGTGCAATGTTGACATGGTATGACCCAGGAAACGCTGGTAGAAACTTATAAACATAACTTCAAAACTGGCGTGCTGATTAAAATGGGAGCCGTAGAGTCTAAGACTTAGATGGACTTGCTGAATCAAGGAGAGCAGGCAGAAGATATAATCCGTCGAATTGAGAAATCTCGTAGTACGAGGAACTCTACGAAATAATAGGCCATGTTCATAGAATCTTAAGAACAAAGGAAAGACTATGATGGCATCAAATGCTCCTCCAAAACCAACAAATCCGACAAATTCAAGACCTCAAAATCAAAATCCGAGAAGTGCAAGCCCGAACAGACCCCTGACCTGATATGACTTATTCATTTTAGATAGAGCAGATAGGAACTGTGTTCCATCTCCTCAACAGAAAGAGCATGCTGAAGTTTCCAAAGAATCGAAAGTCGAAAGATGCTGGGAAAACCAATGATCCTAATTATTACATGTTCCATCAAAACATCGAGCATCCAACTAAAAATTTTACCCTCTTAAGAACCAAATCAAGGCATTGATAGAAGCCGAAGTTCTCCAACTTAAAGAGAAATAGAAGAAAGTTTTCGTGAATATGGCAACCCTGGTAGTAGAAACCAATGAGTTCCCCGTTGGAGTGATGCTAGTACCAGCAGGAAAACTAATGGTGGTTAATCAAGATCCCCATAGGATGGAGCAGAAATGACTCATTCCAATAACCACGAAAAGAAGAGATATTATGTGGATTCATCTGAATCTCCTAAAAGATGAGCAGTGGTTTTCATCTAGCACACAAAGAAAGATGTGGACTAGTAATACTATCTCCACGAATCTTAAAGAAGACTACCTAGTTGCTAATGCATTAACAGATTCAGAAGAGGTGGACTAATCAAGACGAATCAGGTCCGACTAGCACTAGATCTAGCAAAGCTAATCATAAAGACTATTCAAAGGTGGAACCTAGCAAAGAAACATAGGGGGAGGTTACGAAACAAAAGGGGATTCGCTTCTAGAAAAATGCAAAGAAGAACGATGAAGTGATGGATGCCCCATTTTAGTTTGATATCAGAGCTCAGTTGGATAACATCCCGGCTCATATTACGATTTACGAGCTGTTGTGATTATCCAAGTCAACTCAGAAAGCACTAAGAGAGGCTCTTTCAAATTCTGAGTCTTTTCTGGCACAAATCGTTGAACCATCCAATGAAGAAGGGGATTCCTGACCTCACTGTCACCAAATGACGAGGCAAATTCCGCAAATAACATTTTCACCAGAAGACATGCAGGTGACAAACATAAAGTATAATAGGCCTTTATACTACACTGGATATGTTAGATACACCCAAGTGGACCGCATTCAAATTGATCCTGGGTCTGTACTAAGCGTCATCTTGAGAAGATTTATGCAACTATTAAGAATCTCACCACATCGTCTCACGCAAATGTACGATATTCGGATTCAATGCCAACAACAACTATCTCCTCGGCAAGATTGGGCTCCAATGCCAGATTGGAGACCTGAAAACAGAAGTTACGTGTTACGTTATCGATGCAAACACATCATATAACATCCTTTTGGGGGCAGCCATGGATCCACGCCTACATGATAGTCCTGTCGACCCTCTACCAATGCATAAAGTATTGCAATGAGTAAGGAGAGGACCGGACTTTGATTGCGATAAGTAACCTTTCAAAGGGTTAGAAAATTACTTTACCGACGCCCTGCTATGTAAGGTTGCCCATGAAATCCTTGAAGAGTATGAGGAACGTTACGACAGTAGCAACGAAGCGGATGCTGAGCATGAGTCTCTAGAAGAAGAGGATGAAGAATATAAAATAAATCCCTACATAGATTTTAATAAAGTCAATGTAACCGATGCTGCCAGTGACGCAGACGAATGTATTATTAATGAAGACATAAAGTTTCCTTACGTGCCTGCTGTTGCTTCTGATTCGGAGCCTTCTTGCACAACCACGGAAGTAGATGGCTTGTCCGAGTTCAAGACTTTGGCAACTTATCATATGCCGACTAGATCATCTCTCCTCTCTCGGTCCAAAATAATTAGTGACCGAAATAATGTTTTCGAGGTATCTTTTAGATAGTCGCATCAAAAGCCTATACTGTTCGGCAAAGTTATGATGCGTCCCAATCAACATCAAAGCAGTGAGAGTGATAAGTAAACATCACCTCAATTCCACCATTATGAAAAAAAATCCCAATAAACGATGAAGAGAATAGGTTATAATTTAGCCCAAAAGCAGGGATTAAATTTTGGAAAGGGACGGCGAAGTATCCTACTCTCCTTTATACCAAAAGGGAAAAGTCCTAATTAATATCATAAGACCCGAAGAGGTTTAGGATATGTATCCACTCCTTCCACATCACCGAATGAATTTGAAGGGATGACTCCAATCGACAATGATGTTAAGTCCACCGGAACAGGATTTTGATCAAAGTACTAGTGCCCAAATTCCAGTCTCTAGCAGCAAATATGGTTTCAGTCGCACCTGAAAGCGATGAAAAATCAATTGATATTTAAGATGAGTCATGGGCTAAACACATGGATACACTCTGAGATGTCTATTTTGAACAATGAGACCCACCCACAAAAGATAAAGTAACACAAGTTTTCATGGGGACTAAGAAGGATTCAAACCCATTTTCATAAGCAAAACACTAACACCCACAGAAAAAGAAGAGTTTATAGCTCTCATTATTGAGTATATAGACGTGTTTGTATGGAGTTATGAAGATATGCCTGTCGGCGAAAAATTCTGGAAGACAAAGCAGATCTGCGGATTTAGAGTTGGAAATCCGCAACTCAGCAAATCCGCAAACTTAAAGATTGTGGTTCGCGACTCAGTGACAACAGAATAAGTTTGCGAATCTAAAACTGAGATTCGCAATGCTACTCACAGCTTTCTGGTAGGGGTTTAATACAAAGTCACTCGACCCGAATAAGAGAGTTGCCACCTCGGATCGTGGAGTTAACTGCCAAACAAATGTAGCGGAATTACTTCGATCGCGGGAGCAACCATCTAACGAATATTACGGCACTTCTCGAGTAGTGGGAGCTAACAGTCGAGCAAATAAAGTGGGACCTTACCCTAGAACCCCTATAAAAGGCGGATGAGCGAAATAGAAGACAGACACAGACGAAGAGACAGAGGGATCAATCATCTTCTTCTTGAGTTACCCCTTGTGATTAAGAGTTCAGAGCCTTTCTTTTCCCAACCAACTGAGAGAGATTGTGTGGAGTGTCAACGGAAAGTAAGATCGTCCTTCATAGCTACATAGGAACCCAGCTTTAAACAAAGAGGAAATCCATTTTCCTCATTTTCTGTAAACGGAAAACTGTTGGATTGTAATCTTTTATTGAAAAAAACTTCAATAGAGGGTCATTTGTAATTTTTATGGCGAACAAAAAATTGGCAACTCCGCTGGGGACTGCTATCACCTCTAGTGATCAGGTGGTAGCTCAATCCGACAACCTTCCAGTGGGCAGTATGGTCAATTCGCTTACCATTCAGGTTGACCAGAAAATGTACAAAGAATTCCTTTCTTCAGACTCTAAGAGCTCTACTTCCCTACGGGGGTGCCGTAAAATCGCCAAGGGGTCAATCTCCAAGGAGGCTCCAATGGCAATAATTCAGCTGGAGAAGTTGGTGGACCAAACTGGTCTGAAACCCTCTTCTTCACCAACATTGGGCTCTAAACCAGTTTCGACTGAGACTCCCGATCTCGCAAGCAAAGTAGACTAAGGTCCCCACTTCAACAAGGGGAAGCGATCACTGCCTACTCCACAAGGCTATAATGCGGATAAGGTGGTTCCTCTCACTCATACAATGAGAAGGAATCTAAGAAGAAGTAAAGCTCGTGCCTTCTGCAGGACCACGCAACAAAAGGAAACCGCCAACTCATCACTGCAAAGACCTACTGTACAAGTATGGAGGCCAAAAGGAAAGGTTGATCAAGACGCGGAAGAATTTACTCACATTTCCTACAGGAAGCGGAGTAAGTCCACCAAAGTTATCTATGATTACAAACGCGGAGCATACATCCGCATCCCTCGTGTTCTAGGGAGGAATTATGATCACGTGATTGAAGAAGCTCACGAAACCTGCGAACCTCAAGTTCGCGGAAGACGCACGCCTATCTTTAAGGCTAAGACTGTGTCGCTCCCGAAACTATCTTTCACAAGTGACATCGTCATAAAGAAATCCAATACAAGAGATCTTAGAGAACTTCTAAACAGAAAAAGGGAAGAATCCCATGCATCTCACTGCCACTGCGAACGACCGATCAATGCAGTACTATCTCACTGTCATTGTTCAGCCCATACTAGATCCTCGGTGTTCCATCGATTATCGGCTCCATCAACTTCTTCACCCTAACCGACGAAGAGGAGGCAATGAAACGGGCATGAGTTTTTTGAGCCCGAATACCCTGAAGTATCATCCAACATGATAAGCATTGGGGAAAAGAAGAAGAAAAAGAAGGCGAAGAAAGTCTTTGAAGGAGATGTTTCTGACCCAGAACTCTCTTCGGGTTCGAAGGATCTGCTCAATAAAGAGCGAGGTGTTTTTCAAAACACTCGACTCAAAAGTGGGATGGCAGTCCCCATGAATTATAGACAGATGGCGGGAATCTCTTCCGATGAAGAAGACATGATCAAGTCTGTTATGGCTGAGTCGCAGACATCCGACTCACTCCTAGAAGACTCTGTCTCTGCATACATGACTTAAAACAACACCTTAGAGGAGTTCATGTGGAGAATGGATGAACAAGAAGTATATCCAGCAACAGCAGAATGCTATTAGCGAGCTCAAAGACATGCTACATGTTCTGATGGAATTGGAGAAGACTAGATTGAAGGATACGTCTTCGCAGTCAAAGGCTAACAAGGGAAAGAAGACAAAAGAAGAAAGACTTCACAATAATGAAAAAGAATCATAACATCATGAGGATGATGGCGACCGTTGCGTGCATCAGGAAGGAAACACAAATGCTGTTTGGATGGAGAGCTTTCAAAATCAACTGAACGCTCTCATGCATAAGAGCGATTTACAAGAGCTAGGCATGGTAAGGCCATATCCCATGGAATAGGAAAATGTGTCGTTCTCGAAAAGTTATAAACCATTGAAGCTCAAATCTTTTGATGGTAAAGGATCGCCAAACCAGCACCTCTACTATTTTAAATTGCAGATTGGGCATTTAGCTGGAAACGACCCCATTATTACGTGGGTTTTCTTTAATACCTTAATAGGACTAGCTTTTGAATAGTTCCGGAGGCTAGAACCGGGAACCATCAATTCATGGAGCGACATGGAGAAATTCTTTCTAGCCAGGTTCTATGAAGATGATATGGAGGTGTCAATGCCGACGCTTCTAGCTACTAAACAAAGAAAAGGAGAGTCAGCCCGGGACTTCATCAAAAGATTCTGGAATGATTCTCTCAGATGCCCGCATGGGATACTAGAAAAGATCTTGGTAGAAACCTGTCAACATAATTTATTGACTAAGGTTCTTGCCAGGATGGGAGCAGTAAAATCCTCGACTTGGAAGGACCTTGCCCTGCAAGCTGAGGAGGCTGAGGAGATCGCACAAGGCTCGAAGAAAAAGGAGGCAAGGAAAAACAGAAGCAGAGTGGCGATAACAACCATAAGTCTCGATCCCGGGGATATAAGGGGAAGGAGACAATGGTAACGGATGCCCCACAACCTGTAAAATCTTCTCAGAAGCTCCCTCCTCAGACACGTATGCTTCAAAAGCAATACTCCTTCAAGGATGAGCATACGAAAACTATCTTCAATCTCCTCATGGGTAAGAAGATGCTAAAGCTGCCAAAGTCTAAACGCCTAGAAGAAACAGGGAGAGTTAATAATCCTAATTATTGTGTCTACCATTGGATCATTAACTACCCTACCCAAAACTGTTACATCCTTAAGGATAAAATTCAAGTCTTAGTTGATGCTAACGTCATCAAGCTCCAAGAGCACCAGAAGAAGGTGACCGCAAACATGATAACTGTCAGGTCGGCAAAGCGCCCGATTGGATAGAGTCAACAGTGCAAATAGAGTGCAACCTATTCCTAGAGGCACGATGCAGGTCGTAAATTTTGATCCACACCAACAGCAGAAGAAAGGACTATTCCCCTTTGAAACTGATAGAGGGGAGATATTATGGGTGCATCCAGATCTCCTAAATAATGAACAATGGACTTCTAGTTCATCTGGAAGGAAGCGAGAAGGGAAGATCTTTACCTCCAATGTCATCTCCGTGATTCCCGAAGACGACGGAGTCATTCCTGCTCTAACCGACTTGGAAGAAGAAATCGAAAATTCTTTGGTGGCTGACACGGATCCTCCTCCCTCGGGGACCCATTCAGGAAAAGATTACTTGAAGAACTACGTTCAGGCAACGGATTCCCAACTGCCTCCAGACAAAGTCAAACAGAAAGAACTCAAGTTCGATAAGATGCTAAAGAAAAAAGGAAAAGAGCCTGCTCAGGATTTATGAAAGCCATTTCAGATCGATATTCTAACGTAGCTGGTCAATATTCCTACAAAGATAACCTTGTACGAACTCCTGAAGCTCTCTAAACCTACTAGAGAAGTTTTAAGAGAAACTCTGCAAGATTCGGAGGTATTCTTGGCACAGATACCAAAAATAATTAAGGAGGAGGAATCCCCTTGCATGACGTGTCACCAGGTCTCTGATAAGAACGTCCCTTGCATCACTTTCTCTCCGGAAGATATGCAAGTCAGGAGCAATAAGTATCACCGCCCCTTGTATAATAAAGGGTACATAGGGTCTGTGGAGATCGATCGTATTCAAGTTGATCCAGGCTCAGCCTTAAGCATCATGCCACGGAGGATGCTACGGTACCTTGGGGTTCCGATGAATAGATTAGCAGCGACTAATACTACCATCTTTGGATTCAATGCTAACGGTAGCAGACCGTTGGGTAAAATAAAGCTTAAGTGCCAAGTCGGCGATCTGAAGATGGACGCCACATGCTACATGATAGATGCAGACACATCATACAATCTGCTATTGGGAAGACCTTGGATCCATAGCAATCTCATTGTGCCCTCCATGTTACATCAATGCATGAAGTATGTGGACAAAGATGGGAACGTAAGAACACTAATCGCAGAGAAGCAACCTTTTAAAGGAGTTGAGAACTACATTACTGACTCAATATTGTATCAAGATGCATTCAGTGTTCCAGATCAGCCGGTTCCAAATGACTCTGATAGTGGCGAGAAGGCTGATACAGAATCAGGATCCGAAGATTCGGAATCCGAAGATGTAATTTGGGACGGTGAGCCCATTGTGATAAGACTTGAAGACCTTGATGTAAATAACACCATTCACTCTGATGGTGAATGGGTGGTAAATAAAAATTTAGAGTTTACTTATTTTTCTTGTGTTGATTCTGAGCCCTCAAGCACTAGCACGGATGCATTCAGTGACTGTGCGAATGAGATATATTCTCTAACTTCCTTCCAAGCACCTATCCGATCATCCTTGCACAAATTAAGTAATGATGTTGAGAGTGCTAACAAGGTCATTTTTGAGGTTCCTCAAAAGGACGAAACCCAAAAAGCTATAGTATTGGGAAAGGCAAGTCACCAGAACAAAAAGAAATGTTTAAATTCTGAGGAAGAATAGGAAAGTCCCGAGTTCTTCCATTATGGTCAAAACTCTCATAGATTAGTAAAGAAAATGGGATATAATCTGGCCGGAGGCAAGGGTTGAATTTCAGAAAAAGAAGAATGCCGGATTATTACCAGAGAACCGGCAGGAGGTTAGGATACGTCACCACTCCCGATGACTCTTCCAGTGGAAGAGCCGAAGAAAGACAGTGCGATCATTCATCAGAATCGTCCTGCTGGGACTCAAATGTCAGTATAGGCATGATTTTCCACGAAGTATCCGCGAACATGGCTTCCGCAATCCAAGAAGGTGAAGACTTAGAGGAAGCCTCACCAATAAAAGATGACCCCTAGGCCAAGCATCTTAATGTGAAGTGGGAGATCCAGTTTAAACAACGGGAGCCTCCTACCGAGGATAAAATGATTCAAATAAATATGGGGGATGAAAGGAATCCTAAACCCATATTTATAAGTGAGAACCTATCCTCAGAGGAAAGGGAGGATTTGATGTCCCTCATTCGCGAATACATTGACATTTTCGATTGGAGTTATGAGGAGATGCCAGAGTTAGACCCAAGTGTAGCGGTTCACAAATTGAATATCCGGCCAGATGCTAAGCCAGTAAAACAACAGTAATAAAAATTCCGACCAGAGATCATGGAAGCTATTGAAGCTAAAATCAAGATGTTGATTGAGTCAGGCTTTATTCGCGAGGAACAACACCCTAATTGGGTCGCGAATATAGTTTCCGTAACCAAGAAAAATGGAAAGATCCAAATATGCATAAACTTTAGGGATCTGAATGAGGCCTGCCCTAAGGACGAATTCTCATTATCCATCATAGATGTTATGATTGATAATAATTGCGAGTATGAGCGTATGACGTTCATGGATGGGTTCTCGGGATATAATCAAATAAAAATGTATCCTGATGATGTGAAGCATATGTCCTTTAGAACACCACTCGGGGTGTATTGCTACACAGTCATGCCTTTTGGCTTGAAGAAAGCAGGTGCTACATATTAACGCGCCATGAACGTAATATTCCAAGAGCATCTCCGGAAGACAGTGGAGTGTTACGTAGACGACCTAGCAATTAAAAGCAGAAACAAGGACCACCACCTGAAGGATTTAAAAACGGTATTCGATCTTATGTGGAAACACCAGCTCAAGATGAATCCAAGCAAGTCTTTCCTGGGGTTTCCAGTGGAAAATTTCTCAGCTTCGTCGTAACGTCGCAAGGAATTTATCTTGATCCAGATAAGATCAAGGCTATCCAAGACATGCCATCTCCCCATAACCTCAAAGAGTTAAGGGGACTGCAAGGTAGACAAGCGTACATCCGCAGGTTTATATCAAATTTGTCTGGTAAGTGTCAGCCTTTCACCAGATTAATGAGGAAAGGAGTGTCATTTGTTTGGGATGACGCGTGCCAAAAGGCTTTTGAAGAAATCAAACAATATCTCATGAAGCCACCAGTGCTTGTAGCCCCAGTCTCGGGAATACCTTTCCTACTATATGTAAGGGCAATGGACCATTTTTTGGGAGCATTGTTAGCACAAAGGAATGAGTCAGATCACGAACAAACTATTTATTACCTTAGCAAAATGATGATCGGGACAGAATACTGGTTTAATACAGTGGAAAAGGAATGTCTAGATTTAGTGTTTGCAGTACAGAAAATGCGACGCCACTTAGTTGGACAAACCATTCACGTTGTATTGAGAGTTAACCCCCTGAGAATACTAATGACTAAACTCGGATTGTTAAATTCAAGACTATCCAATTGGCTATTCTGCTATCACAGTATGATATGCATTTTGTCCTGCAGAAGTCTATTAAAGGACAGGCCATGGCCGACTTCCTAGCCGAACATCCAATCCCGACATCCTCAAAATTATACGAGCAAATCGTGGGAGAGCTAGAAGAATGGAACCCGATTCCAGAAAAAGATGACTCGCGAAAGGCTTCCGAGGCAAATACAGTATCAAAAGGTGTATGGCAGCTTTTCTTCGATGGTGCCTCCCGAATGGGATCCGAAAGAAAGATGACAGCGGGGGTAGGAGTTGTTTTCATCTCCCCTCACAACCACATCATTTCTCGAGCTTACTCATTAACAAGCTCGTACTCCAACAATGTCGCAGAGTATAATGCCCTCCTAATCGGCTTAAAAATAGCTAAGCAACTAGGGGTCAAATATTTGGAGGCATATGGGGACTCTCAACTCGTTATAAATCAAGTAAAAGGGGAGTAAGAGGTCAAACATGAAGACCTCCTGCCGTATTATCGTGCAGTAATTAAAATCGCCGATGGTTTTGATGGTTTCTACATCAGTCACGTAAAGTGTCACCGAAATAGTTATGCAGATTCACTAGCTTCCCTAGCTGCTACATTAGCTTTGCCCAAGCATGCTAGAACGCAAATTACAGTAGGAAGCAAAGAATTATTTTGTCCAAAAGATGAACTCAAAGAGGAAATGTAGAAACCACGGGAAGACGAAGCTGATGTTTTCGAATCAAACCTAAAACCAAGGGATTGGCGTTTTCCTTATATAGACTATGTCCTTTACGATATATTACCTGAAGATCAAAAAGAAGCCAGGGCAATTCAGAGAAGGGTTGTTCGGTTCTACTACAATGTGGAGCTCCAGACGTTATACAAAAAATCTTATAATGAATTTTACTCTGCTGTCTCTCCAACCGCAAAGCTCAAAAAGTACTCAAAGAAGCTCATGCTGGCATCTACAGAGCGCACCAGCCAGGGCCAAAACTCTGGGATAGAATCTGAAGGATGGGTTATTACTGGTCTAAGATGATGATAGAAGCGGTTAACTACGCCAAGAAGTGTAGGGCTTGCCAACTACATGCGGATTTTATACATCAAGCTCCGGAGTATCTCCACCCAACGGCTATGTCATGGCCATTTGAGCAATGAGGTATGGACATTGTCGGACCAATTTCTCCGCCATCAACAAGAGAACACGGGTTCATTTTAGCTATAACGGACTACTTTCGAAATGGACTGAGGCCATTTTCCTAACCGAAGTAAAGTCATCAAATGTTATCAAATTCATCAAGCACCATGTGCTTTATCGCTTTGGGGTGCTTAGAAGAATAATTCATGACAATGGGCCCCAGTTTGTGAGCCAAGTATATTCCATATTTTGCAACAAGTACAGGATCGAAGATGTAGCTTCATCACCATATTATCCTGTAGCAAATGGTCTAGCAGAAGTTTTTAATAAGACCATTGTAAAACTTCTCAAAAAGTTCATAACGTCCAATCAGAGGGACTGGGATGAGAAGCTCGGAGAATGTCTGTGGGCATATCGCACTACAGTCCGAACCCCCACCAATGCCACACCCTTCTCCTTGGTATACGGATCAGAAGCAGTCTTGTCTTTGGAAATCCAAATTCCATCGTTGCGAGTCACATGAACAACTAGGATGATGGAAGAAAAAAGGCATCAGCAAAGGCTCCAAGAATTAGAAGTTTTGGATGATAAGCGCTTGAAAGCTTAACAGAGTATTGAACTATACCAGGCACGGATCTCCAGAACCTTTAACAAGAAGGCCAAACGGAGAACTTTCAAAAAGGGTGATCTGGTTCTGTCAGTAAGAAGACCGATCATAACTAACAAAAAGCCTAGGAAAAAGTTCTAGCCGAAGTGGGAGGGACCTTTTGTCATTGATACCGTCTATTCCAACGGCGTATATCGGTTGGCGAAACCGAATGGTGATAAGATTATGATGCCGATTAACGGCAAATTCCTGAAAAAATATTATTCTTAGTGAAATTGCAGAACACCAGTCGTAACACGCTCTGGGTAGTTCAACGCAAATAATGAACAAAAGTTTGTTTGTAATCAGAAGTTCATTAATGAAGATTTATGATTCCGGACTAAAAATCTTTTGGTCGCGAATCAAATTTTTCCTTCTTTCAAATTTGCCAAGTTAAAAATACCCTGGTGAATCACATTTTTCCTTCTTTCAAAATTCGCCAAGTTAAAAAATACCCCTGGCGAATCACATTTGTCCGTCTTTTAAATTCGCCAGGTTAAAAATACCTCTGGCAAATTAAATTTTCTTTCTTCCAAACTTGCCAAGTTAAAAATACCTCTGGCAAATCAAATTTTCCTTCTGCCAAACTCACCAAGTTAAAAATATCTCTGGCGAATCACATTTTTTCCTCTTTCTAACTTGCCAAGTTAAAAATACCTCTGGCGAATCAAATTTATCAACAAAAAGTTCTTTTATTCGCAGTAATTTTGGGTACTTGGAAAATTTTGATTAATTTTAAGATTATCAAGTTAATAGTTACCTCTAGTAATCAACATCAGAATCATCCATCAAATACTCTTAGTTATGTAAAAAGAAAGAGATTTTTTATTCATTATCAAATCAAAATTACAGAGAGTTCTCTAGTATTATACAGTCAACAAGAGTGAATACAAATCACTGGAAAAAAAAAAGTTTGCTTCTGTAGCCTTCTCTCCCAAGAATTGCTTAAAGGCAGTAGTCTGCTCTTACAAACTCTTCTGGAATAACAAACTTGCTTCTGTAGCCATCTCTGTAGCATGGCTCGGATAAAAAAGTTTGCTCCTGCAAGTTCTTCTTCTGGAATGACAAACTTGCTTCTATAGCCGTCTCTTTACGTATGGCTCGGATCAAAAAGTTTGCTCCATGGCCTCCACTTTCAATTTGCTCTTGCAGCCTCCCTTTTAAGGATGGCTTAAAGGCATAATCTTGTTTCTTCTTTCCGACCACAATCAGGGACCTCCTGGTTGGTTCCACCAGTGATGATGCCAGTGATTTGATTAGTTCAAAACTGGGCATACCAAATGTAAACCCCAGACGTATAACATGAGGGGTTGCACAAATTCAAGGTCCTTGTCATTAGTATCCCAACCTTGTGGGGGTACTGGGAAAGAAGAAAAACAATGCCCCAGACCCGAAATCCTTTCTCACATGAAAAATATATGAGACCTTCCAAGACCCTAGAGGTATTGGAAGCAATCACGAGCCCATCGGGGCTAGGTCATTGTTAAGGAGAATGACTACGGTTATCTCCTGTAGCCAAGTTAAATCCCTATTAAAAAAGGGGAAGAAAAAGAAGGAAGGGGATAATATGAATCAGAAGAAGAAATTTACCTTAATTAAGGAAAATGACTACGGTCAGAAAGACATTTTCGATGGAACACCCCGCTGAATTGATGCAGTCTGGAGGTCTTGTGACATGCCAATTCCTATCCATCGCTTCGGTTGAGGAAGAAGAAAATATAACTGCACAGGTAGATCGGCTACAAAAGAAAGGAAGGGAAGAGAGTCGGGAAGAAATTTTCTCACGGCTGAATGATCTTTCATTGAAGGGATCATGTGTCTTATATAGACAGTCTGCTAACTGTGAACCTTAGTTTGGAAGAAATAAAGCCGAAATCTTCGATCAAGATTTTAAGTTCAGATCTCAACAAAATTTATTACTGCTGCATGGGTGTTTAGATATCGCAACCCGGCGACCTCATCACTAATGAAGACGTATAACGCTTGGGATTCCACATCTGACAAATTCTAAAAAAAAAGGGGTCTGCAGTTTATCCCGCGAACTTCCAGATGGAACATCGCGAAAATAAATCTTCTGGAATCAGGGTCGCGAATTCAGTATGGATTGTGTTAGTCCGCAAATCTCTAGATGCAAAGTCTTTGACTTCACGTGACTCATGAAAGTCACGTGACAGATACACAGATACCAGATTTTTACGGAGGTTCGCAAATTTTAGACGAAAGATGGCGAGTTTGCTCCAAATCTTTGAAGACAAATGCAAAACCATGCCTTAGAAAGCCAAAATTAAGTTCTCTATAAATGTCAGGGGAACTATTACAAAAAAAATGGAGCAAAGAATTAAAACATATATATATATATATATATATATATATATACAAGGTTTTACAGTTCAATGATTCAAGAGAGATTTTATTTTCTCCTCTGCATCATCAATGTCTTGCTGGAGGACCTCATAAGTTTAGACAGTAGCTTGACGACGCAATTCCTTGTCACTAGCAACGATATTTTTACTGCAGCAGCCTCCAGCATATCCAATTCAGGTTGTATCGCCTGGAGATCTCTAGTTATATTGTACTGCTGGTGCAATAAGTTAGTGAGATTCCTCATTGACTCATCACGCTCCTTGGTGATATTGGCCAAGAAAGCTTGAGCTTTGGCGATAGTCTCTTGAGTCTGACAATGGCCTAGTTATGGTCCTTGACATTCGCAACAGCAACCTCCACTTGAAGAACTAAAGACTCAGGTCTGATTGACCCTTTTCTAAGGAAGCTTTGCAAGCATTTCCTTCTCCTGAGTTTCCTTCTGGAACCTAAGTTGTTCCTCTTTTAGCTTCTGAAAAATGATTTCCACTGTCTCAGATTTTTCAGCACTTCTGGTTTTCGATAGGAATTCAGTATGCTTTTGAAGCAGAGTTATCATAAGTCTAAAGGGAGCAACTTTCTCTTCTCCACCAATGCTGACAATGCCAGTTAAGTAAATGTTGAGAACATTGGCGAGTGAAGCAAAAGAAACTCCCTTCAGTATTTTATCAATACAGCGGTCAAGGAAGTGAAGGAAAGTCTCCACCGTGTCCTTCAATAAATCAATTTCAAGCATATCAATCTCTGCATGAGAGGGAGTAACACTGGCTAAGGCAGAGGCGGTCTGATCTGTACTCTGTTGTATAGGGGCAACCAAGTTAGTATTAGGAGGAATGGGACTTCTGGAAATTTTAGCAGAGCTACCAACTGCAGCATCCTGAACCAAAATATCGGTCGGAGCAGCAAAAGAGAAAGTCAATAGTTAAATGTTACAGTATCATTTGATAATAACATAATTGCTAAAGGAAGAAGATGCAGACCTAAAGGTTGGATACTGGATTCTCCAAGTCCGTACACCTCAGGACCAAACACTTCAGGCCCGTATACTTCGGTCCGAACATCCTCGCTCAGATAGACGTACTTACCATGGTCCGAGAGAGGGGTAGAAGAGCGAAGATTGCCACTACTGACATCATCATCATCGCCTCATTCATCTTGATTTTCTGAAGGAGGACCTACTTTTGAGGGATCTGATGCGCGAGTCTCCCCAATAATTTGTGCTTCATCATCTGCAATAATTTGAACAGCAGGAGCTACAGAATCCTCTTGTATGGCCGAAGAAACACTGACTTCAACAGTGACCTGGCCAGTAGCAGGGGTAGAACCCTCTTAGATGACGGGAGTAGGATCACTGCGAAGAACAGGATCTTGACTTCGACGCCTCTTAAGGGAGCGAGCGTTAAAGATTAGTCATCCTCATCTTCTTCAGGTTCCTTAGTAAGGGACTCCAGAACCAGACTGGGCATCGCAGTGCCAGCTCCAGATGAGGTATTCTGCGGATCAACACTCTGCGGGTCGGTAGGAAAATCATTAAGGCACCTTAGCCTTTTCCGCTTGTTCAAAAGCTTCTTAGGAGGAGACTGCGGTTGAGGAGAAGTCTTCTTCAATGTTGGGAGAGGAGAAGCATCACAAGAGACAGGCTGAGCCAATAAAGCCGGTGCATTATTATCTTCCTCTCTTTGTTGGTTCACTGCTTCCGATTCATCAGAGGCACTTTTTGTCCGAAAATCCTCCAACCCCGCTACTTTCGTACTGCCAGCCTTCTTTTTCTGAGCATACCAAGCTCTGATCTCCCTCAAATAGGTATGATTATACTGAAGTTCTGGGGAGCAGAGTTAGCATCTGTGAACCACTTACAGAAACTGAAACTGATATCTGAGTTCGGGGTCTTTAGAGGAAGATCAAATCAAGCCTGGGTTCCACCTGCGATGAAATGAAACCAAGCTCAAGCTCCTTCAAAGGCATTCCCAACAAAACTCATTTCCCTGTTGGGATTACCAACATAGAGCTGATCATACCCGAACTGTCGAGAGAAACGGCTCGGGTAATAGGGCTCTATATAGTAATGGTTCCCCAAACGGAGAACCAGATGTCCTGAGCGGATGTTTGTCAACCACCAAAAACACCCTGATAACAGAGTAGTGAACTTATCTACACCAGTAGTGTCCGCGAATTCCTCTCCATACCCAGGATTTGGAAGGTACGGAAAACATCTGAATAATTCAAAAGTCGCGATGTGACAGAGAGCCTTGCGGATCACGACCATGTAGCCCCCTTTCCATTGCGACCTTTTATAATGCTGCACTTTGGGAGCATTCAAATCAATTTGCGAGTCGGCAGGACTCTTCAAAGTTGGGCAATGTAGAACTAGCCAAGTCATCAAATAAGTATAAAGGAGTTCTACACGCGGGTTAGGAGTCTTAACAATTGGTTCTCCTTTCTTCCTCTGCTCCTTCTTCACACTACAGAATTTATCAGTTAATCTTCTCAGTCCGCTTTGGATGTTGCACACCATTGCGGGCAATAGACTAAGTCGTCTGCCGAGTGCAAGTAGGACGGCTGGGTATACGGTCCTGATGGGTATGCTTTCCTGCGAAAGAATAACACACTTCTTTTACTATACCATCAAATAGCCCGCCAAGAAAGCAGGATCAGATAAGGGTGGGAGAGCCTGATAATGAAAGCTCTCAAAAGACATCCCATCCTTGAAAACGTCCTTATCAGATTCGGCGACATAAGCATCTGTCCCAAAACTTGCGATTCTTCTCTCAACCTCCTTTTCCGAAACTGGAGGAAGGCGAGTAAAATTAGGATTACTCATAGAAAAATTGGGCAAAAGATATCACAACCATTTCTTCGGCTTCAAACTACGGGTACCAGATATGTGGGTACAAATGTGATAGTGGCAGAGAAACTCCCAGTAAGTATTATAGGCCAAAGGATCCCGGGTCTTTTGTAAATGGAGTTCTTCCCCAATGGGGACGTACTCTTCATATGGGATGTCTCCATGGGCAAGCCTAAAATTTCATACATCTCATGAAGGGAAAAACCCAATTCGCCTCAAGGAAAATTTTTTTTACAAGAATCAGGATTGTACCGTTCTAGTAGAGCAAAAAAAATGGAATCTGCTAGCGGAAATACCGTGCTGAACAGCCCTGATAGCATGATACAACCACGCATAATGAAGCTGATCTCTGAAAGTTTTCAAAAAGAAGTCAGTCAAAACTACCCACTCTCCTTTTGAAGAGCAGTGAACCCATCCAGGGGGATGAAAATCCTGAATAGGAAACTCCCCTCGTGCAATGACAAATCGGTGCAAGAAAGTCTGTGCGACTATGGGAATTTCGTCTCTAGGGAGGTCATGTTTGAGCAGTCCCGGGAGCAATCCACGAAAGTGTTTCCTAGTGATGCAGGGAAAAGCACCTTGAGAGGTGAATCCTCCCAATAAAATGCCGTCCTACGGCCTGTTCTTGTGCCAGTCCATTCGTCTGGGCACGGAAAGGGATTGAAGGAATAAGAACGAGTAAGACCTCTCCATATTGGGGAGAAACAAGTAGCGACCTTTAACTTGACGAAGCCACTTGTAATCTCCATCTTCCAAACCGCTATCGGGCACCGAAACATGGTCCCCGAACAAAAAGGCAGGTTTGTGTAGCAAGGACCGGTCATCTCCTTCAAAAGGTACATTGGTTATTAGTTCTCGCAATGTTGAGCGAGAAGGGTGGAGAATTTTATCTTCTCTCTCTTAGCTATCTGATGTTGTACAATGCGGAAAGACGTGGTCAAATCTGAACTCTTTCTTCCCGTCATAGCCATCTGAGTATCTGAAGTAATGATCCTTAGGCCAAGGATTCAAGGCATAATCAACTTCAAGAGACATTCAGATTCAAGATAAAAAATTCTGAGAAAGGGATTGCCTTTCGAAAGTTATTATTACCTCCAATCAAGGGTTCCTACCGAACCACTATTGAACTAGAGGTTGTTTGAGGATTTTGATGACCATTGGCAGCAGCATTGGAGGAAGAAACTTTCTTCGGCATCTTTTACAGATTGAGAAAATCCTTCACGCAGAGAATTGGAAACTAAAGGAGGTTGAAGATGAGAAGTCTGAAAAACTCTAATGAAAAGTCAGATTTCAAATTTCTTGAGATAAGAATAGCCTCTCTCACAAAATTGAGATTATATAGCAGATGATTTGACGGCCGAGATCTCAGGATAGATGTGATAGCTGGCCCGAATCTCGTGAGTACCTTTTCATTTAATGCGGCTCAGAGAATGTCTCAATTCTTACGCTGTAGAAAGCAACCGCCTTCCGGCTTTTCCGCAACCAAAGTGAAAGTTCGCGTCCCTAATACAGAGTCGCGATCCTTCAGAAATTTTAGTTTGCGACCCTAATACAGAGTCGTTGTCTTCTCCAAAGTGAAAGCTCGCGTCCCTAATACAGAATCACAATCCTTCATAAATTACAGTTTGTGACCCTAACACATAGTCATTTTCTTCTACAAAGTGAAAGTTCGCGACACTAACACAGAGTCGTTTTCTTCTACAAAGTGAAAGTTCGCGACCCTAATACAGAGTCATGTTTCTTCCAAAGTGAAAGTTTACGATCCTAACATAGAGTCGTATGCAGCAAATTGTGATGCTAATACAGAGTCACATTCTCCTTCAAAAACAATAAATTGCGATACAGAGTCGCATTTTCCTTCAAATAAAGCAAATTCACGGTGCTAATACAGAGTCGTGTTTCTTTCAAAATGAGAGTTCGAGATATTGAGACAGAGTCATGCTGCCCTCAATTGAAGAAAGTTCTAGTACAGAATTGTACTCGGATGGAGATTCTAATACAGAATATTATATCCAAAGTATTCCAAAACTCCTCAAAGGATCATGAGAGTTTTGAAAACTTTGGAGGGGGTTTTGTCGGCGAAAAATTCTGGAAGACAAAACAGATCCGGATTTAGAGTTGGAAATCCACAACTCAGCAGATCCACGAACTTAAAGATTGAGGTTCGTGACCGAGCGATGACAGAACAAGTTTGCGAATCTAAAACTGAGATTCGCGATACTACCCATAGCTTTTGGGTAGGGGTTTAATACAAAGTCATCCAACCCGAACAAGAGAGTTGCCACCTCGGATCATGGAGTTAACTACCAAACGGATGTAGCGGCATTACTTCGATCATGGGAGCAACCATCTAAAGAATATGACGGCACTTCTCGAGTAGTGGGAGCTAACAGTCAAGCAAATAAGGCGGGACGTTACCATAGAACCCATATAAAAGGCAGGAGAGCGAAAGAGAAGACAGAAACAGACGAAGAGACAGAGAGATCAATCATTTTCTTCTTGAGTTACCCCTTGTGATTAAGAGTCTGGAGCCTTTCTTTTCTCAGCCAACTGAGAGAGATTGTGCGGAGTGTCAATAGAGAGCAAGATCGTCCTCCACAGCTACATAGGAACCCAACTTTAAACAAAGAGAAAATCCATTTTTCTCAACTTCTGTAAATGGAAAACCGTTGGATTGTAATCTTTTATTGAAAAAAACTTCAATAGAGTGTCATTTGCAATTTTTATGGCGAACAATGCCTGGGTTAGAACTCCAGGTCGCTATGCATTGTTTGAATATCAGAGAAAATGCCAACCCTGTCAAGCAGCAGCAAAGGCACTTCCGATCGAAGTTAATGGAGGCCATAGAAGTTGAAGTTAACAAGCTGATAACCTCTGGATATGTTTGAGAGGAATTGTATCCCGACTGGGTGGAAAATATAGTGCTTGTTCGCAAGAAAAATGGCAAGATCTAGATATGCATTGATTTTTTATATTTAAATGTCGCATGTCCTAAGGATGAGTTTCTCTTCCTAGTCACTGATATAATGATCGATAACACGTGTGGCTATGAGAGGATGTTCTTTTTGGATGGCTTCTATGGCTATAAGTAGATCAAGATGCACCCAGATAATGAGAAACACATGGCTTTCAGAATGTCACTTGGGGTAGACTGTTATACAGTGATGCCCTTTGGACTTAAGAATTCTGGAACCACTTACCAGCACGCTATGAGTGTCATATTCAAAGAATACTTGTGCAAAACTGTGGAGTGTTATGTGGATGATCTTGCTGTCAAAGGTAAGAATAAAGAGGATTATCTTCAAGATTTGAGGATGTCTTCAATCTCATGCGAAGACATCATCTAAAGATGAACCCCACCAAATCTTTCTTGGGGGTATCTAGCGGTAAGTTCTTTGGATTCATCGTTACTTCAAAAGGCATTTTTCTTGATTCTGACAAGGTGAGAGATATCAAAGTAATGCAACCATCCAGAAATCTCAAAGAACTGAAGGGGCTACAAGGTAAATTGGCCTATATCTACCACTTCATCGCTAACTTATCAGGATGTTGTCAGCCATTTTCTAAGCTCATGAAGAAGGGGGTTTTCTTTGTATGGGATGAGTCATGCCAACAAGCATTTGACAACCCCAAGGGATATCTTACAAAACCACCTATTCTTGTGGCCCCCATACCAGGAAAACCATTCCTTGTGTATATAAGAGCTATGGATCATGCGCTAGGTGCGTTACTTGTTCAACATAATGAGCATGGCCATGAGCATGCTCTCTATTATTTGAGCCGAACAATGATGGGAGTAGAACATCAGTATACTCCGATCAAAAAGGAGTGTATAGCCCTAGTGTTCGCCACTCAAAAGATGCATCACTAGCTCTCCGGATAAACAATTCATGTCATATCCCGGATGAACCCCCTAAAAATCCTTATGACAAAGCTGGGTTCGTTAAATGGCAGATTGGCAAAATGGGCATTGCTACTATCTCCGTATGATATGCACTTTGTTCCTTAAAAGGCCATAAAAGGACAAGCGATCGCCGACTTTCTTGCAGAACATCCGGTTTCTAGAAACTCTAAGCTACTGGAGGACATTCTTGACCAATCAGCAAAGGTCAATGCAGTTAGCATGGAACAACCATGGCAGTTGTTCTTTGATGGAGCTGCAAGACGGTCCACTATGGAAGTGGGGGTGGTACTTATATCACCACTCAAGCATGTAATTCCCAACAATTACTCATTGACAGAGCCATGTACGAATAATGTGGTAGAGTATAATGCGCTCATTATCGATCTAAAAATGCCCTTGCAACTGGGGGTGAACTGTTTAGAGACATATGGAGACTCTAAGCTCATCATCAATCAAATGATGGGTAAGTATGAAGTCATACATGAAGCCCTCATCCCCTATCATCAACTGGCTATTGAGTTAGCAAATCACTTTGAGCAATTCTATCTCGACACAAGAACATCTATGTAGATGCCCTTGGACCTTAGCTATGATATTGGTGCTTCTAGTAGGTTCCACCAAGAGTGTCACTATTGAAAGTAGAGAACTCCTCCATCCTGATTTGATTCTACAAGCCAAGGAAGTGTGTCAAGTGGGCATAACTTTGGAACCCCAAGATTGGTGATTCCTGTTCATGGATTATGTCTTGTATGGAATACTTTTGGAAGATCCTAAGGAAGCCGCTTCAATTAAGAAGAAGGCTCAAAGATTCTATTATGATGTTGCACTTCAGGCTTTGTACAGAAAGTCATGTGATGGGCTCTTTCTACGATGTATCTCAAAGAAAGAGGCTGATAAGGTGATCAAGGAAACGCACAACGGGACATGCGAGGCCCACCAACCTGGCCCAAAACTTTGGGATCGTATAAGAAGACTTGGATATTATTGCCTGAAGATGATTACTGATGTGGTGGCATATACAAAACGTTGTCATGCATATCAAGTGCATGCTAACTTCATACATCAGTCTCCCAAATACTTGCACACTACTGTTGCCAGATGACCCTTCGAAGCATGGGGAATGGACATAGTTGGGCCAATCACTCCACCATCGTCCAGAAGACATCAGTTTATACTTGCAATAACCGACTATTTCTCGAAATGGCCCAAAGTCGTACCCATGAGGTAAAAACTGTAGATGGAATCAAATTCATTAAGAATCACATGATCTATCATTTCGGTGTCCCTCGAAGGATTATTCATGATAACGGGCCCCAATTCATCAGCTAGGGGTTTTCATGATTATGTGACAAATTTAGAATCAAAGACATTATGTCAATGTCGTACAATCCAGCAACTAACGACCTAGCTAAAGTTTTCAATAAAACTATCATTAAGCTTCTCCGAAAGTTCGTCTCTTCCAACTGATAAGATTGGGATGAGAAATTGGGAGAGTGTTTGTCGGCTTATCGCACCATAATCCGCACTACTACTAAAGCCACACATTTCTCCTTGGTGTATGGAAGTGAAGTTGTTTTGCTCTTGGAAATCCAAATACCCTCCTTGAGAGTAGCTCTAGCCACGAGAATGACAATAGAAGAAAAGCACCAACAGATACTGGAAGAGCTAGAAATGCAGGATGAAAAGCGTCTCCAAACCCAACAACAAATTGATCTGTATCAAGCACGAGTTTCACAGGCGTTCAATAAGAAGGTCAAACAAAGGACTTTCAAGTAGGGGATTTGGTCTTGGCCATTAAGAGACCGATGATCATGACCCATAAAACCAAAACAAAATTTGAACCTAAATGGGAAGGACTATTCTTGGTGGAAATGGTATACTTAAGTTGAGCCTACCACTTAATAAATTAAAATGGCGAAAGGATGATGATGCCTATTAATGGAAAATTCTTAAAGAAATACTATATATAAAAAAAGTATGAATAAAATACGAGATCAACCACCCAAAGCCCAAAAAGGCCAAGGAAAGTGGAAACCGAACCCTCAACAACTCACCATGCTGAAGGGAATAGCATGGCAAGCCCAACGCAAATGACGATTGGTAAAGACATCTCAATTCCGTTTATAGCTGGGGGTGTGCTAAAAATCCATAGTAAGTTTTGTCACAATAAACCCATAGCCACTAAGACAAAAGAAAGAGGAAATCAAATCCTCGACAACTCACTATGCTGAGGGGAATAGCATGGTTAGCCCAACACAAATAGCAATTGGTAAAAGCAGATTAAATCCGTTGATAGCTAGAAATTTGCTAAAAATTCCGTGAACCTGTCATGTTAAACTCTTATCTCTGACAGTAAGATTTGGACTATCACCACCCATGTTACTTCGATATGATTAACTCTGTTATATTAAGCTCTTACCTCTGACACTAAGGGTTGAATCATTATTCACGCCGCAAATAAACAGTCTCTTTCGTGATCATAAACAGATCACCGGTTTTGTCTATTGTTCAGATAAGTCATCCAGGCATGTGCAATTAGGCATCCCTATTGAAATCTGATGATTCTGACCCGATCATCTTAGCGTGTGCAATTAAGCACCTTCGCCAAACTCTAGGCATATGCAATTAGGTGCCTCTATCAAAATTCGATGATCCTAACCCGATCGTCTTGGCATGTGCAATTAAGCACCTTTATCAAAATCTAGGCATGTGCAATTAGGCACCTCTGTCGAAACCCAATGATCCTGACCCAATAATTTTGGTCTGTGCAATGAAGCGCCTCCGCCAAACCCCAGGCATGTGCAATTAGGCACTTTTGCCGAAACCCGATGATCCTGATCCGATTATCTTGGTGTGTGTAACTAAGTGCCCCTGCTAAACCCCAGGCATGTGCAATTAGGTACATCTACCGAAACCCGATGATCCTAATCTGATCATCTTGGCATGTGCAATTAAGCATCTCCGCCAAACCCCAAGTATGTGCAATTAGGCGCCTCTGCCGAAAACCCGATGATCCTGACCAAATCATCTTGGCATGTATAATTAAGTGCCTCTTCCAAACCCCAAGTATGTGCAATTACGTAATTCTACCGAATCTCTCGATCTTGACATGGTCGCCAATTCAAAATTAATTATCTATCATAACCATAATTATATATCAATCACATTATCACTCATTGCTAAAAATAATACGAAGATTAAGTAATAGAAAAACTAAAAAATTTCTTTATTCATGATTGCAGGAATGAAGCTAAGTCAACAAAAAGGGAAAAGAAGAATTTCAAAAGTTGAACTTCTTTGTTTATTGCAACAAAAAGAGAAAAATGGGAAAAAGATACAAAGAGATTAGAGTTCTCCTAGGAGTTTCAATTTATCTGTCGTCTGATCAATGACTTGACATCGAGTCTCTTCCACAGAATGTAGAGCCTAGCGACGCAAGTGCTCATTGTTGATAGCAAGTTTCTAAGTAAGCCATTGGCGTGATTCTTCAATCGCCCGAGTCTTCACTATGCCTTCTTGTTTGAGTTATCCTTGTCGTAAGACCAACTCTTCTCTTTGAAGACTCCTCCTATCTGGCTTGGCTGGCTTCCAAAATAACCTGAGCCTTCACGATAATTTCACGAGCTCTAAGGATCGCAGCTTGGTTGCTCTCTATCTCGAAATTGGTCTTCTCTATGTCCGTCAGAACTGTTTCTGGGCTAGTTTGGAGCTCACCCAACTCTCGAGACCAAATTTTTTCTTGGCGTCGCAACTCCTCTTGGCAGGCCATTAAATCTACTTGTAGCTGCGTTGCTGATGTGATAAATTACTGCAACCGCACAGTATCGTTGTAGCGCTGTACAGGTCGTCCCACAGGGATCTAAGGTGTTTTTACGATTTCTTACTCTTTCCTTAGTCTAACGGACTAACTATGAGATTTTAGATCGAGAGAATATTAGTTTAAGTTCTAGAAGTTAGCCTAGAATCTCGAATCCATTAGAATAATAGCCTAACAATGAATTATCTCTTTCTTCCTAACTTTTTAATTATGCACGGTTAAGTAACATATTAAAAAGGTGATCTTTTTAATTTAATTTTAATCAAGTGCCCCTAAGTATGACCTATCAAGTGATGTGCAAGTATAGACCATCAAAGATAACACTTTTCTCAAAAACAAATCATATCAAGTAGAAAATCTCATAAACAAAAGAAAAGAAATAAACTTCAAACTCTAATCTAAGTATAGGCTATCAAAAGACCGAACTTAAGTATAACTTATCAAAGAAATCAGATTTATAAGTTTATCCAATTCAATTTATTTATAGGAAAATCTTTATTTATAATTCTAAAAATAAACAAAGAATAAGAATTCCAAACTTCATCTAAGCATAAATTATCAAAATATTAATTAAGCATAATCTATCAAAGAATTATGATTTGTGAACTCCATCTTTTATTTATTTATAGAAAAATCATAATTTTATTTCTTTCAAGGAAGAAGATGAGATAAATCCATGTTAGGTCTATTAAACTAACTTCATCTACATCCTAGGGTTAAAGAAAATTTGCTACTCATATTTCTAGTAATCAAATCAAATATTTATTCATGAAAGCAAATAAATTTAATCTAGAAAGCAATAAAACTTAAACTAGAAAGCAAGTAACTCTATCTAGAAAGCAAATAAATAACTAAAAGCAATGGCTTACCTCTGGAGCACGGTATTGTGGCCGCCACCCCTTCAGCAAAACCCTAATTTTATTAATTTTAAAATGAGTATAAAAGTTCAGAATCTTCTTTTAGAATACAAGGATAGGCCAATATATATGATTCGAAAATCAAACCCTAATTCTAGAAGAACTAGAAAATTACAGAAAAGCCATGGAAAAACTCTCGGCGCATGGGACTCACATTGGGCCGCCAAATGGAGGTAGAGACAGCTAAATAGCGGCTCAAGTTTGAGAAAAGTTCGTGAAATTTTGTCCGTGTGCAACCCTTGTCTTCTAGGTTTGATATTTCTGACTGTATTTGACTTTAAGTCTCTACAGAATCATAGTCTCGTAGTTTTGCCCACTTTAGTAACTTTTCGGACTCTGATTTCCGACTCCAACCCTGATTTCATGCCATCTCCTTGTACGAATCGAATTACTTGAAAAAGACACTAAAAATACCCGAGTAGCATTTATTTATATACAAAAATATATAAAGTATGAGAGGAAAAAATACAATATATGATACTTATCAGTTGCCTCGATCTTCGTGATTGCCTCTATATCTACTTGACAAAGAGTGTTCAGCGTTTGCACCTCTCTTTCCAGAGCTTCTAGTCGGGCCTCAGTAGGGAGCTGCTCATTCAGGACCTCTGATTCTCTCGATATTATCTAAGAAGCTATTCAACATCGGGCATCCAAGTTCGAAAAAGTCTTGCTTGTCCAAAATTATGCTGAAGCACCTCCTCAGCAATCGCATGAAATCACTCACACTGAAGTTAAAGAATTCTTCAAGTGGATAGTCAGTGTCCAAGGCGAGATTCGGCAATGCCAAGTGAGAAGTTGCTAGCGGTGTGTAGCTTCCACAGGGATCAATGATGTAGAGGCCCGTCCTTACACCAAGTTCATAATACGCGGGGCCAACAGTTGCGATAAGGAACTAGTCGAGACTAGGACCCAAGGAGAAGCACCGACTGCGCTGGTCACTACTAGGGCAACAGGGCCAGCGGGGGTAGATTACGAAGGAGCACCAGCAGCATTGGAAGGTTCTGCTAAGATGTCTTTTTCAGCCGGTATCGTTGGTAGTGTCGACGCCAGAAGGTCAGTTGCAAACTCAATTGTTGCTTCTTCAGGGATTATCATTGTTGGTAGAGTCCGTTCGACTAACTTCTTCTTTTGAAATGATTTGTCTCTTGATGTCCGGTGATGATTGGGGGATGGAATTCAGACGGGGGCATCATCACCTATGGTAGCTGCACGGGCATCCTCAGCACCAGTATTATCATCACCACCAGTGTTATCATCATCAAAGTCATCCCTATCGGATGGTTTAGCTTCCGCGCCTAAGAACTCGTCCATCCCCCTCACTCGGACTCCCTTGGCTCCTTTACACCAAGAGTAGAATGCCTCGATCTCCTTACAGTAACCTTGATTGATAGAGAAATTAGGTACGGCGGTATTAGCAAAGTTGTACCATGTGCAGAAGCTGAGCACAATGTTGAGAACTGGAGACTTCTGTTGAAAAATGAATTCAGTCCCAGTCCCGCCGGCCACAAAGTGAAATTAGACTTGTGATCCTTTATACATATTTTCTTTGTATGCCAGCTTCTTGTTTGGGTTTTCCATGTACAGTTGTGCATAGCCAAATTGACGAGCAAAATGGGTTGGAGTGTACAGCTCTATGTAGCACATATTATCCTACCGATACACCGGATGTCCGGGACGGATGCTCAGCATCCACCAAAATGCTCCTTAAGATAGGGTTGAAAAATTGTCCGATCCTAGGGCATTTTTGAATCTCGACCCATACTCGTCATCTGGAAAGTTGGGGAAGTAATGGTTGATCTCGTAATTTTGATAGTACTGGAGCGTCTTATGGATCACTGACATATAATGGCTATTCCAAGTGGAGTGCTCGCACATCTACATAAATAATGGCTTTTCAATAGGGTAATAATCTGTAGCGCTCCTCAAAGAGGGGCAGTGCATGACAAGCCAAGTCATTAAGTATGTGTATGACATCTCCATCCTGGGATTTGGTGTCTTCACCTTCACAGATTCTTTCACTGCTTTTCCCTTAGCTGCTTTTCCCATTACCTTGTCCTCGTGAATGAAATTATTATAGAGTCCCGGAGCCTGCTCTGAAGGTTGTTAACCATGGCAGGGAGAAATCCGAGTGGTCATCCATAGGCTAGTAGAACTGCCGAGTAAACTACATTGATGGCAATGACAGCTTTTGGGAGTGACGGAACGACACATCTCTTTAACCAAACCATCAAGAACCCGGCAATTAGACCCCTATTAGATGCCGGGAACTGTGCTTGGCAACGAAAGCTCTTGAATACAGTACCGGGGTTGAATCCTCTCTTGTTTGACTCTATTGTGTATGATGTGTCCCCTGTCTTTGTAATGCGCCGTTCGATTCCATCATTATCGACAGGCTTACATCCGCAGATGTATGGCAGGCTCTCCTTCAGATTCTTGAAGAGATAATCAACCCATTTTTTGTCACCAATCCCATGGTTTCTAATCCCAGCTAAGTCAGCGCAGATGCGATAGTAGCACATCATCTCCCAATAAGTCTCATAGATGTGCTCGTCTTTGGCCCTTAGCATGCTTAACTCCTTGGTGGTCGGGATGTACTCTTTATAGGGGACTTCACCCATTGATAGAGTTGATACTTCATACATCTCGTGGGGAACAAGTCCTAGCTCAGCCACTGCAGTGAAGAAGGTGTCAGTTTCAGAGTTGTATACCTCAAGGAGACTGAATAAATGGTATGAACTCTGAGGCAGACTATACTGGATGTTCTGGATTGCTTGATACAAGCCTATCTCCTTTAGAACTGGTCCATGGGATGTAAGCATATATCCAACAAGGCGCCCCCCCCCCCCCCCCCACATCTTGCTTGAAGAATGAACGCAGCTAGGCATCCAAAGTCATGGGAGGAGTACTGTCTACCCTTTGCCATGAACTCACCGAGAAAAGTCTTTGCATGAATTGGGATCTCTCGCACTGGATGCTCCTTAGCTACTCTACCTAGGAGAAGTCCGATGACGCATCTACTAGAACCATCTTCATAAGCTCCTGAGTGATGTCCCAATCCAATTGGTGAGGGGCTGATAACCTATAAAGGTATACTAGAGGGTATCTCCATTCCATCTCTGGCAGGAACATCAGCAAATCTCTGATTTGGTGGAGCCATATGCTTTCTTCCTTAAATAAAATCTCATCTAAATTCTTGACCACATCACCAAAAAGGAAGGCTAGCATTTCTATGGCTTCCCGATTCACGGCTTCAAAGGAAGCACCAGTGATAATCTCTCTTGTGGTGGTAGGATTGTATCTTAGCAATTTTTTTCGGTATTCCCTAAAATTTGGCTTGTATGCAGGGATCTCAGCTGTGAATCTGAACTACGTCACTCCATCTGCACCTCTAGCAAACCCAAAATGATGACTCTGGGATAAGAGATCCATTGAATAACCCACTGTAAAGGAAAGAATCAAAGTTAGAAAGTAGTTGAGACAGTTGAAAAACACTAAGTGTTGAAATGCGGAGTTAATCAATAACTTCGCATGAAGCTAATCAATAACTTCACATGGAAGTAAACGCGGAGCTAAGAGATAACTTCGTGTCTAAAGAAAATATAGGAAGCTACTGGATAACTTTGCGTCCGAAGCTAAGATGCGAAGCTAAATGATAACTTCGCGTAGGAAGCGCAGAAGTTAAAGTTAACCTCGCATAACAAGCATTCAACACGAAGTTAACAAAGTAACTTCGCATAGAAGAAAACCAAATGTCTCTTCTTCTCCAAGTCATCAAGATCAGAGTATGACAATGATTTTGCCAGTGAAAACGGTGTTTGGCTGGTCAAACCAAGCCAAATCACCAACATAATGCCAATTAAAGGACCAAGATTGGAGATTTTACCTTCAATCAGTGCAGCGTAGCTGCTACGGCCACTGCCATCGTTGCTCGTGCCAGCCGGTGACGAGGACTGTCCTCATGAGACGACTATCTTCTTGGGTGCCATTGATCGAGAAATCAAGAAATGGACGAAGAGAACAAAGGAATCACATCGGTTGCAAGAGCTCTAGGGTTCTCACAAATTCTCAAAATTCTTGAAAGAGTGAAGAAGAAGAAAGAGAAGAGACTCTATTTAAATGAAAAACCCATCCCTTGGTATTTGGCACGGAGTTTAGAGCATTCTAGCTTCACATGTTGGAGTGAAGATGCGGAGATAAAAGGTGGCTTAACTTTGCGATTAGTCATTAACTCACTAAATTGAAGATCCAAAATATTTCAAAATTTGTAAATCATAGCACTTTTGTAGGGGGTTCAATTGGAGGAGAAAATTTTAAAAAATAAGAGAAGAAGTAGCTCTGCGGCTAGTCAGATGCGAAATTATTGATTAGTATCGCGTCGGCCAGAAATTTAACTTTGCGTGAGAAGGCTAAAACATGAAGTTAAGTGGTTAACTTCGCGTCCAGATTCCCTAACTCCACATGGGCAGATTATCAGAATCCTTAATTAATAGTGATTGAGATTTGGGATTATCGAATACCCGAATTTAGTCCAATCAGAATCCAAAATCAAGAGATTTAAGTTAAAAATCAAATATTTGATTAGAATTCTTGATAAATGCAAAAACCTTCTATTTCTATCCTTAAAGGAACTTGCTCTACCAACTAAAGTTTATAAATAGCCTCTTTAAGGAGACTTTAGGGATGTTTTGGCAATTCAAGTTACGTGAATGAGTCTTGAATTCATTAGATTAGAGAGAGAGAGAGAGAGAGAGAGAGAGAGAGCTAGGACCAACCATTATCTTCAAAGAGAAGTTCTTCATATCAGATCGTCAATATGTTCTACAAGATATATCCCATCGCCACACTAGAACCCACTTTTATTGTAAAAGTGAGCGACAATATATAAATCCTCCCGTTTATTTTTCTATTATTCTTCTTTCATTATAATCGTCATAATAACTGGGAAAAAGCAAGATTTTTGTGGAGAACATGTGCAGGGCTATTCCAGTTTCCAAACTGGATTTCCTTCTGGATTTTTACCAAAATTCTGATCCTAATTATATTCAATCACTCAGAATTAAAGAATTTAGATCTAAATACAAATCTAGAGATTGGATTTAACTAGGATTCCATTCTTATCTTTCAAAAAAATCTTTAAAACTATAAATATGGGCCAAGAGGGGAGTTTTTGAGATTTTACTAGAGAGATCTTAGAGACCAAGAGTTAATTTCTACACGAGGACACGCCAACTAGCAGTAAGAGCCGCCGACCAGAAGCCTCACCATCAAATCTCCATATTCAAGACCAATTTCGAGCATTAAATCGTCAACAGAGTACAAGGTTAACACTCCATAAACACTTTAGAACTCACTTATTTTGTAAAAAAGATAGGCGTCTTTTATAAGTCCTCTTGTTTGTTTTTTTTAGTTTCTTTTCATTGTAATTTAAATAATTTTGATTTTAATTCTTTCATAATCCATGGCAATGAAAGAAGGTGCGCCTTTCACGGGAAACAGTATCAATGTGATCTCAAATTTCAGTTCAGAACTGTGAATTTACAGGTCTGTATGTCGATAGCTAATAGGAAACTGTCGACAGCCGTCGACTGTATGAAGAACCCGAGAGCTACTATTGATAGCACTATCGAAGGAGAAAGTTATAGTTTGCTTTTCTTGAGGATTTTTGAGAGAATTTAGAGTTTTTTTATAAATAAAATTCGTATTAGGATTTTGTAAGGGTATAAATAGCCAATATAGCTCAAATTTTGGAACGGCTCGAAGGAATAGAGAGTTTTTATAGTTTTAGATCTAAGATTTAGTTTTTGTACTCATTCATAAAAAACAATAAAAGAATTCTTTTCTCTTTATTCATAGCTATGATAAGTATAAGCGACTAAATTCTTGAGTTGGTTAAGTTGGAATAAAAAATCTTAGGTGATTTACTGATATATGATTTTCTATGCTTGTTGATTTTAATTGTTTTATGTGAAATTTATATATT
Source organism: Dracaena cambodiana (assembly GCA_036321105.1). NCBI lineage: Eukaryota > Viridiplantae > Streptophyta > Magnoliopsida > Asparagales > Asparagaceae > Dracaena > Dracaena cambodiana. The sequence continues at coordinate 23,287,725 of JAYEPQ010000005.1, read as the reverse complement.
TGATTCTCCATTATCTTTGAAAAGAGTAAGATATGTTTTTGAGTCTTTAATGATTTATTATTTGATGACATATTCATTGCTTAGGTTTTAATATACCGTAAACTTTTTAGACACAGTATATGCCTAGACCTTAAACATTTATTTTTTTTATTCATATTGCATGCTTAGATAAACTCAAAATTCATATAAGATTAACTGGGAGAAGTTATTCAAAATATCAATTTGCAACTTTATATATTTTGTGCTTCGTTGACTTATTTTTTGGTTGTAGGAAGATCACGTAATATAAAAGTATAAATGCATCCAGTAAATTATCCTATGGAAGAATTACATTCATTGGACTACCACACTTTTACTGCTCGCCGATCTCTTGAACTTGAGACTATACGATTTAGATCGCATTGATACCCGAAATATGGATACCCTCTTGTCCCACAAAGTTCAGGTATTCAAGATTGGGAGATTGTTAAGAATCGGAGATATAAGAGATATTTTTTCCCATGATTCCTGGAGCATATTGTCACGTGATGGCTCATCATCTATTGCCTTGGCTTCGCTACTCTCGACTAAGTCTTCTGGCTAAATAATGGAAGCACCTACTGGCTGATCCTGGGGCATGTTATCGATTGACTGTCCTTCATCCGCCACGTTCAGGGGATTAAATAAAATTCATTTAGATAATATTTAATTTAAATAATTACTTAAATGTTTGCAGACTTGTTTGACATCCTGCAAAAATTACCAAATTAACAATGAACACAGACAGGCATCAATGAGACAAATACTAGGAATTTTTTTTGTACATTTATCTAAGATCTCGAAGGAAAGATAAAAAAAAAAATAGCAAAGTAATTATCAGAATAATTTAATATTTGATAATTAGCCGATTATTAACTTTTTCTTCAAATCCAAGAAAATTTGTAAAAAATACAAATATTAAAAAAAGCACCAATTTCGTAAATGAAATGTAATTTGGTGTTATAAGATTTAAGTTATGCTTATCGAAAAGCCCGATCGAAAACGATTCGTGCCCTAGCGCTCATTACATTTTGGGCTTGTCCAAAAAGTCTAAGAAAATCAATAAATATAGAAAAATGGGTAAATAATGATTATGCAGTTAGAGTCCTTTTCTTATTATAAAATTTAGTAAAAATTAGAAAGAAATCAAACTAATTATCAATTGGAGTGAATTAGGATTTCTAACCTAAGAGACTGGACAATAAAAAATTTGTGGTGCTATAATTTTACACCACTATTAAGATTAAGAAGAATATTTTATAGAACTATTGTTAGACCAATTTTGTTATGTGATAAGGAATGATGGGTTTATAAAACTTTCATCATTGAAGATGAGCATAGCAAACATATCCATTTTATTGAGTGTACAATAGCACTCAAAGAGGCAGAGTGAGGAATAAATATATATTTGGTAAGGTAGGCATAAGCTCCACAAGAATATTTTTTTACGATAATTTGGTCATGTATAATAGTGAAGTATACTAGCTCAACATGTAAAATTTATCAATAAAGGACAAATTAAAAGAGTAAAGAGACATATATATATATATATATATATATATATATATATATATATATATATATATATATATATATATATATATATATGAAAAGCTGGTATACAAAATCAAAAATGGAACAAAAATAAAAAAAAGGCATAAATTTTCTTGTTATAGATTATTATTTTAAGGTGGAAAACAAAAAGAAAATGAGAAGGGTCAAAAGCAATTTGTGCCAACAGGAGAGATTTGTTAGGAAAAAAACCTCTTAACTAATTAGAAGATTTGCAAATAATGGAACAAAAATGGGGCAAAATTTGCCCATTTGGAGTTTTGGTTGCAATCCCAGCTGACGAGAAACCTGGCATCCATCCAAAAGCCAGAAATAGTTAACAATTTTGGGCGTTTACGATCTATCCCGAATATATATATATATATATATATATATATATAACAAAATTCTGTCCTCTTTCTCTCCCCCAAAATTAGTCAGTATTAAAAAAGGGGATCATATTTGATTTTAATTTAATGTATTCTTATTCAATCTGAATTTCCATTTAATTTTATTAATTTTAATACAAATGCGCATTGATGTTTAACATTAATACTTAGTGATATGATTAAGTAATAACTAATTAGTAAATAAAAAGAAACAAATTAATCAAAATTATAGTTAGAAATAGATTCCTATTTACTTTTAATTTAATGTATTCTATTTCGATCTAGTTTTCTATTTATGCAGTTAAAAAAATAAATAAAAAAGATATCAGAATAAAAAAATATTAATTAAAATTATATTTTAAAATATACTACTATTTAATTAAAATTTATTATTTTCTATTCTGATGTGTACTTCTGTTCAATTAATTAAAAATAATTAGAATTATACTTTGAAATGATTTATTCATATTTAAACCATGCATATTAGGAATATTGTCTGTAATGGTTCTGCCTATCTGAGTAGTCACCTTTGATCGAATAGAAAAGAGAAAAGAAATGGAAGATTTGTAAATGTTTGAAAAAAGCATGGAGAATCAGCTGCATTCTGGTCTTCACTAATCCATGTAATATTTTTCTTTGTTTTTTTTTTTTATCAAAAGATTTTCATATTTTTTTGCATATTTTCGAGAATAATGATTATGTAGGCAATCTAATTCAGCCGAGAGCATTGACTATATTAAAGCTCCTAACTTTTTAAAACTTTATTTGCATTATTCAATTGTGTGTCCTATCAATGAATCCACTTTACTATTATCTTGAGTCTTTGTTCATGAAATAACAAGTGCGTGCATCTTACTGGTGTAAATACTTAGTATAAATAATTAAAACGTGGGATGGTGGTTACCCTCTAGCCAAGCAAGATATTTATATTGTCGTATCTTCCATGTATATCTAAATATATAAATATGATGCACGGAGCATGATTCATTGTGAGAATATAGGCTCGAAATAATTGAAGATGTGGTTGTGAAAGATTCACAACATGACACCAATAATATGAGTTACTGGGGACAATTAATTCCAGCTGGATGATCTAATCATCCAGGTTTAATGTCTTTTAGCTCCAGTTTTGAAAACATCAAAGACAAATATTGAAATGTTTGATCAAGTAAAGTTTGGCTCGACTATAAGATGATAAATTTGTAGCACAAGAAGTAACTCGGGCTACAAATTACAGATACAGACCCTTTATACGATATAATTGCAACATCAGACGCTGATAAGTCTGCCATAAAAATATCGGATTTCACCTGACCAGCCATTCGGTTCGATTTTATTCTCCCAATTACTTATCTTTCCCATTTTCTAGTCTAATTATATTCAACTTTCTTCGGGCGATACATGCCAATCACCCTATCATAGAGTTTCTGTACAGGTCTTGCATTGTTCTCCGATTCCTGCAATCATAATATTTCAGTGAACAATCAATCCTAGGTCCAAATTTTCAGAGTTGCAAGACAACAAATTAAGTACAAAACTGGACAATAAATGGTGTAGAATTGGACACATGCATCTATTAATCTATTACTGATTAGTAATACTCACATCATGCACTGCTGCCCTCATCATGTGAACCTGCCCACTTGATACAGTCCTCACCTGTCATAACAGTTGATTAATATATACCATTAACAAAAGCGTAACCCCTCAGAGGCAATGAGATACTATGATCCAAATTGAGGGCCTCTGGTAAATTAAATTATATAATTGAATTTCTAAACCATTAATCTACAATCATTCTTAAGCGAGAAGCCGACCTTTTTGATTATAGTCCACACGACGCCTTCAGTACAGGGAGGAGTAGTAAGAGATCCCATGTATCTATAGTACTTCCTGCTTCCCCACTTGACCTCTCTTGGGTCGACCATGCCCACCACCTCTTCACCATCCGTATTGTCCTCTAGTATTTTAATGTGATCCTCAAGCTTGACATTTTAAATTGATCTAATTCAGTGAACTTTTATAGTGGTTATATAAGAAGCACACAAACTTTCTCAAAAACAAGTCTTACCTTTGCTAGGAATGCGTCGGGTCGGCCGATCTTATACATAATACCGACAACTGCAATCTTCTTGTCTAAACTCTCATGAACCATGTGCAACTCCAGAGAATATCTATAGTAAATGAAATTAAAAAAAAAATAATCATGAGTTTTAAGTCGAGAAAGCTAACAAATTCACAACAAAAACAAGATAAGATGGAACAATAATAGTAATTACCCCTCCTATCACAGCAAAGCAAGAATAGTAATTACCCCTCATATCTCAACAAAAGCGTTTGGTAGCAAAAAGCACATGCAACTTAAAACATGGGATGGAGGTCCTCCTCCAGCTAGCCAAGCCAGAAATTTATACTTATATTGTTATCGATCCCATCATCATCGTCATTATGTATATATAAATCTATAAATGTGGCGGCTACGGAGCATGAGCAAATGCAAGGAAATACACTGCAAAAAATCAAGCAAGTGGCCGTGAAAATTGTCAGAATGACAACAACAATCTATTAGTTAGTGATGAATTACTGGAGTGGATAATTAATTAACAGTAGATGAACTCCATCCCGTAAAATCTTCAAACCCAGTTGGCATAGAGAAGATTGACATCTTTTAGTCATATATTTAGATTAAAAAAGAAAAGGCAAGAATATGCGAAAGCTCCGATACAATAACAAGAACTAAAATAATATACAATTAACTATGGATTCCTTTCCCAAAAAAATATTTACTTTATGATTTTGTGAGGATCATTGTAAACTATATGTACTCTTAACTCATACAATGTGTGATTATTAGTTAGGGGGCTTATTACATTTCCCTTACCACATAACTGAGAAACTAGAAAAGTTAAGGGCTTGCTACAAAGAATTGCATTCATCCAGCCAGATTTGTTACGTCACCAGTAAAAGACAGTGTTATCTAACTCGCTATGCCGCTGTCCCATACAATCTAGTTTTTTTGTTAGGAAAAAAAAAAAAAAAATTGCCTAGTTAACTCGAGGAGCTTTTTTGAAGCATTTAACTCTTCTGATATCCATTTTTTTATCCACATATTCATGAATGATACAAACATTCTTATTGAAAAGACTTGAAAATGCTTCCAAAGTTCCGTACCCAAAATACCTAACAAGTCAAGGGTATTCCCTACTTACACAATACATAAGAAGGATGAGGAATCAACCGACCACATTATGTTTGACTGTTCATATTCCAGAAGTACGTGGGACTTGCATGCAAGGACACTAGGGCTAAACATCAATATTGTTTTAGATGCAAATCTTTGGAGAAGACTAGATAGGGGTAGCGCTAACAGAAATATTATGATAGTTATTGTTGCGTTTTGCTGGATTATTTGGAGAGAGAGGAACAATAGAATATTTAATGATAAATATCATTCTATTGATTACTGCATGCGTCTTACCGTTTATGATTTTATTATTTGGACAAGTGTTCTGTCGGATGAGAAGAGGCTCCACTTATCGGACGTCTTTTTAAGAAACAACATTTACGGTGGTGGATAGTCTACTGGCCCATTTTTTGCATGCCGGATCTTTGTATTTATATTCAGTTTATCATTTTAGCTTTTTATCTAGTTTTACTTAAGAACTTTGGTATGTAATTTTATCAGGACCACATTTATTTGTGATCCAATACTATATATGCTCTGTTATTATCTTTTTAATGGAATGCGTAAGATTATATTCATAAAAATAAAACAGCTCAAAGTAGCACACTGGGTATTGGTATTCGTTGTCGAAACCAAAGTAAAGCATATGTTGTGAATTGTCAACAATGGTACACGAAACCAAGGCATACGCTGTGCATTGTCAATAATGGCACACGAAACCAAGGCATACGCTGTGCATTGTCAACAAAGGCACAGGATACTGGATGAACAAGTCCTAAAACCTCACCTATGGGAGAAGGGTTTGAACATGCGTCCTCAGATTGGATCATCAATTTGACATTTGACCCGGCCTTATTCTCAACGGCTTAAAATAGACGCTATATTTGAATCTATCCACATGTCTAATTTTAAATGAACATATATTCAAAAGGTACTCTTTAATTCAAGAGGTATGCAGAAAAGGGACAAGCTGATTATGAGATACATTAGACAAAGAGAGAGGGGAATGAAAACAGGAAAAAGTAATAACCTGCGGCCGTTGATGGAATGCTCGGATGGGGAATGCCAGTGCAATTGCCTGATTTGGTATTCTGTACCATTCAACACAATACCTCCAGCGCCAGCGCCAGCGCCAGCGCCCTCCTCCCATTTGAGCTGCAAACATTACAAGTAATAACTTTTAATGTTGCCGTCTTCTTCTGAAGACCACCAAATCGAAACCATGCTATATATGTCGATGATCAGGATGTTACCATTATATCATGACCTCGATTCTTCATGGTGGCATTGGCAGGTCGGTATGTCCTGCGAAGGCGACCCAAATGGTGAACCACATGGACCCTCTCGTGCGTTAGATCAATAGGGGATTGCATTTCACCCTTCCCGCACGCAGACCATTCCTCATGGATATCACCCCAGTGTGCCGGGCCATTCTCACTGTCAGCCTCATAACTGAACTCCTTCTCATCCTCTGCAACAGAAGGAAAAGTAAAAGTAGTTAGGAAGCCACTCAATTTGTATATGGCCAAGCTAAATGACAAGGTTGCTAGTTGTATTTCGTATACCAACTTCTTGCGATTTCGCCAGATCAATGGAGCTTGAGAGAAGGATGACAAGGACAGTGGAGATGACACAAAGGGTCTTGAGCTTCATGTTGAGCTCTTGAATGGCTCTCCAACGTAGAGAGAATGAATGTAAATGTCAAAATAGCATGAGGTGAATATATAGCTCAACTTTTGAATACAGATGTTACCACGTTTCGTTTAAGCCAATCTCACTTTTGAATGGAAGAGCGTGCCACGGTATCAAGGTTTCTATCTAATTAGTTAAAAAATTAAAAGATATCAGAATTAAAATATTAACTAAAAATCTATTTGGAAATGTACTCCAATAAATTTTTTATTAAATGTTTTATATTTTTATATGGACATCCATTTAATTAGTTTAAAGAATAATCAGAATTTTAATTTGAAAATATTTCCTATTTAAACCACGCTGAATCGGAACACTGTTTGTAAAGGTTCTGGCTGTCTATGAAGTCACCATATCGACGGCTATAATGAAATATTGAATAGAAAAGATGAAATGAAGGGAAGATTTGAAAATGTTGAAAAGCATGGACAAGTGGTAAGATTCTACATTTCTCTAATCCTTGTAATATTTTTATTTGTTTTTTTAGCTTAAGATGTATAATTTTCTTTCCATATTGGTTGGAAATAATGATTATACAGTCAATCTTTTCCAGTTAAGAGCATTGGTTAAATTAAAATCCTAACTTTTTACTTTAATTGCATTAATCAATTGCCTATCGTATCAATAAATCCACCTAACTACTATCTTGAATTGTGCTAAAAAACTAACAAGTACAGTGCATCTTACAGGTGTAAATACTTAGTATAAATAACTAAAACATAGGGTGGACGTTATCCTCAAGCCAAGCAAAAAAAATTTATTGTTATATCCGCCACATATATTTAAATCTATAAACTTGCGGCTTGGAGCATTAATATTCTTTATCATGATATACAGTAGAAATAATTGGGAACATGAGGTTTAATTCAATTCATGCGCAAAACCATTTGCAGTCGCTTATAAAGAAGCAGGGGTCTTGTAATGGTTGGTGGCAAAAAACAAGAAAACAAAAAAAAAGAATGTTGTACTAGGTTCATTTCTCGTCTTTTTTATGAGTGGACATTCTCAACTTGACACCAACAACATATAAATTGTTAGCAAAAGATAGCGGAATAATACTAATGCAACAACCAGCGGAATCAAATAGTTAACCAAAAAGAAAAAATAGTAAAGATAGAGAACACGCAGATTTAACGTGGTTCGGCAATATACCTACGTCCACGGGGACACGATCAAAAAACTTCCACTATATCAAAAGAGAATTACAACTTTCTAATTCTCATCCACAAGAGAAATCACAAAGAAATCACACAAGATTTTGAGATCAAATCCTAATATCTTATTACATTGATTTTTTGCTTCGACCGCCGAAAAACCAGAAGAAGCCAGCTTCGGCCGAAAATTAAATAAGCAGCAACACCAATTATTTTTGCCTGCTGCAGCCACAAAAATAATTAGACCAAAAAGGAACCTAGCACCCTTTTTGTTGTTTTTGCTCTCCTTGGCCGAACCCCTCAGCTCAAGCCGCCACTAGCAGCCGTTTTATTTTCTTTAGCAGCACAAATTATTTTGTTTCAGCCGCACACAACAAAAGAAAAGAACCTCGGCCATATTTTTCTTTCCAGCTTCTTTTTTTCGGCTCACTCAAAACCTTAGCATCACATCTCATATATATATATATATAAATTATATTATAACGGATTTGGGTCGGTTTTGAACCCGTTTCGGTGTACCGAAACCCGCTGCGGCAATGGGCTCCATTAGCAACAATCTCTCACTTGAAGATCTATTACAAAAATTGTAATATCTATACATGATAATCTTAGTGTCCAAAGTTTTTACATCGATCGTTTAAAGTCCAAATTTCAGCATTCAATACAAATGCACCAAAGTTGAGCAATAGCTCAACTTTTTCCCATCAATCGGTTTTGTCAATATATCTGCAGGATTTTTACTGCTCTCAATCTTTTCTAACTTCAATTGGCCATCCTCCAATAAGAATCTAATGAAGTAATATCTCAAGTGAATATATTTAGTCCGTGAATGATACGCTGAGTTCTTAGCAAGATGAATTGCACTTTGAATATCACGGAACAACCTGCAATCCACTCCATCAAAACCCAACTCACTCATCAATCGTTGCAACCAAATAAACTCCTTACTTCCTTCTGCAGCTGCAACATACTCAGTTTCTGTCGAAGATAAAACAACAATTGATTGTAATCTTGATATCTAACTTACCGATGTCCCTCCTACAGTAGAAACATAATCTGTGGTGCTCCTGCCATTGTCTCTATCACCCGCATGGTCCGAATCCACAAAACCTTGCACATTAATGTTATCACCCTGTTCGCAGCAGAAATTCCTTACCTTCCTTCCATTGAATAAACTTGAATTACAATGAAAGTGAACAATATAAAAAGAGAATAAATGAGAGGATTTTATATGTCAATCTCTCTCTTTTACAATAATTTGTGTGGGATCTGTGGCGATGGAATCTATAGTAGTTCCTTTGGACGATCGGGCATCGAACTCTTCGCTCTCGAAGGTAACGACCGACTGTAGACGATCTTCTCTGGTCTTTCACGAACTCAAGGCTCTGTGCGTAACTTGAATTCTCCAAGAGGAAAAGATCTCAATTGCCGAAAAGAAGACCCCCTAGGGTTTCACCAAGAATGTATTTATAGCCCCAGGTTAATGCAAGAGTTTCTATCTAAATAGAACTCGCATTCATCAAGGATTCCAATGAAATATCTTAGTTTTGATTTAAATCTCTTGATTTAGAATTCTGATTGGATTCAATTCGGGTATTTCGCACACCACGGGTGCGTGATGATTTACTTGATCATACCTGACTATAATTCCTGTTTGCCTGACGGCAGGTCCGATTCAGCACCGGACAATCCTGTGACCATTTTCTGAGTCTGTAGAGGAAAAATCGAAACAGTGGTATCCCATCAGTTAGTTTTTCCAATTACATGACATTTTAGACAAAAATACCCCTGTTATAGAGTTGACTTTACTAAAATGACATTAAGATAACCTAAATTAATTGACATTATTATTACAGACATCTCATTCCATATTTTTTAAAAGTTGTATTATTATTATGTTTGGACATAACCGTTATATTTCATATTCTTTCTGCGTATTTTATTTTGGTCGCAATCTGACGACCTGGGTGTGCATGCCCAGATTTATCGATGGACACGCCAAAACTGACGCAGAATCTGGTGTATTTTAAAGATCAGATTGAAGCTCAATAACGGATTAGAGATTCCATACTTCCTTTTGTTTAATTTTATTATATTTTGTTTCAATTGTATCTAAACTTCATTCCAATAAATGAAAAGTCAAACTTTTATTGAATTTTTTTATCGTAATTACTGAGTATTATTGTGGCAAATTTATTGAGGTTTTAGCATATTCAAATTGAATATGTTGCCGGTACCTGCTGCACGTACTCGTATACCGTATATCGGGAGCGGGGCGTGATAGGTATTTTAGTGGTATCAGAGCCCAGATTTCTCAAATCAGTTTATGTGACTTGAATTGATTTGGATCCTGATATAAAATTTTGCCACATTTATATAATAATTTTCTCTGAAATTTCTAATATCCCAATCTATTGACTATTTCGGCATCTCTTATTTATCCTAATTGATGTTCCACCTATTTTAAATCCATGTCCAAATTCTTCAGTGTCTAAAATGAATTACATCCTAAATATGGATTAAATATTTACCCTTTATTTTATAATTATATTTTCCATAACTCTTCATTTATTTCTATTTTTTTTTTCAAAAAAAAAATGATTCGCCTATTCCGTAGATCAACCTTAAGATTAATTGTCGAGCTGTCGTCCTTAAGAAAAAAGACAAAGTGGCATGTTGATCATGAGTAAAAATGAAAAATTTTAATATGAGTTCAAAAATAGAATGACAATATTTTTCTATTTTACTTATTTAATTTCGAGGACGAAATTATTTTTCTAAGAGGGGTAGAATGTAATAACCCTTCATCTTTTATAGCTAAAAATAATTAAAAAAATAAACAAATAATAAATATAACATTTCATTTTTTCTTTTAACTCTTACACCTTTCATTTTCTTTAACCTCCTAAACATTTCATTTTCTCCAACTTCAAACTCTTCATCTTCTTCATTATTTAAACCAGGAAACTCCATATTTAATTCTCAAAATTAAACTTTTTAATTAACTAAAACTTTTCATTTTTTGTAAGTCTAACCCTTTCACCTCTTAAACCTCCAAAACCTTTCATCTTCTAAACTCTCATTCTTAACTTTAAAATTAAAATCTCTAAATTAAATTAAAACCTTTTATATTCTCAACTCATTACTCATTTATTTCTCTAACTCCCATCCTTTCATCTTCTCCATGAATTATCTATATTAAACCTCCAATTTAATTCTCTTAACTCTCTAAATTCTATAACTCCTCAAACATTTTAAATTCTATAACTCCCTAAACTCTTCACATTCTGTAACTCTTAAATCCAATCATATATAAACTCCTAAATCAAAACACATTCCACTCATTCTAAAAATTATTCTCTAACATTCTCATCTCGCTGGAGCCACCTTCAAAACCACTGCAGGAGCCGCTGCTAGAGCCGCCACCACTTCACCGGAGAAGAGCATCTCCTTCCATTTCTTTTCACATTTTAGGTTCTCACCTTTTGACAAGAAATTGCTCCGTTGATTGACATCGGAAAACAAAAATTCAGGTGAGTTCATTTTTGGACTCACTAATCATGCTATTTTATATACATATTGTTTTAATCATGTCATTTATTTTGTGTAAATTGATTTGTTATTTTGTAGGAATTTATCAATTACTTATTATGTTTCTTATCATAAAAAATCTATTGTCAATTGTCATTAAATTTAAATTGCATAGTATAGTTAGATTTTAGAATAATCATATATACAAATTTGATAAATCACATAAAAGTTATATTCACGGAAAAATACTGTTTGTGATATCGTTTTGTATCGGTGTCTAGAAAAATTATCTTGTATGCTGGTTCTCTAATTAAGGAACGTACAACGTACGGAAAACCTTCCAGCATCCATATAATTATCTGGCCGATATCTCTATGATAGTGATAACTCGGCCATAGCCTCTCCTTGTTCTTCGGCATCGTCTAAATTGCAGAAATCAGTATCACATATGATGGATAGATCTGACGATATTGACCAAAGATTTGAGGCCCAAGAACAAATGATCCGAAATCAACAAAAGACGATCGAGAATATTAAAATGATGCTCTCAAAGTGGTCGAAAATACTCAAAATATTGTCGAGGATAACGCCAAAAAGGGAAAAGAAATTCCGTTCAGTAAAATGAACGAAGAAGATAAAGAAGAAAGGCTCACTCGACACATGAAGACGAGGATAAGTATTCTCTTCATGACCCTCACGAAGAGAAAATCAAGAAGTTACAAAGCCAACTCGAGGCATTAATGCATAAAAAGGAGTTGAAGGAATCAGGGGTCTTAAGACCATACCCGCATGAATGGGATTTGGCACCATACCCTGAGAAATACAAACCGCTCAAATTAGAGTCATATGACGGGAAAGGATCACCTAGTCAACATATTTACTATTTCTTGTCCCAAACAGGACATTTAATGGGCAATGACTCAGTAATGACTAAGGTATTTGCAAGTATCTTGCTAGGGCCTGCCTTCACATGGTTTATGTAGCTGTCCCCAGGTACTATCAATACCTGGTTTGACGTTGAGAAACAATTTCTCGCATGTTTCTTTGAGGATGATACCGAAATATCGGTTCATTCCCTCCTTGCAACAAAGCAAGGAGAACAAGAAATGGTAAAGGATTTTATAGAAAGGTTCCGGGAGAAGTCCGTGCATTGCAAATACGGAATGGTCCAGAAAACTCTGGTAGAGACGTGTCGGCATAATCTCAAGACCAACGTGCTCTTAAAAATGGGGCCATAGAGTCTAAGACTTGGAAGGATTTGCTCAAATAAGGAGAGCAAGTCGAAGACTTGATCCGTAGAATTGAAGAGTCTCGTGGAACAAGAAATACTGGAAATAATAGGCCGTATACGCAAAACAATAATAAGAATAAAAGGAAAGTAGCAATGGCGTCAGAAGATGTTCCACAAAAGATAAATCCTCCGAGCTCAAAGCCCCAAAATCAAAAGAGCACGAGACAGAATAGGCCCCAGTAAGAAAGGACATACACCTTTAAAGCGGAACAGACGCCTACACTCTTTCATCTGCTCCTTAGGAAGGGAATGCTGAAACTTCCAGAAAATAGGAAACCGGAGGACACTGGCAAAACCAACGACCCCAACTATTGTCTCTACTACAGGAATGTCGGACACCTTACTAGAGATTGTTATCCTCTGAAGAACAGGATCCAAGTATTGATAGAAGCTGGAGTCTTGACGCTAAAAGAGGAACAAAAGAAGGTCACTACCAATATGGCAACCCTAGTAGTAGGAACCCATAAGTTTTCCGTGGGGGTGACCCCAATACCAGAGGGGAAGCTGGTCACGAAAAATCATGACTCATACAAAAAGGCACAGAAAGGACTTGTCCCCATAACAACTCAAAGAGGAGAATTCATGTGGGTCCATTCTGATTTATTACAGGACGAACAGTGGACCACCTCAAATAACCAGAGGAAAAAGTGGACTAGTAATACTATTTTCGCAAAAATAAAGAAAGAATACATAATCTCGGAAGCCTTCACAGATTCTGAAGAAGAGCCCGAAGCTCTGGCCACTCATCAAGATGGGGCGGGCCCTTTTGGTACTCGATCTGGTAAATCATACCACAAAGACTACACCAGAGTAGACCCGAAGAATATATATAGGGAACTCATGAAGCCTGTAAAACAAAAAGGGCTTTGTTTCCAGAAAAATACTACAAGAGATGAAGAAGCCAAGGATGCTGCATTTAAGTTTGATATAATAGCTCAGCTGGCAAATATCCCAACTCGAGTCACGCTTTATGAGTTGCTGCGATTGTCAAAATCAACTCGCGAAGTATTAAGAGAGGCTTTGGCAGACTCTGAATCTTTCTTAGCTCAGATTGTCGAGCCAACTGACCAAGAACAAGACTCTTGCCCCCGCTGTCATCAAGTGAGGAGGCAGGTCCCACAGATTAGCTTTTCACCAGAAGATATGTAGGTAAGGAATATAAAGTATAATAGGCCTTTATATTTCACCGGATATGTCAGATCAACAAAGGTGGACCGTATTCAAATCGTTCCAGCGTCTGCATTAAGCATTATTCCCAGAAGACTGATGCAGCTATTGGGAATCTCTCCCCATCGTTTGACACCAACAAATACTACTATATACGGGTTTAATGCTAATGATAGCTGTCCCCTCGGGAAAATCCGACTTCGATATCAAATCGGAGATTTGAGGACAGAAGTTACATGCTATATTATAGACGCAGATACGTCTTGTAACATTTTACTGGGGCGACCATGGATACACACCTATATGATAGTCCCTTCAACTCTCCACCAGTGCATGAAATACTGCGATGATCAAGGAGAAGTCCGGACATTAGTTGCAGATAGGCAGCCATTCAAATGATTAGAGAACTACTTCACGAATGCTATACTCTACAAGCCATCCCACGAAGTCTCCAACAATAACTGCAAAAGGCCTCAAGAATCCGAGATAGCGGCAACAAGGCCGATACTGAGTACGAATCCCCGGAAGAGGATAACGAGGGTGATTACGAAATTAACCCTCGCATGAATCTTAAAATGAATTTTAATAATATTGTAGCCAATGTAGCAGAGGATGAGTGGATTATTAATGAAAATATAAAATTAGTCTACGAGCCTGCTGTAGCTACAGAGTCTGAGCCTTCTTGTACATCCACCGAGGTAGATGACCTATCCGAACTTGAAGTTTTGGCGGCATATCACTTGCCAATAAGGTCGTCTCTCATCTCTTGGTCTAAAATAACAAAAGGACGAGATCACTTCTTTGAAGTACCTCCGCGACATGCATCGCATAAACTGATTGTAATCGGCAAAGTGATCACGTCGCCTAACCAAAGACAAAGTAGTGAAAGTGATGATCAAACATCACCTCAATTTCACTTATATGAATAGAAATCCCGATAAATGATAGAAAAGATGGGTTATAATTTTACCCAAAAACCGGGATTGAACTTTGGCAAAGGCCGACGAAACCTCATACCCTCATTTAGACCAAGAGAGAAGAGCCCAAACTATTATCAGAAAACTAGAAGGGGGTTGGGTTATGTATCTACCCCTCCTTCATCACCATACAAAAACGAAGAAAACTCTTTGGCCAATGAGGACTTACACCCGCTTGATCATGATTCAGATCTAAGTACTGGCGTATGGTTTCAATCTTTAACAGCTAATATAGTTTCAGCCGCACCATAAAGCGATGAGGAACCGATCGATGTTCAAAATGATTCCTGGGCAAAACACATGGACACTCTCTGGGATGTCCGCTTTGAACAGCGTGACCCGCCCACAGAGGATAAACTAGTACAAGTTAATATGGGGACAGAAGAGAATTCGAAGCCCATTTTTATAAGCGACACATTAACTCCCTTGGAAAAGGAGGAACTTATATCCCTTATCAAGGAGTATATAGATGTGTTCGCATGGAGCTATGATGACATGCTCAGTCTTGATCCTCAGATTGCCACACACCAGCTAAATATCAAAGAAGATGCCAAGCCAGTTAAACAACAACAGAGGCATTTTTGACCGGAATTGATGGAGGCGATAGTTGTCGAGGTTAATAAGCTCATAAAATCGGGATTTATCCGTGAAGAGCAACATCCCGATTGGGTGGCTAATATAGTGCCAGTTTGCAAGAAGAACGGCAAGATCCGGATATGCATCGATTTTCGAAATCTAAATGCTGCATGCCCTAAGGACGAGTTCCCACTCCAATTACCGATGTAATGATTGATAACACCAGTGGTTATGAGAGGATGTCCTTTATGGATGGCTTCTCGGGCTATAATCAGATCAAAATGCACCAAGACGATGAAAAGCACACGGCTTTCAGGATGCCGCTAGGGGTGTACTGTTATACAGTAATATCTTTTGGACTAAAGAACGCTGGTGCCACCTACCAACGTACAATGAGCATTATATTTAAAGAATATCTACGCAAAACGGTAGAGTGTTATGTGGATGACTTGGCGGTCAAAAGCAAAAATAAAGAAGATCATCTTCGTGATCTAAGAACAGTCTTCAATTTTATGCGAAGACATCACTTGAAGATGAATCCTACTAAATCTTTCATGGGGGTGTCCAGTGAAAAATTCCTTGGATTCATAATTACTTCAAAAGGAATTTTCCTTGATCCTGAAAAGGTAAAAGCGATCAATGAAATGCCACCTCCCCGCAATCTTAAAGAGTTAAGAGGGTTATAAGGAAAACTGGCCTATATCCGACGCTTTATCTCTAACTTATCAGGATGATGCCAGCCGTTTTCCAGACTCATGAAAAAGGGTTTGCATTGTATGGGATGAGGTATGTCCATAGGCGTTTGACGATCTCAAGGAATACCTTACCAAACCTCCCATCCTCATGGCACCTGTCCCTGAGCAACCATTCCTCATATATGTAAGGGCCATGGATAATGCGTTAGGAGCATTACTTGCTCAATATAATGAGCACGGCCATGAACACGCCCTTTATTACTTAAGCCGGACAATGATCGGGGCTGAGCATCGATATACTTTGATTGAAAAGGAATGTTTAGCCCTAGTGTTCGCTGTTCAGAAGATGTGACACTATCTTTCAAGGCAAACAATTCAAGTCATATCATGGGTTAATCCCTTGAAAATCCTGATGACTAAACCAGGGTCTTTAAATGGCCGATTGGCGAAATGGGCATTATTGCTATCGCCATATGATATAAACTTCGTTCCTCAAAAAGCAATAAAGGGACAAGCGATTGCCGATTTCCTAGCGGACCATCCAATTTGGTCCAATTCCAAATAGACGTCAGAAGTTAACATAACTAGCAAAGAAAAACTAAAGCAGATGTTCTTTGATGGCGCCGCCAGACGGTCTGCTGCGTGAGTGGGGATTGTACTGATATCCCCACATAAACACATACTGCCTAATAATTACTCATTAACAGGGCCATGCACAAACAACGTGGCGGAATATAACGCACTCATTATTGGCTTAAAAATGGCTTTGCAACTAGGGGTAAACTATCTAGAGACATATGGAGACTCTAAGCTCATCATCAACTAAATGACGGGTGAGTATGAAGTCAGACATGAAGCCCTCACCCCCTACCATCGACTAGCCATTGAGCTAGTAGGATATTTTGAACAATATTATGTCTATCAAATATCTCGGAATGAGAACATCTATGCGGATGCCCTTGCCACATTAGCTGCAACATTGGCAATCCCACCGGGTGCGGCTAAAAGTATCGCTATTGATAGCAGAGAACTCCTCCATCCGGATACGGTTTTCCAAACCAGGAAAGTGTGCCAGACGGGCTTAACTCTGGAACCCCGTAATTTGTGATTTCCGTTTGTGGACTACGCCCTATATGGGATGTTGCGAGAGGATCCGAAGGAAGCCGCCTCGATAAAGAGGAAGGCTCAAAGATTTTATTATGATCATACGCTTCAAACTTTATATAGAAAAACAAGTGATGGCCTCCTGCTACGCTGCATATCAAAGCCAGAAGCAGATGAAGTGCTAAGAGAAACGCAAGATGGAGTGTGTGGAGCTCACCAGCCCGGTCCAAAGCTCGGGGACTGCATAAGAAGGCTAGGATACTACTGGCCGAAGATGATTATAGAGGCAAAGACGTACGCTAAACGGTGCCATGAATGTCAAGTACACGCTAATTTTATTCATCAACCCTCAGAATACTTGCACAGTACCGTTGCTAGCTGGCTATTTGAAGCATGGAGAATGGATATTGTGGGGCCAATAACTCTCCCATCATCCAGAGGATATCGGTTTATTCTCGCAATAACCGATTATTTTTCAAGGTGGGCCGAAGCCGTGCCCATGAGAGAGGTAAAAACGACGGATGTGATTAAGTTCATTAAGTATCATGTCATTTACCATTTTGGCGTCCCCTGAAGAATCATTCACGATAAAGGACCGCAATTCATCAGCCAAGGGTTTTCAAGGTTCTGTGATAAGTTCAGGATCAAAGATGTTGCTTCAACGCCATATAACCCTGCGGCAAATGGATTGGCCGAAGCCTTTAATAAGACTATTATTAAACTCCTTCGGAAGTTTATCTCCTCCAACAAACGAGACTGAGATGAAAACCTGGGAGAGTGTTTGTGGGCTTATCGCACCACCGTTCGCACCCCAACAAAAGCTACCCCATTCTCCTTGGTCTACGGAAGTGAGGTTGTCCTGCCTCTTGAAGTCCAGATACCATCATTAAGAGTGGCCCTAGCCACAAATATGATGACAGAAGAACGCCATCAACAAAGATTGCGAGAACTAGAAACGTTGGATGAAAAACGTCTCCGGGCTCAATAGCAAATTGAGTTGTATCAAGCCCAAGTCTCGCAAGCGTTCAATAAGAACGTTAAACCAAGGACCTTTAAGTAAGGAGACTTAGTTCTGGCTATCAAAAGGCCAATGATTCTAACCCACAAGACTAAGGGTAAATTTAAACCCAAGTGGGAAGGACCGTTTATTGTGGAGACGGTATACTCTAGCAGAGCCTATCGCGTAATGAACCAGAAGGGTGATAGAATGATGATGCCGATCAACTGCAAATTTTTGAAGAAATACTATGCCTAACGAACCAGAATGGTGATAGAGTGACTGTCACATCTGGTTCATATCCCTAGAAGTATAACCATTCACTTGTTCAAGTTACGCATATGAGCACTTGAACTTCTTTATCAAACTAAGGCATGTGTAATTAAGTGCCTCTGTCTAAGTTAATGATCCTGACTTGATCATCCTAGTATAAGTAGTTAAACGCCTTCACCAAACCATCATTTAGCTCTGTTTAAAGAGCTCTACCGGGGTCAATAATTGTGACCTGATTGGTTTCAACGATCTAAGTTACGTAGATGAGTCTTGGATTGTTTTACCAAAACCATGAACAAATTTCATGACAAGTTATTTTTTGTGCAAAAAAAAAAAAAAAAGAATTGTCTTTACTCATAAAGCAAAAAAGAATTTTTGTAGCCAACAGATAAAAAGAAAAAGAATTGTTTTTACTCAAAAAGCAAAAAAGATTACAAAAGTAGAGGGAGTTATAGCTCTCCCAAAAGTTTCAACCTATTCGTCGACTCATCAATAACTCGACGACGAGTCTCCTCCACCGAGTGTTGAGCTCGGTGCAAGTCATCGTCATTTAATGCAAGTTGTTGGGTCAACTGCTGATGAGATTCTTCAAAAGCACGGCTCCTTATTATGCCCTCCTATTTTAATCTGACCTGTTGATTGTACTGTGCCATACGAGGAGCTTTTCCAGCTCAATTCCCTGGTTCACATGCAAAAGATCTCCTCTGCAAATATCAACTATGATCTGTTTAAAGTTCTTAGTGGATCATCTAAAGATACTGCTACAAGAATCCTAATGAAGATACACATGCTGAATTCGACATGCTACAAGCCCTTATACTTCATTCATGATCATCTCTATCGCTTTGGAAAGCGACAAAGATTGTCATATAATAGAAATGGTCCTCAAGAAAACTTAATGAGCTGCCGCAAAGTTCTTGTAACTCCTTCAAAAGTGTACCTTTTGAAGCCAGAGCTTGAAACTTGCAACTATGATGTAAAGCATATGCTTCTGGCTTCCTTAGAGTTACTTTTGCTGATGAAGATTGGTGCATGGCTAGCCTTTGAAGATAGACCAGAGGATAGCTGCGCTCCATGCTGGGTAGAAACATCAGTAGGTCGCTAGATTGGTAGAGCACATGCACTCCTCTTCAAAGAGGATCTAGTCCGAATGTCCCATTGCATCTCCAAAGAGAAATGCCGGCTTCTCCAACACTTCTCGGTTGGTGGCCTCGAAGGCAGCATTAGTTATGATATCCCGTGCAGTAGCAGGATGGTACCTAATCAACTTCTCCCTGTGCTCCCTCATGCCCGACTTGTATGCAGCAAGGATGGTGGTACATCGAAATTAGGCCGTCAGATCCGCAACCCAAGCGAATCCGAAGTAGTGCCTATAGGGGAGAAAATCCACTGAATACCCCACTGCAAAAGAAGAATCAAGAGTTAGAAAAAGTTTCACAAAAATTCAGAAAATTTTCTAAGTATAGAAATACAGAGCTAAAAATAACTCCGCATGAAGCTAAAATAACTCCGTGCGAAGCTAAAAATAAGTCCGCACGAAGCTAAAAATAACTCCGCGTGAAGCTAAAATAACTCCGCACGAAGCAAAAAAAAAAGTCCGCGCAAAGCTAAGGAGATAGCTTCGCGGTTACAAACGCGAAGCTAAAATTCATAGCCTCGCGTTGAAATGAGACAGGTAGTCAAAATAGCCCCGCGTTTCCAACGCGAGGATAACGCGATAGTTTCGCGTAGAAGAAGACCAGAGGCCTTTCTTCTTCTCCAAGACGTACAGTCGGAAAACGGCGATCTCGCCGATAAAGAAGTGATTGGTCGGTTAAAACCAAGCCAAATCACCCCAAGATCGTTCTAAAAAGTCCAAAAGTTTAGATTTTTACCTCCAATAGGCACGGCATGGACTGGCTCGCCACCGTGGCCACTGCCTCGGCCGCTGCCGCCGTTGTTAGCGTCGGCCACCGACGGAGAGGTGACGCGTGATGAGGTGTTCCTCTTGGGTGCCATTAATCTTGGAGAAAACTTGGAAAAATCGACGAAAATCGATGAAAAACTTGGTCACCGGTTGCAGGGAGCTCTGGTAGCCTGAGTTCTTGAAAATTCTTCGAATGAAGTGAGGGAGAAGAAGAGTTAGAACTCTATTTAAATGAAAAACCCGCCCCTTGGTGTTCCGCGCAAGAATCAGAGTAATTACTGAGCAGTTACCCATTGAAACGCGAAGCTATTAGCTCCGCGCAACTATGCAAAACGCGAAGATAGTTGGTGTTTTAACTCCGCATTTCAGATTGAAGATCCAAAGTATTTCAAAATTTGCTAAGTTCTAAATCATTTTGAAAACTTTGGAGGGGGTTCTGTTGGCAGTGAAAATTTCCAAGTAAAATGCGGTTTTCCACAACAGAACGCGGAGCTAACTTTGTAGCTCCGCATTCGGCTATTTTAGTCTCGCGTTTGAGCAAAACGCGGAGCTATTCAATAGCTCCGCGTTCTGGTTCTTAGCTCCGCGTTTTGATGTGATTAGCTCCGCGTGAGTAGATAACTAGAATCATAAACTGATTGAGATTAAGATTTGGGCTTATCCAATACCCAATTTAAGTCCAATCAAAACTCTAAATAAAGAGATTTAAATCAAAACTAAAATATTTGATTGGAATCCTTGATGAATACAAATTCTATTTAAATAGAAACTCTCATATTATTCTAAGGCGATAAATATCCCTTTGAGGAAGCCCTAGGGATCTTTTCGATCATCTTTTTCGCATCTTAGAGAATTCGAGTTACGCGTGAGAGCCTTGAATTCGTCAAGACCAGAAAAGATCAAGATCCAAGTCGGTCGCCGTCATCTTCAAGAGAGAAGATCATCTCGTCAGATCGTCAAAAGGAGCTACTAGTTAGATCCCATCGCTACGAGATCCCACGTTTTTATTGTAAAATAGAGCGATAAATATAAATCCTCTCGTTTGTTCTTTTTCTTGTTCACTTTCATTGTAATCAAGTTATTTCAATGGAAGGAAAGCAAATTTTTGCTGCGAACAGGAGCCTATCGTCTGATCAACCAAGAATGGGATTAAATTTGCATATAGCAAACTTTGTTGCCCAATGCTGTCAAGGCAATGGGAAGAGGAATCAAAGGTTTCTCGCTAACCCTATCATACCGAGGTAAGAGTATGAAGTCAAACAGTCCAAAACCAAAAGGCGAAATAAGAGAGAACGTTTGGCATTTTAAGCCCAAACAAAATCTTCAACAACATATCATTCTGAGGGGAATAGCATGGCTAGCCCAATGCAAACGGCGATTGGTAAACACGCACCAAATCTGTTTATAGCTAGAGATTTGCTAAAAATCATGTGAACCTATTATGTTAAGCTTTAATCTCTGACAACGAGATTTGATTTTTTTTTTTTTTGTATTTTTTACAGAACTTGAGACACAAAATACAGAATAATAGAGAAAAAAAGTTGGTGAGATTCACACAAATTGTAGCTAAATAGCGGCAAATGCCGCTATTTGGCGGCAAAACTAGGGAGTTTATCTGTCTGGGTTTTTCTGTGTACCTCTGATTCTTCTATCTTTCTTTTTTTCTTCCTGTATCTAAACTTATAGGTCCCTGCACACTCAATACACACTGTTAACCCGTAAAATATTAGAAAAAGCAAGAAAACACCATCGATCTCTGGCAACAGCGCCAAAAACTTGATGTGATAATTAAACTGCAAGTGCACATTATTGGTGTAGATCTTTACAGGTCGTCCCATAGAAATCTCAGATGTTTTTGCGTTCTCATTATTCCTATTATTCTAATGGACTAACCAAAGATTCTAATTTGAAGTTAAGTTGATCTAATTAGCCTAGGATATAAAATCCACTAGTTTCCAACCATGTATTTACTTCTATTATCTTCTTCTATAATAAAAATTAAATCTTTTAATTTTAATCTTTATTTAAAGTGCTATAAGCATGAGCTATCAAATAGTGTGTAAGCATAACTCATCAAAAAACTACTTTTCATGAAAGCAAACTAAATCATTAGACAATTCGATAAAAAAGATGAAAATTAATAACTCCAAACCATAAGTAAGTATAGGTTATCAGGAAACTTAACTCAAGTATTACCTATCAAAGTATTAATATACGAGTTCTTGTATTTTAATCTTTTCATAGAAAAATAATATCTTTATTATTTTAATTAGGAATAAAACATTAGAGAGCAACTACATGGTGAATTTTAGTTTCATCTACATCCTAGAGCAAAGTTAAATTAGCTACTCATAGTTCTAGTTACCAAAATCCTATTTTTAATCATGAAAGCAAATAAATCTAATGTAGAAAGAAATAAATATATACTAGAAAGTAATTAAAAGAGATTAGCTATGAAAAATTGAAGAACAACAAAGGTTACCTCTCGAGTCAGTATTATGGTCATCACCCCTTCAGCAAACTCTAATTTTTTTAATTAAAAAATTTGAGTACAAAACTATGGGATTTAACCCAGTTACAAGTATACGGCCAATAAATAGGCTTCGGAATATCAAACTCTAATTTTGATACAAATAAAAAACTACAAAATTATGTCGAAGCCCTCGCAAAACAATCACCATGTGGCCTCCTCTTTTTGCCGCCAAATGGCAGCAAAATGCCTCCAAATGGCAGCAAAATGCCTCCAACAAGCAGCAATATTATGAAAAAAAAATTTTGATTGCTCTTCTGCACGAGTCTCTTGTCTTGTTCTCTTGATTTTCCTAACTGTATTAGATTTTGACTCTTTGCAGTATCACTTTCTTGAAGTTTGCTCACTTTTATCTCTTTTTCGGGCTTGGTTTTCTAATCAGGCTCTGATTTTATGCCATCTCTTTGTAAGAATAGGATTACCTAAAAAACAAACTAAAAATACCCGGGTAGTATTATTTAAATACAAAATTAGATAATATGGAGGCTATAGATATGCAATATATGGCACTCAACAGTAAACAATCATCATTTTGATCCTAACCCGATCATCGACTCTGTCTATTATCCAGGTGAGTCACCCCTAAATCTCAAATCGATCAGTCTGTTTGCTAGGTGTGTCAACCTCTGATCCTAACTCAATCATCGACTCTATCTATTATCAGGTGAGTCACCCCTAAATCTCAAATTGGCTATGTCTACTTTCCAGTCGAGTCAACCCATGATCCTGACCCGATCACCGATTTTGTCTGCTTTCCAGGCGAGTCAACCTACAATCCTAATCCGATTATCGATTATGTCTGCTTTCCAGGCGAATCCACCCGTAGGCATGTCAACCATACCTCTGTTTACGGATCCCGTGATCCTAACCTGATTACCGGCTCTGTCTTCTTATCAAGCGAGTCAACCTATGATTCAGACCCGATCATTAATTCTGCCAACTTTCTAGGTGAATCACCCCATAAGCATGTTTGTCATACCTCTGTCTACGGTTCTTTTGATCCTAACCCGATCACCCCGACTCTGTCTGCTTTCCAGGTGAGTCACTCACAAATCTCAAATCGATTCATTTGTTATCTAGGCGAATCACCCTGACTTCGTCTGCTTTCTAGGCGAGTCACTCTAAAATCTCAAATCGATTATGTCTATTATTCAGACGAATCACCATGACTTTGTTGCCTTTCTAAGTGAATCACTCCCAAATCTCAAATTAATTCCGTCTGTTATCCAGACAAATCATCCCGACTTTATCTACTTTCTTAGGTGAGTCACTCCCAAATCTCAAATTAATTATGTCTGTTATCCAGACGAATAACTCTGACTCTATCTGCTTTCTAGGCAAGTCACCCCCACAACAAATTTTGAAACTAAACTTGTTATGGTCCCACCATATCTGTGATAAGTTCCACCTTCCGCAACTCTATCCTTCCAAAAATCCACAAATCCACAACTCTAATTTTTACCATGACTCTGTCTGCTTTTCAGATAAGTCATGTCAAAAAAAACTGGCTATGAAGTGACGTAATCTTGTCAAAACTTCATATACAACAAGTCACCTTCTTTCAAAAGATCTACTCCAAAACCCCCGGAGTATCAACAAGTATATCACACAACAATTTTAGAATAAGGCATTGTATTGAAGAAATGATTATTTATTCATATAACAAGACAATGGAGAGAAATAAGGCGACACGAACTGTCTTACTGATCAAAAGAAGAAAAAAGAAGAAGAAAAAAGAAAGAGAGGAAGAAAGATTTAAGGGTTGCCCAAAACTCTTAAACTTAACTCAACCTCTTCGAGAGCCGCTCGTTGAGTTTCCTCCACAGTTGATAGTACCTGACGGCGCAACTCAGTTTCATTCATGGCTAACTGCTGAGTAGCTTACGCCTTGGCATCCTCAATCACCTTACTCCGCATACTGACCTCTTATTGAACATGGTCGTGGTGCAGAACCAGTTCGTCCTGCCTGTTTAACACTACATCCTGCTTCGCTTGGGTGGCCTTGAGAATAGTTTGAGCTTTGCCGATCATCTCATGGGTACGATCTATTGTGGCTTGATTGGCATTTAGTTCAAACCTTACCTACTCTATCTCCTCATTAATAGCTTCTTGACTGACCTGGAGGCTACCAACTTCTGCGGTCCAAGCTTTCTCTTGACGGTAAAACTCCTCTTGCCACACGATCATTTCTACTCTATGACAAGCAACTTCAATTTCTATTATAGCAGTGATGTCAGCTCGTCGAAGAGTTTACAATGCTCGAAACTGTTCATTTAAAGAAGTCAAGCAGGCCCAATAAGGAGCAGCTCATTTTGATCCACCGACATTCTCAATATTGTTTTGATAATTCAATAGCATCGAGCACCCAAGCTCTATGGAATGACGACTATCCAAGAACATGGACAAGCAACACCGCAACAAGCACAAGAATTCCATGATGCTATGTTGGAAAAACTCTTCAAGTGGATCATTATCTGGAACAATTTGGGTGGAAGCCGGAACTAGTGTCGGAGCAGGAGTCATAGAAGAAGGTGTTGCAATAGTAGGAGAAGTCTCGCCACTAAACACTACCGTGATGTGTGGTACCAATAATTACAATAGTGGATGAGCTGACTCTGAAATTTTGGACGGAGGTCTCCTTGGAGTTATTATAATTGAAGTAGACTCTAAAGGAGGACTCTCTTTCAGAACATTCCCAGTGCTGGATCCCGCCCCCTCAAAAGAAAATATCAACGACGATTCGGAGGTAGGAGGTGCCCTGGTCAAGGACCCCACACCAGGATCGATAGACGAAGAGGTCTATACTTGCCACCGCGGGTGGAGGCAAAGTCGCAGCGGTAGTACCTAGCAGACTGCTTGGTTGAACACTGACATATGCAAAATAATCACAATAAAATGAGTACTAAAAATATAGCAAGATACAAGTCATTGATGAGGACCATGCATAAAAAAAGGATACCTACAAGACCAGTCAATATAGCCGGAGGAAGAACACTCTCAGGAATTACTATCTCCAACTCTTCAGAATGGGGATGACTATGCTTGCTCGTGTTGGGAGCAGGAGCAAAATAGCTCTCCTCTAGGCATCCACGTCAAATGCAGCATCACTATCGTCACCACCATGACTACTTGTGCCTGAAAAATCAATACGCTTAGATGACAGCTATTGATTGGAGGTAGAATGGGGCTGTAGTGAATCGACGCCTGAAATACATCCCATTACATAAGGACGAAGGCAGAAAAAGGCAGAAAAAATATCGGGGTTGAACTTATGAGAAGACACCAGTCCAATTGTCGGACTACGAGGTGGAGTTGTCATTCCAGACATCATAGCCGGTAGCGAAGGAATGATACCAATGCCCAAACCAACGACAATAGCGACGTTTGGCTCAGAAGTGGTAGGAGCGACTTCAGAAATAATCTCTGGAGTAACCACTACAAGAACAACAATGTCAGAAACAACCTCATGAGTAGCTGCCATAGGCACAAAAATCTTCGCAGTTGCTCCAATAACCTCCAAAGCACACTGAGGAGATGACAACTCTTTAGCTAACTTGGTGGTGGGGGAACAATGAGGCTTCTTTACTTGGCAAATAGAACTACGAACGCGCGCCGATCTAGTGCACTTGGCCACAACCTCGTATCACCTTGAGTAGGTGCATCTCTTCGACCATGTGCAGCAAATTGGGATGGAACATTAGCTGGTGCGCGCATGTCAGCTTGTGCAGGCACATCAACCGATGCATGAACATCAGCCTAGGATGACACTATAGCCTAGACCGAAACATTTCTTTGAATGAGCACATCACTTGGAGTAGGTACTATAGGCGTGGCCCCAACGATAACGTCATCATCATCATTATCGACGGAAAGAAACTCATTCATGCCTCGCACTCGAATGACCTTGACACCCTTCTTCTGAGAATAATACGCCTCATTTTCTCTCATGCATGAGTGGTTGATTGAAAAAGAGGCAGCTGTAGTGTTGATGCTATGATATTAGGAGCAGAACCCAAGCGACGTATAAAGGTTGGGAGTCTTCAGTGGTAAGGCAAAATAAGCTCCAGTCGGTAGAGAAGTGATACCATCCTCTAGCACCCTCGAACAAATTATCTCAGAATTGTAACAAAGTGTTGGGGTTACCGACATAAAGTTACGAATATCCAAACTGGTGAGCAATCCTGTTGGGAAAATATGACTCGAGGAAGCAGATCGACAGTTAACAATATAGCAGATGCCCTGGCCTGATGTTGATCAACCACCAGAAGCAATCCAAAGAAAGGGTGGTGTAGCCGTCAGGACCAGTGGCGTTTCAAAATTCTTCTCCAGAAACTCCTTCATAGTAGTTGGAGAAATAACAATAAATATGATAGTTCTGGTGGCTATGCACAGTCTTCTTAATGGTGTGCATATAGTGATTTCTCCAGTCACAACTCTCGTGCCTCTAAATGAATGAGCGCCCGCTACTGTCTTCAGGAGGCGAATTCATCGGGCTCAGACAGTGCATCACAAACCATACCATAAGATAAGTGCAGGGTAACTCCACTCTGGGGTTGGGAGTTGGCATCTCAGCTTCGAGTTTGGTGCTTCACTATTCTTCTTCTTCTTGCTTCCTAGGCAAAATTCTATTGCAAGATCCCAAAGGCTGTTTTGTAACTTGCAGACCATTGCGAGTAAGAGTCCAAGAGGCTTTACATGTGCCAAGAGGATGGTCAGGTACATGACTTCAATAGCTATGACATCTTGAGAAACAGATGAGATGACACATCGCTTTAGCTAGAGCATAAGAAAGTCTGCTATCAACCCCCTGTCAGAAATAGGAGTTTGTGCTTGATAGTGAAAGCTTTGGAAACTCGTGCCTGCCTTGAACCCATCCTCATCCGATTCTGTCACGTATGAGGTGGCACTCAAGTGAGCTATCCAAGCTTCAGTACTAGCTTGGCTAAGAGGTCCAGCATTGTCATTGCAGCCTCCGAATGATCCACATCTTTAAACAGGTAGTTAGCCCATAATTTTTGGCTAATACCTTGATTCCTTGTTCTAAAGACTTCTTGACAGATACAGAAGTGGCACATAACCTCCAAGTATGTCTCATACACTTGGAGATCTCACTTCTTCATCCACTGTAACTCCTATGTCATTGGAACTATCTCCTCGTACGACAGCTCTCCCATCGATAACAATGAAATTTCAAACACCTCATGGATGGCAAAGCCAAGCTCACCTATGGGAGTAAAAAAAGGTCCCGGACTTGGGGTTATACATCTCCAGGATGCTAAACAGATGGTAAGCACTATGGGAGTGACCATACTGCATATTTCTTATGGCCCCATATAGCTCGATATCCTTCAGTATTACTTTGAACTTGGAGAGAACGAAGCTGATCATTCTGCTCTACCACATCCTGTCAGTAGAATAGATCCATTCAGGAGTGCGGAAGTTGTGAGCAGGGTATTGTCCCTTTGATTTTAAGAAATCATTGAGGAAGGTGCTTGCTAGCTGAGGAGACTCTCCCAGAGGAAAATCCTTCCTTACTTTTCCTGACAGCAAGCCAATCAGGAATCTACCGGGGCCATCTTGGTAAAGACCCAATCTGCCAAAGCCACCAACAGAAACACTGTCTTGGTTCTTAGTGAGACTCCACTCCATTTGGCAAGAAACGAAGATATTCTAAAGATAAGTCAAAGAGCAGCTCCTTTCCGTCTCCGAGATGAACATTCTTACATGCCTATTTAGTGAAGCCACTTGCACTCATTTTCGTAAAGAGACTCCTTTGAGACAAGTATGGAATCGCCAAAGAGAAAGGCTAGCTTCTCAAGTTCTTCTCTATCCACACCTTCAAGGGGAGTGTCGCATATCAATTCCCTCAATGTAGACGAATTGTAGCTAGGTAGCCTAACCCTGTGATCATCATTATTACCTGGGGTGAACGAGGGGATTGTTTTACAGAATCCTGGTTGAATTCTACCATTAGGACCTCAGAAGCTAAAGTGATGGTGCCTCAATAGAGAAGTGGTATAGTTTATTGCCATAAAAGCAAAGAGGAAGTCAGAAAATCATCAAATATTATGAAAGATTTCTCTAAGTAAAAAAACACGGGGCTATTGCAAAGGAAGGGAAAAAAAACACAAGGCTAACAGCCTCCCGATATCAAACACAGGGCTATTTCCTTGGGCAGCTCAACGCGAGGCTGTAGCCTCGCGTGACTGTATGCGAGGCTACACAGCCTCGTGCTAGCGAGCCCGAAGGCGGTTCGCCACCAACGGCAAGCTCTAATGGCGTCGATGGCCAAATGAGGCGCTAAACCCCAAAAATACCCAAAAATCACGGTTAAAATTCTCCATCGAAGCCTCATATCAAGTTTTTACTCAAAAAAGAAGAGGAAAAAAAGATTTTGAGAAGATTTTACCTCCAAGAAGGGGGAACCTTTCTAATGTCGGTAGTCGTGAGGCTGAAGTGGCATTGCTCTGACTTACCAAAATCATCTTTGGTGCCATCTATCGAAGATCAATGCGAGAAATCAAAGAAATTCGAAAAAAATTTGAAGGAACTCAATAGAAGAGAGAATGGGTTTTGTTGGAATGAAGGAAGAAGGAAGATGAAGGGGCTATTTAAAGGAGAAAATGACACTTAAAAGGGTTAAAATTTTGCAAGGCAGTTATGAATTCTGCAAGGCTATTTTCTGCGAGGCTATTAGCTCCGTGAAGCTAAATAGTCATGCATAGCATATTAAAGAAGCTTGTGTGATGGAAACTTGAAAAGCTAAAGTCCAAAGTATTTAAAAACTCGTTAGAGATCAGCAAACAAGCTTTTGAAAACTTTGGAGGGGTCTTGTAGGCAGAGAAAATTTTAAAGCAAGAAAAAAGGCCACACGGCGCGCACGCAAGACTATTAGCCTCGTGCACATGAGGCTATGCCCCTCGCGGGGATGATAGCCTCGCGCATGCCATTGGAGGAGAAAATTTCAAAAAAGAAGAGAAGAAGTAGCTCCGCAGCAAATCAGATGTGAAGCTATTGATTAGCTTCGCATCGGCCAGAAATTTAACTTCGCGTGAGGAGGCTAAAATGTGAAGTTAAGTCATTAACTTCGCATCTAGATTCCCTAACTCCACGTGGACATATTCTCAGAATCTTTAATTGATTGTGATTGAGATTTGGAATTATCTAATACCCGAATTAAGTTTAATCAGAATCCAAAATTAAGAGATTTAAGTTAAATCAAATATTTGATTAAAATCCATGATAAATACAAAGACGTTATATTCCTATCCCTAACGGAACTCCCTTAACCAACTAAAGTATATAAATAGCCTCTTCGAGGAGACTTTAGAGATCTTTTAGCAATTCAAGTTACGCACGAGAGCCTTGAATTCATTGGATCAACAGAGAGAGGGCTATGACTGGCCATCATCTTCAAAGAGAAGTTCTTCACGTTAGATCGTCAATAGATTTTACTAGATAGATCTTATCGCCATATTAGAACCTACTTTTATTGCAAAAGAGAGGATAATATATAAACCCTCTCGTTTGTTTTTCTATTATTCTTTTTTCATTGTAATCATCATAATCGATAGAAGAAAGCAAGATTTTTACAGACAACAAACCGTCGACCACAGGGGGAGACATCTCTTTCACTGAACAAAAGATCGTGGCGCAATCGAACGTAAAGAAAATTGGATCGATCGTGGATATGCTTGCCGTTAAATCGACCAGCAAAGGTATGAGTATTATCTCTCTTCTGGATCAGTCAATCTGATTGAAACGCGATGCTATCGCCGCGTGCTCGCTAAAACTCGTAAATTAGGTAATAAGGAATTCTTTGTTAATCGGGGATCCTTTGAGTCCGCAGCTATAGAGCCGTTATTCAAGAAGAAATCCCTAGGAGAGGATCCTATTCTTATTGCTGAAGAGGGTCAACAAACTAGTTTCACTGGAACTCAACTCCGTAATCGAAATCATCGAGTAAGATAAAGAGCTCTCAAAGTCTGCGTAAAACATCAAGCTGAGGCAGAAGCAGAACGCGAGGTTACAACTTTACCTCACGAACTGGCTTGCATTAATAGCAAGACCAGCAAGAGTCACCTAAAACGTGAATCTAACTATAAGCCAACGTGTGAAGAAATCTCTACACGTGAGGCTACAGAATTTGGATAAGAAACCAAGAAAATTTACAATACTCGCATAAAACGTGAGACTAACTTCAGAGATAAGCCAGTGTATGAAGAAATCTCTCCGTGCAAGGCTAGTGAACTTAGATATGAAATTGGCAAAATTGCCAAAACTCGCGTAAAACTTGAAGCTAAAGATAAGCCAGTGTGTGATGAAGATTCTCCACTCGAGACTATCAAACTTGGATAAAAACTTGAACTTAGAATAAAATGCGAAGCTAATAAAACTTACGTAAATCACGATGTTATGCCAGCGTGCCGGGATACTTCCCAATGCGAGGCAAAACAACCACTAGAAATTAAACTTTTTCATAAATTCGAAGCCAGCATAAAATGCGAAGATATGTTCCAGTCTCGCGTGAGAGCTTTGAAATGCGAAACTAACTCTCAGCTCCGCTTAAAACAGCCAGTGTACAAAATCAAAATTGATAAGCAAAGTGTTGAACGTCTAACATACTAGCAGTTCAATGGCACCAATCCAAAAAAATTTCAGCAGGCACCTGGGCTTCTCCGACATTCTAGTGGGCCCCACACCCAGAACATAACTGAAGGTTACTCATCTTCTAAAGTCTTTGACCTCAGAGATTAATTAACAAATAAAAAAACAACTCAAACTCAGTCACACTCAACATGCCATTGCGAGCAACTAATATCAGCTATATTAAATCTTTACTATTGTAATAAGCAAAGAGTGTCTGTATTTGATAGAATAACGGAGTCTAATCAAAACACTTCAAAAAGAAGAAAGAGTGATCTGAAATACAGAATCAGCAAGGAAAAAGAATTGGAGGCGGTGGCCACAAATATGGTGGGTAAAGGAAAGAAGGTTCAGGAAAAGGAGCAGGGGTCAGATGTTGACGATAAAGAACCTCACTATTTTACCTGACTCAAGACAGGTGTCATCGCTCCTCAAAATTACAAGAAACTTGCAAAGGGTTCATATGACGATGATGCAACAATTCGGCCATAGCTTCCCCACAGTCATATGCTTCTTTCCATCCAAGAAAATCGGCATCGCACACGGTGGACAGGTCCGATGAT
Source organism: Dracaena cambodiana (assembly GCA_036321105.1). Lineage (NCBI taxonomy): Eukaryota > Viridiplantae > Streptophyta > Magnoliopsida > Asparagales > Asparagaceae > Dracaena > Dracaena cambodiana. The sequence goes on along the minus strand of JAYEPQ010000005.1, from coordinate 23,255,481 downwards.
GTGGACCAGAGGTTGGAAGCTCAAGAGCAAATGATTCGAGACCAGCAAAAGGCTATTGATAACTCAAGATAATACTCCTGAAAGTGGTCGAAAATATCCAGAAAATAGTGGAAGACAAGGCCAAAACCTCTTGCTCGGAACCACCACCTAAAGCAAACGATGAAAAAGAGAAAGAAAATGAAGAAGAAAAAGTTTACTCTGAGTATGGAGAAGACTCTAAATTCTTCTTCATTGACCCTCATGTCGAAAGGATGGAGAAGCTTCAGAGTCAACTTGATGCTTTGATGTAGAGGAAGAAACTAAAGGAGACGGGGGTTTCAAGACCATATTTGCTTGAGTGGGATTTTGCTCCTTACCCCGAAAAATATAAGCCTCTCATAATGGAATCATATGACGGGAAGGGGTCACCAAGTCAGTATATGTATTATTTCTTATCACAAGCTGGTCATCTGATGGGAAATGATTTCATAATGACTAATTCGTGAGTACCCTACGAGGGCATGCCTTCATATGGTTCATGCAGTTGCCCCCAGAACCATAAATACTTAGATGATGTAGAGAAACAATTCTTAGCCCGTTTCTTTGAGGATGATACCGACATATCGGTTCATTCCCTCGTTGCAACAAAACAAGGAGAAGAAAAAACGGTCAAACACTTCATAGAACGCTTCTAGAAAAGTCCATGCAATGTTGACATGGTATGACCCAGGAAATGCTGGTAGAAACTTGTAAACATAACTTCAAAACTGGCGTGCTAATAAAAATGGGAGTCGTAGAGTTTAAGACTTAGATGGACTTGCCGAATCAAGGAGAGCAGGCAGAAGATATAATCTGTCGAATTGAGAAATCTCATAGTACGAGGAACTCTACAAATAATAGGCAATATTCATAGAATCTTAAGAACAAAGGAAAGACTATGATGGCATCAAATGCTACTCCAAAACCAGCAAATCCGACAAATTCAAGACCTCAAAATCAAAATCTGAGAAGTGCAAGCCCGAACGGACCCTGACCTGATATGACTTATTCATTCGAGATGGAGCAGATAGATACTCTGTTCCATCTCCTCAACAGAAAGAGCATGCTGAAGTTTTCGGAGAATCGAAAGCCGAAAGATGCTGGGAAAACCAATGATCCTAATTATTACATGTTCCATCAAAACATCGAGCATCCAACTAAAAATTTTACCCTCTTAAGAACCAAATCAAGGTGTTGATAGAAGCAAAAGTTCTCCAACTTAAAGAGGAATAGAAGAAAGTTTCCGTAAATATGGCAACCCTAGTAGTAGAAACCAATGAGTTCCCCGCCGGAGTGATGCTAGTACCAGCAAGAAAACTAATGGTGGTTAATCAAGATCCCCATAGGATGGAGCAGAAGTGACTTATTCCAATAAGCACAAAAAGAGGAGAGATTATGTGGATTCATCCGAATCTCCTAAAAGATGAGCAGTGGTCTTCATCCAGCACACAAAGAAAGATGCGGACTAGTAATACTATCTCCGAGAATCTTAAAGAAGACTACCTAGTTGCTAATGCATTAATAGATTCAGAAGAGGTGGCCACAGCTATGGCCACTAATCAAGACGAATCAGGTCCGACGGCACTAAATCTAGCAAAGCTAATCATAAAGACTATTCAAAGGTGGAACCTAGCAAAGAAACATAGGGGGAGCCTGCGAAACAAAAGGGGCTTCGCTTATAGAAAAATACAAAGAAGAACGATGAAGCGAAGGATGACCCATTTCAGTTTGATATCATAGCTCAGTTGGCTAACATCCCGGCTCATATTACGATTTACGAGCTGTTGCGATTATCCAAGTCAACTCAGAAAGCACTAAGAGAGGCTCTGGAAAATTCTAAGTATTTTCTGGCGCAAATCGTTGAACCATCCAACGAAGAAGGGGATTCTTGCCTTCACTGTCACCAAATGACGAGGCAAATTTCGCAAATAACCTTTTCACCAAAAGACATACAGGTGACAAAAATAAAGTATAATAGGCCTTTATACTACACTGGATATGTTAGATACACCCAAGTGGGCCGCATTCAAATTGATCTTGGGTCTGTACTAAGCGTCATCCTGAGAAGATTGATGCAACTGTTAGGAATCTCACCACATTGTCTCACGCCAACGAATACTACGATATTCGGATTCAATGCTAGCAACAACTATCTCCTCGGCAAGATTAGGCTCCAATGCCAGATTGGAGACCTGAAAACAGAAGTTACGTGTTATGTCATCGATACAGACACATTATATAACATCCTTTTGGGGCAGCCATGGATCCACGCCTATAAGATAGTCCCATCGACCCTCTGCCAATGCATGAAGTATTACAATGAGTAAAGAGAGGACCGGACTTTGATTGCGATAAGCAACCTTTCAAAGGGTTAGAAAATTACTTTACCGACACCCTGCTATATAAGGTTGCCCATGAAATCCTTGAAGAGTATGAGGAACGCTATGATAGCGGCAACGAAGTAGATATTGAGCATGAGTCTCTAGAAGAAGAGGATGAATAATATAAAATAAATCCCTACATAGATTTTAATAAAGTCAATGTAACTGATGCTGCCAGTGACGCAGACGAATGGATTATTAATGAAGATATAAAGGTTCCTTACGTGCCTGCTGTTGCTTCTGATTCGGAGCCTTCTTGCACAACTACGGAGGCAGATGGCTTGTCCGAGTTCAAGACTTTGGCAACTTATCATATGCCGATTAGATTATCTCTTCTCTCTCAGTCAAAAATAATTAGTGACCAAAATAATGTTTTCGAGGAATCTTTTAGATAATCGCATCAAAAGCCTGTAGTGTTCGACAAAGTTATGATGCATCCTAGTCAACATCGAAGCAGTGAGAGTGATGAGCAAACATCACCTCGATTCCACCATTATGAACAAAAATCCCAATAAACGATGAAGAGAATAGGTTATAATTTAGCCCAAAAGCAGGGATTAAATTTTGGAAAGGGACGGCGAAGTATCCTACCCTCCTTTATGCCAAAAGGGAAAAGTCCCAATTAATATCATAAGACCCGAAGAGGTTTAGGATATGTATCCACTCCTTCCACATCACCGAATAAATTTGAAGGGACGACTCCGATCGACAGTGATGTTAAGTCCACAGACCAAGATTCCGATAAAAGTACCAGTTCCCAAATTCCAGTCTCTAGCAGCAAATATAGTTTCAGCCGCACCTGAAAGCGATGAAAAACCAATTGATATTTAAGATGAGTCCTGGGCTAAACACATGGATACACTCTAGGATGTCCATTTTGAGCAATGTGACCCACCCACAGAAGATAAAGTAACGCAAGTTCTCATGGGGACTAAGAAGGATTCAAAGCCCATTTTCATAGCAAAACACTAACTCCCACAGAAAAAGAAGAGTTTATAGCTCTCATTATTGAGTACATAGACGTGTTTGTATGGAGTTATGAAGATATGCCTGGGTTAGAACCCCAGGTCGCTATGCATTGTTTGAATATTAGAGAAGATGCCAAACCCGTCAAGCAGCAGCAAAGGCACTTCCGATCAAAGTTAATGGAGGCCATAGAAGTTGAAGTTAACAAGCTGATAACCTTTGGATATGTTTGAGAGGAATTGCATCCCGACTGGGTGGAAAATATAGTGCCTGTTCGCAAGAAAAATGGCAAGATCTAGTTATGCATTGATTTTCGATATTTAAATGTCGCATGTCCTAAGGACGAGTTTCTCTTCCTAGTCACTGATATAATGATCGATAACACATGTGGCTATAAGAGGAGGTTCTTTTTGGATGGCTTCTCTGGCTATAACTAGATCAAGATGTACCCAGATAATGAGAAACACACGGCTTTTAGAATGTCACTGGGATAGACTGTTATACAGTGATGCTCTTCGGACTTAAGAATTCTGGAACCACTTACCAGAACGCTATGAGCGTCATATTCAAAGAATACTTGTGCAAAACTGTGGAGTGTTATGTGGACGATCTTGCTATCAAAAGAAAGAATAAAGAGGATTATCTTCAAGATTTGAAGACAGTCTTCAATCTCATGCGAAGACATCATCTAAAGATGAACCCCACCAAATCTTCCTTGGGGGTATCCAGCGGTAAGTTCCTTGGATTCGTTGTTACTTCAAAAAACATTTTTCTTCATCCCAACAAGAAGAGAGATATCAAAGAAATGCAACCATCCAGAAATCTCAAAGAACTGAAGGGGCTACAAGGTAAATTGGCCTATATCTGCCACTTCATCTCTAACTTATTAGGACGTTGTCAGCCATTTTCTAAGCTCATGAAGAAGGGGGTTTTCATTGTATGGGATGAGTCATGCCAACAAGCATTTGATGACCCCAAGTGATATCTTACAAAACCACCTGTTCTTATGGCCCCCACACCAGGAAAACCATTCCTTGTGTATGTAAGGGCTATGGATCATGCGCTAGGTGCGTTACTTGTTCAATATAATGAGCATGACCATGAGCACACTCTCTATTATTTGAGCTGAACAATAATGGGATCAGAACATTGGTATACTCCGATCAAAAAGGAGTGTCTAACCCTAGTGTTCGCCACTCAAAAGATGCATCACTAGCTCTCCGGACAGACAATTCATGTCATATCCCGGGTCAACCCACTAAAAAACCTTATGACAAAGTCGGGTGTTAAATGGCAGATTGGCAAAATGGGCATTGCTACTATCTCCGTATGATATTCACTTCGTTCCTTAAAAGACCATAAAAGGACAAGTGATCGCCGACTTTCTCGCAGAACATCCGGTTTCTAGAAACTCTAAGCTACTGGAGGACATTCTTGACCAATCAGCAGAGGTCAATGTAGTTAGAAAGGAACAACCATGGCAGTTGTTCTTTGATGGAGCTGCAAGACGGTCCGCTACGAAAGTGGGGGTGGTACTTATATCACCACTCAAGCATGTAATTCCCAACGGTTACTCATTTACGGAGCCATGTATGAATAATGCGGTAGAGTATAATGCGCTCATTATCAATCTAAAAATGCCCTTGCAACTGGGGTGAACTGTTTAGAGACATATGGAGACTCTAAGCTCATCTTCAATCAAATGATGGGCGAGTATAAAGTCATACATGAAACCCTCATCCCCTATCATCAACTGGCTATTGAGTTGGAAAATCACTTCGAGCAATTCTACATCGACTATATATCTCGATACGAGAACATCTATGTAGATGCCCTTGCGGCCTTAGCTACGATATTGGTGCTTCCAGCAGGTTCCACCAAGAGTGCCACTATTGAAAGCAGAGAACTCCTCCATCCCGATTTGATTCTACAAGCCAAGGAAGTGTGTCAAGTGGGCATAACTTTGGAACCCCAAGATTGGTAATTCCTATTCGTAGATTATGTCTTGTATGGAATACTTCCAGAAGATCCTAAGGAAGCCACTTCAATTAAGAAGAAGGCTCAAAGATTCTATTATGATGTTGCACTTCAGACTTTGTACAGAAAGTCATGTGATGGGCTCTTTCTACGATGTATCTCGAAGGAAGAGGCCGATAAGGTGATCAAGGAAACGCACAACGGGGCGTGCGAGGCCCACCAACCTGGTCCAAAACTCTGGGATCGTATAAGAAGGCTTAGATATTATTGGCTGAAGATGATTACTGATGCGGTGGCATATACAAAACGTTGCCATGCATATCAAGTACACGCTAACTTCATACATCAGCCTCCCGAATACTTGCACATTAGTGTTGCCAAATGACCCTTCGAAGCATGGGGAATGGACATCATTAGGCCAATCACTCCACCATCGTCCAGAGGACATCAGTTTATACTTGCAATAACCGACTATTTCTCGAAATGGGCCGAAGTCGTACCCATGAGGGAGGTAAAAACTGTAGATGTAATCAAATTAATTAAGAATCACATGATTTATCGTTTCGGTGTCCCTCGAAGGATTATTCATGACAATGGTCCCCAATTCATCAGCTAGGGGTTTTCATGATTATGTGACAAATTTAGAATCAAAGACATTATGTCAATGCTGTACAATCCTGCAACTAACGGCCTAGCTGAAGTTTTCAATAAAACTATCATTAAGCTTCTCCGAAAGTTCGTCTCTTCCAACTGATAAGATTGGGATGAGAAATTGGGAGAGTGTTTGTGGGCTTATCGCACCATAATCCACACAACTACTAAAGCCACACATTTCTCCTTGGTGTATGGAAGTGAAGTTGTTTTGCTCTTGGAAATCTAGATACCCTCCTTGAGAGTAGCTCTAGCCACGAGAATGACAATAGAAGAAAAGCACCAACAGATACTAGAAGAGCTAGAAATGTTGGATGAAAAGTATCTCCAAACCCAACAACAAATTGAGTTGTATCAAGCATGAGTTTCATAGGCGTTCAACAAGAAGGTCAAACAAAGGACTTTCAAGCAGGGGGATTTGGTCTTGGCCATTAAGAGACCGATGATCATGACCCATAAAACCAAAACAAAATTTGAACCTAAGTGGGAAGGACTGTTCGTGGTGGAAATGGTATACTCAAGTTGAGCCTACCACCTAATAAATCAAAATGGCGAAAGGATGATGATGCCTATTAATGGAAAATTCTTAAAGAAATACTATATATATATAAAAGTATGAATAAAATACGAGATCAACCACCCAAAGCCCAAAAGGGCCAAGAAAAGTGGAAACCAAATCCTCAACAACTCACCAATGTGAAGGGAATAGCATGGCAAGCCCAACGCAAATGGCGATTGGTAAAGACATGTCAAATTCATTTATAGCTGAGGGTGTGCTAAAAATCCCATAATAAGTTTTGTCACAATAAACTCATAACCACTAAGGCAAAAGAAAGAGGAAATCAAATTCTCGACAACTCACCATATTGAGAGAAATAGTATGGCTAGCCCAACACAAAAGGCAATTGGTAAAGGCAGATTAAATCCGTTGATAGCTGGAAATTTGCTAAAAATATCGTGAACCTGTCATGTTAAGCTCTTATCTCTGACAGCAAAATTTGGACTATCACAACCATGTTACTTCGATATGATTAACTCTGTCATATTAAGCTCTTACCTCTGGCACAAAGGTTTAAATCATTATTCACACTGCAATAAACAGTCTCTTTCATGATCCTAATCAGATCACCGGCTTTGTCTATTATTCAGATAAGTCATTCAGGCATGTGCAATTAGGCATCCCTATTGAAATCTAATGATTCTGACCCGATCATCTTAGCATGTGCAATTAAGTGCCTTCGCCAAACTCTAGGCATGTGCAATTAGGTGCCTCTATCAAAACTCGATGATCCTGACCCGATCGTCTTGGCATGTGTAATTAAGCACCTTTATCAAAATCCAGACATGTGCAATTAGGCACCTCTATCAAAACCCGATGATCCTGACCCAATCATTTTGGCATGTGCAATGAAGCACCTCTGCCAAACCACAGGTATGTGCAATTAGGCGCCTTACACGATGATCTTGATCCGATTATCTTGACGTGTGTAATTAAGCACCCCTGCTAAACCCCAGGCATGTGCAATTAGGTACCTCTGCCGAAACCCGATGATCCTAATCCGATCATCTTGGCATGTGTAATTAAGCATCTCCGCCAAATCCCAAGTATGTGCAATTAGGTGCCTCTGCCGAAAACCCGATGATCCTGACCAAATCATCTTAGCATGTATAATTAGGTGCCTCTGCCAAACCCTAGGTATGTGCAATTACGTAACTCTACCGAATCTCTCGATCTTGACACGATCGCCAATTCAAAATTAATTACCTGTCATAACCATAATTATATGTCAATCACATTATCACTCATTGCTAAAAATAATATGAAGATTAAGTAATAGAAAAACTAAAAATTTTCTTTATTCATGATTGCAGGAATGAAGATAAGTCAACAAAAAGGGAAAAGAAGAATTCAAAAGTTGAACTTCTTTGTTTATTACAACAAAAAGAGAAAAATGGGAAAAATATACAAAGAGATTAGAATTTTACCAGGAGTTTCAATTTATTTATCGTCTGATCAACAACTTGACATCGAGTCTCTTCCACAGAATGTAGAGCCTAGCGGCGCAAGTCATCATTGTTGATAGCAAGTTTCTGAGTAAGCCATTGGCATGATTCTTCAATCGCCCGAGTCTTCACTATGCCTTCTTGTTTGAGTTATCCTTGTCACAAGACCAACTCTTCTCTTTGAAGACTCCTCTATTCTGGCTTGGTTGACTTCCAAAATAACCTGAGCCTTCGCGATAGTTGCACGAGCTCTAAGGATCGCAACTTGGTTGCTCTCTATCTCGAAATTGGTCTTCTCTAAGTCTGCCAGAACTGCTTCTTGGCTAGTTCGGAGCTCTCCCAACTCTCGAGACCAAATTTCTTCTTGGCGTCGCAACTTCTCTTGGCAGGCCATTAAATCTACTTGTAGCTGAGTCGCCTCAATCTTTGCGATTGCTTCTATATCTACTTGCCAAAGAGTGTTTAGCATTTGCACCTCTCTTTCCAGAGCTTCTAGTTGGGCCCGGTAGGGAGCTGCTCATTCAGGACCTCTGATTCTCTTGATATTATCTAAGTAGCTATTCAACATCGGGCATCCAAGTTCGAAAAAGTCCTGCTTGTCCAAAATCATGCTGAAGCACCTCCTCAGCAATTGCAAGAAATCACTCATACTGAAGTTAAAGAATTCTTCAAGTGGATCGTTGGTGCCCATGGTGAGATTACGCAATGCCAAGTGAGAAGTTGCTGGCGGGGTGTAGCTTCCACAGGGATCAATGATGTAGAGGCCCGTCCTTGCACCAAGTTTATAATATGCGGACCAGCAATTGCAATAAGGAACTAGTCAAGACTGGGACCCAAGGAGAAGCACCGGCTGCGTTGGTCACTACTCGGGCAACAGGGCCAATGGGGGTAGATTCCGAAGGAGCACCAGCAGCATTGGAAGGTAGAGTCCGTTTGACTGACTTCTTCTTTCGAGTTGATTCGCCTCTTGATGTCTGGCGCTGATTGGGAGATGGACTTCAGATGGGGGCATCATCATCTATTGTAGCTGTACGGGCATCCTCAGCACCAGTATTATGATCACCACCAGTGTTATCATCATCAAAGTCGTCCCTATAGGATGGTTTAGCTTCCGCATCTAAGAACTCGTCCATCCCCTTCACTTGGACTCTCTTGGCTCCTTTACACTGAGAGTAGAATGTCTCGATCTCCTTACAATAACTTTGATTGATAGAGAAATTAGGTACGACGGTATTAGCAAAGTTGTACCATGTGTAGAAGCTGAGCACAATGTTGAGAACTGGAGACTTCTGTGGAAAAATGAATTCAGTGCCAGTCCCGCCGACCACAAAGTGAAATTAGACTTGAGCTCCTTTATACATATTTCCTTTGTATGTCAGCTTCTTGTTTGGGTTTCCCACGTACAGTTGTGCATAACCAAATTGACGAGCAAAATGGCTTGGGGTGTACAGCTCTATGTAGCACATATTATCCTACCGATACACCGGATGTCCGGGACGGATGCTTAGCATCCACCAAAACGCTCCTGAAGATAGAGTTGAAAAATTGTCCGGTCCTAGGGCATCTTTAAATCTTGACCCATACTCGTCGTCTGGAAAGTTGGGGAAGTAACGGTTGATCTCGTAATTTTGATGGTGCTGGAGCGTCTTACAGATCACTGACATATAATGGTTATTCCAAGTGGAGTGCTTGCACATCTCCACAAATAATGGCTTGTCAATAGGGCAATAATCTGTAGTGCTCATCAGAGAGGGGCAGTGCATGACAAGCCAAGTCATTAAGTATGTGTATGGCATCTCCATCCTGGGATTTGGTGTCTTCACCTTCACAGATTCTTTCACTGCTTTTCCCTTAGCTGCTTTTCCCATTACCTTGTCCTCAGGAATGAAATTATTGTAGAGTCCCGGAGCCCGCTCTAAAGGTTGCTAACCATGGCAGGGAGAATTCGAGTGGTCATCGATAGGCTAGTAGAACTGCCAAGTAAACTACATTGATGGCAATGACATCTTTTGGGGAGTGACGGAACGACGCATCTCTTTAACCAACCCATCAAGAACCCGGCAATTAGACCCCTATTAGATGCCGAGAACTGTGCTTGGCAACGGAAGCTCTTGAATACGGTACCGGGGTTGAATCCTCCCTTGTTTGACTCTATTGTGTATGATGTGTCCCCTGTCTTTGTAATGCGCCCTTCGATTTCATCATTATCGACAGGCTTACATCTGCAGATGCATGGCAGGCTATCCTTTAGATTCTTGAAGAGATAATCAACCCATTTTTTGTAACCAATCCCTTGGTTTCTGATCCTAGCTAAGTCAGCGCAGATGCGATAATGACACATCATCTCCCAGTAAGTCTCATAGATGTGCTCGTCTTTGACCCTTAGCATGCTCAACTCCTTGGTGGTCGGGATGTACTCTTTGTAGGAGACTTAACCCATTGATAGAATTGATACTTCATACATCTCGTGGAGAACAAGTCCTAGCTCGGCCACTGGAGTGAAGAAGATGTCAGTTTCAGAGTTGTATACCTCAAGGAGATTGAATAAATGGTATGAACTCTGGGGCAGACCATACTGGACATTCTGGATTGCTTGATACAAGCCTGTCTCCTTTAGAGCTGGTCCATGGGATGTAAGCATGTATCCAACAAGGCGGCACCCCCACATCTTGCTTGAAGAATGAACCCAGCTAGGCATCCTAAAGTCATGGGAGGAGTACTGTCTAACCTTTGCCGTGAACTCACCGAGAAACGTCTTCGCGTGAATTGGGATCTCTCGCACTGGATGCTCCTTAGCTACTCTACCTAGGAGAAGTCCGGTGACGCATCTACTAGAACCATCTTCATAAGCTCCGTGAGCACCAAACTTTCTTTCCTACAGCTACTCCATCATGCTCCTGAGTGGTGTCTCAATCCAATTGGTGAGGGGCTGATAACCTCTGAAGGTATATTAGAGGGTATCTCCATTCCATCTCCGCAGCAACATCAACAAATCTCTGATTTAGTGGAGCCATCTGCTTTCTTCCTCAAATAAAATCTCATCTAAATTCTTGACCGCATTACCAAAAAGGAAGGCTAGCATTTCTAAGGCTTCCTGATTCATGGCTTCAAAGAGAGCACCAGTGATAATCTCTCTTGCAGTGGTAGGACTGTATCTTAGCAATTTTTTTGGGTATTCCCTAAAATTTGGCTTGTATGCAGGGATCTCGGTTGTGAATCTGAACTACGTCACTCCATCTGCACCTCTAACAAACCCAAAATGATGCCTCTAGGATAAGAGATCCATTGAATAACCCACCGTAATGGAAAGAATCAAAGTTAGAAAATAGTTGAGGCAGTTGAAAAACTCTAAGTGTTGAAATGCGGAGTTAATCAATAACTTCACGCGAAGCTAATCAATAACTTCGCATGGAAGTGAACGCGAAGCTGAGAGATAACTTCGTGTCTAAAGAAAATACGCGAAGCTACTAGATAACTTTGCGTCCAAAACTAAGATGCGAAGCTAAATGATAACTTTGCACAGGAAGTGCAAAAGTTAAAGTTAACCTCGCATAACAAGCATTCAACGCGAAGTTAACAAAGTAACTTCGCATAGAAGAAGACCAGATGTCTCTTCTTCTCCAAGTCATCAAGATCAGAGTACGACAATGATTTTGCCAGTGAAAACGGTGTTTGGCTGGTCAAACCAAGCCCAATCACCAACATAATGCCAATTAAAGGGCCAAGATTGGAGATTTTACCTTCAATCGGTGCGGCGTAGACAGGGTCGCTGCTATGCTCGCTGCCATCGTTGCTCGTGCTGGCCGGCGACGAGGATTGTTCTCATGAGGCGACTATCTTCTTGGGTGCCATTGATTGAAAAATCAAGAAATGGACGAAGAGAACAAAGGAATCGCATCAGTTGCAAGAGCTCTAGAGTTCTCAAAAATTCTCAAAATTCTTGAAAGAGTGAAGAAGAAGAAAGAGAAGAGACTCTATTTAAAAGAAAAACCCACCCCCTTGGTATTTGGCATGGAGTTCAGAGCATTCTAGCTTCACATGTTGGAGTGAAGATGCGAAGATAAAAGGTGGCTTAACTTTGCGATTAGTCGTTAACTCACTAAATTGAAGATCAAAATATTTCAAAATTTGTAAATCATAGCAATTTTGTAGGGGGTTCAATTGGAGGAGAAAATTTCAAAAAAGAAGAGAAGAAGTAGCTTTGCGGCTAGTCAGATGCGAAATTATTGATTAGCATCGCGTCGGCCAGAAATTTAACTTCGCGTGAGGAGGCTAAAACACGAAGTTAAGTTGTTAACTTCGCATCCAGATTCCCTAACTCCGTGTGGGCCAATTATCAGAATCCTTAATTAATTATGATTGAGATTTGGGATTATCTAATACCCAAATTGAGTCCAATCATAATTCAAAATCAAGAGATTTAAGTTAAAAATCAAATATTTGATTAGAATTCTTGATAAATTCAAAAACCTTCTATTCCTATCCCTAAAGGAACTTGCTCTACCAACTAAAGTTTATAAATAGCCTCTTTAAGGAGTCTTTAGGGATCTTTTGGCAATTCAAGTTACGTGCAAGAGTCTTGAATTCATTGGATTAGCACACAGAGAGAGAGCTAGGGCTGACCATCATTTTCAAAGAGAAGTTCTTCATGTCAGATCGTCAACATGTTCTACAAGATAGATTCCATCGCTACACTCGAACCCAGTTTTATTGTAAAAGAGAGCGACAATATATAAATCCTCTCGTTTGTTTTTCTATTATTCTTCTTTCATTATAATCATTATAATAAATGGAAAAAGCAAGAGTTTTGTGGAGAACATTTGCGGGGCTATTCCAGTTTCCAAACTGGATTTTCTTTTGGATTTTTACCAAAATTCTGATCCTAATTATATTCAATCACTCGGAATTAAAGAATTTAGATCTAAATACAAATCTAGAGATTGGATTTAACTAGGATTCCATTCTTATCTTTCAAGAAAATCCCTAAAACTATAAATAGGGGCCAAGAGGGGAGTTTTTGAGATTTTATTGGAGAGATCATTAGAGACCAAGAGTTAATTTCTACACGAGGATATGGTGACCAGCAGTAAGAGCTTCCGACCAAAAGCCTCACCATCAAATCTCTATATTCAAGACCAATTTCGAGCATTAGATTGCCAACAGAGTACAAGGTTGACACTCCATAAACACTTTAGAACCCACTTCTTTTGTAAAAAAGATAGGCGTGTTTTATAAGTCCTCTTGTTTGTTTTTTTAGTTTCTTTTCATTGTAATTTGAATAATTTTGATTTTAATTCTTTCATAATCCATGGCAATGAAAGAAGGCATGTTTTTGAGGGAAACAGTATCAACGCTATCTCAAATTTCAGTTCAGAACTGTGAATTTACAAGTCTGGCTGTCGATAGCTAATAGGAAACTGTCGACAGCCGTCGACTATATGATGAACCTGAGAGCTACTGTTGATAGCACTATCGAAGGAGAAAGTTATAGTTTGCTTTTCTTGAGGATTTTTGAGAGAATTTAGATTTTTCTTATAAGTAGAATTCCTATTAGGATTTTGTAAGGCTATAAATAGCCAATATAGCTCAGATTTTGGAACGGTTCGAAGGAGTAGAGAGTTTTTACAGTTTTAGATCTAAGATTTAGTTTTTATACTCATTCATAAAAAACAATAAAAGAATTATTTTCTCTTTATTCATAGTTATGATGAGTACGAGCGATTAAATTCTTGAGTTGGTTAAAGTTGAATAAAAAAATCTTAGGTGATTTATTGGTATATGATTTTCTATGCTTGTTGATTTTAATTGATTTATGTGAAATTTATATCTTTGTTTCTCTGTTATTTTGAAAGGAATAAGATATGATTTTGAGTCTTTAATTTTTATTATTTGACGACATATTCGTCGCTTAGGTTTTAATATACCATAAATTTTTTAGACACAGTATATGCCTAGACCTTAAACATTTATATTTGTTATTTATATTGCATACTTAGATAAACTCAAAATTCATATAAGATTAACCAGGAGAAGTTATTCAAAATATCAATTTGCAACTTTATATATTTTGTGCTTCGTTGTCTTATTTTTTGGTTGTAGGAAGATCACGTAATCTACGCAACTAAGATATAAAAGTATAAATGCATCTAGTAAGTTATCCTATGGAAGACTTACATCCATTTGACTAACAATTTTAATTAAAGTAAATTTATATTCTTGTTAATTTAGTCTTTGTTTATAGTTAATAAATTCAATATTTATTTTTTAATTCCATAATTTATATTCCTAGTGCCACATAATAACAAAACGATTCTCGAGAAAATAATCTTGGACTACCATCCTTTTACTGCTCGCCGATCTTTTGCACTTGAGACTGTACGATTTAGATCGCATTGATACCCAAAATATGGATACCCTCTTGTCACAAAGTTCAGGGACTCAAGGTTGGGAGATTGTTGAGAAGCGGAGATATAAGAGATATTTTTTTCCGAGATTCCTGGGGCATATTGTCACGTGATGGCTCATCATCTATTGCCTTGGCTTCGCTACCCTCGACTAAGTCTTCTGGCTGAATAATGGGAGCACCTACCGGCTGATCCTATGGCATGTTTTCAACTGACTGTCCTTCATCCGCCATGTTTAGGGGATTAAATAAAATTCATTTAGATAATATTTAATTTAAATAATTACTTAAATGTTTGCAGACTTGTTTGACATCCTGCAAAAATTACTAAATTAACAATGAACACAGACAGGCATCAATGAGACAAATACTAGGATTTTTTTTGTACATTTATCTGAGATCTCGAAGGAAAGATTAAAAAAAATAGCAAAGTAATTATCAGAATAATTTAATATTTGATAATTAGCCGATTATTAACTTTTTCTTCAAATCCAAGAAAATTTGTAAAAAATACAAATATTAAAAATAGCACCAATTTCGTAAATAAAATGTAATTTGGTGTTATAAGATTTAAGTTATGCCCATCGAAAAGCCCGATCGAATACGATTCATGCCTTAGTGCTCACTACATTTTGGGCTTGTCCAAAAATCTGAGAAAATCAATAAATATAGAAAAATGGATAAATAATTATTATGCAGTTAGAGTCCTTTTTTATTATAAAATTTAGTAAAAATTAGAAAGAAAACAAACCAATTAAGTGAATTAGGATTTCTTACCTAAGAGACTGGGCAATAAAAAATTTGTGGTGCTATAATTTTACACCCTAAGAAGAATATTTTATAGAACTATTGTTAGACCAATTTTGTTATGTGATAAGGAATGATGGGTTTATAAAACTTTCATCATTGAAGATGAGCATAGCAAACATATCCATTTTATTGAGTGTACAATAGCACTCAAAGAGGCAAAGTGAGGAATAAATATATATTTGGTAAGGTAGGCATAAGCTCCACAAGAATATTTTTTTACGATAATTTGGTCTTGTATAACAGTGAAGTATACTAGTTCAACATGTAAAATTTATCAATATAGGATAAATCAAAAGAGTAAAGAGACATAATATATATATATATATATATATGAGAAAACGGGAAATACACCGGCGGTGAAGAGAGTTCCTTCACCGCCGCTTAGGTGGCCCAATAAAATACCCTTTGAGTGGTGCCACATGTAATAATTTTATTGGGCCACCTAAGCGGCAGTGAAGGAACTCCCTTCACCGTCGATGTATTTCCCGTTTACTTTTATATATATATATATATATATATATATATATATATATATATATATATATATATGAATAGCTGGTATACAAAAAGATGGGGATGCTAAAGGCCGAAAGGAGACATATTAGGTAGTTTTTGAGTCGTTGAAATTTCTTAGGAAGGATTTTAGGGGCTATAGCAAATTGAAAAGAGTCTTTTAAATCTCTTTTCTTTCCCAAAAAAAGGCATAAATTTTGTTGTTATAGATTATTATTTTAAGGTGGAAAACAAAAAGAAAATGAAAATGGTCAAAAGCAATTTGTGCCAACAGGAGAGATTTATTAGGAAAAAAACCTCTTAACTAATTAGAAGATTTGCAAATAATGGAACAAAAATGGGGCAAAATTTGCCCATTTGGAGTTTTGGTTGCAATCCCAGCTGACGAGAAACCTGGCATCCATCCAAAAGCCAGAAATAGTTAACAATTTTGGGCGTTTACGATCTATCCCGAATATATATATATATATATATATATATATAACAAAATTCTGTCCTCTTTCTCTCCCCCAAAATTAGTCAGTATTAAAAAAGGGGATAATATTTGATTTTAATTTAATGTATTCTTATTCAATCTGAATTTCCATTTAATTTTATTAATTTTAATACAAATGCGCATTGATGTTTAACATTAATACTTAGTGATATGATTAAGTAATAACTAATTAGTAAATAAAAAGAAACAAATTAATCAAAATTATAGTTAGAAATAGATTCCTATTTACTTTTAATTTAATGTATTCTATTTCGATCTAGTTTTCTATTTATGCAGTTAAAAAAATAAATAAAAAAGATATCAGAATAAAAAAATATTAATTAAAATTATATTTTAAAATATACTACTATTTAATTAAAATTTATTATTTTCTATTCTGATGTGTACTTCTGTTCAATTAATTAAAAATAATTAGAATTATACTTTGAAATGATTTATTCATATTTAAACCATGCATATTAGGAATATTGTCTGTAATGGTTCTGCCTATCTGAGTAGCCACCTTTGATCGAATAGAAAAGAGAAAAGAAATGGAAGATTTGTAAATGTTTGAAAAAAGCATGGAGAATCAGCTGCATTCTGGTCTTCACTAATCCATGTAATATTTTTCTTTGTTTTTTTTTTTATCAAAAGATTTTCTTATTTTTTTGCATATTTTCGAGAATAATGATTATGTAGGCAATCTAATTCAGCCGAGAGCATTGACTATATTAAAGCTCCTAACTTTTTAAATCTTTATTTGCAGTATTCAATTGTTTGTCCTATCAATGAATCCACTTTACTATTATCTTGAGTCTTTGTTCATGAAATAACAAGTGCGTGCATCTTACTGGTGTAAATACTTAGTATAAATAATTAAAACGTAGGATAGTGGTTACCCTCTAGCCAAGCAAGATATTTATATTGTCGTATCTTCCATGTATATCTAAATATATAAATATGATGCACAGAGCATGATTCATTGTGAGAATATAAACTCGAAATAATTGAAGATGTGGTTGTGAAAGATTCACAACATGACACCAATAATATGAGCTACTGGGGACAATTAATTCCAACTGGATGATCTAATCATCCAGGTTTAATGTCTTTTAGCTCCAGTTTTGAAAACATTAAAGACAAATATTGAAATGTTTGATCAAGTAAAGTTTGGCTCGACTATAAGATGATAAATTTGTAGCACAAGAAGTAACTCGGGCTACAAATTACAGATACAGACCCTTTATACGATATAATTGCAACATCAGACGCTGATAAGTCTGCCATAAAAATATCGGATTCCACCTGACCAGCCATTCGGTTCGATTTTATTCTTCCAATTACTTATATTTCCCATTTTCTAGTCTAATTATGTTCAACTTTCTTCGGGCGATACATGCCAATCACCCTATCATAGAGTTTCTGTACAGGTCTTGCATTGTTCTCCGATTCCTGCAATCATAATATTTCAGTGAACAATCAATCCTAGGTCCAAATTTTCAGAGTTGCAAGACAACAAATTAAGTACAAAACTGGACAATAAATGGTGTAGAATTGGACACATGCATCTATTAATCTATTACTGATTAGTAATACTCACATCATGCACTGCTGCCCTCATCATGTGAACCTGCCCACTTGATACAGTCCTCACCTGTCATAACAGTTGATTAATATATACCATTAACAAAAGCGTAACCCCTCAGAGGCAATGAGATACTATGATCCAAATTGAGGGCCTCTGGTAAATTAAATTATATAATTGAATTTCTAAACCATTAATCTACAATCATTCTTAAGCGAGAAGCCGACCTTTTTTATTATAGTCCACACGACGCCTTCAGTACAGGGAGGAGTAGTAAGAGATCCCATGTATCTATAGTACTTCCTGCTTCCCCACTTGACCTCTCTTGGGTCGACCATGCCCACCACCTCTTCACCATCCGTATTGTCCTCTAGTATTTTAATGTGATCCTCAAGCTTGACATTTTAAATTGATCTAATTCAGTGAACTTTTACAGTGGTTATATAAGAAGCACGCAAACTTTCTCAAAAACAAGTCTTACCTTTGCTAGGAATGCGTCGGGTCGGCCGATCTTATACATAATACCGACAACTGCAATCTTCTTGTCTAAACTCTCATGAACCATGTGCAACTCCAGAGAATATCTATAGTAAATGAAATTAAAAAAAAAATAATCATGAGTTTTAAGTCGAGGAAGCTAACAAATTCACAACAAAAACAAGATAAGATGGAACAATAATAGTAATTACCCCTCCTATCACAGCAAAGCAAGAATAGTAATTACCCCTCATATCACAACAAAAGCGTTTGGTAGCAAAAAGCACATGCAACTTAAAACATGGGATGGAGGTCATCCTCCAGCTAGCCAAGCCAGAAATTTATACTTATATTGTTATCGATCCCATCATCATCGTCATTATGTATATATAAATCTATAAATGTGGCGGCTACGGAGCATGAGCAAATGCAAGGAAATACACTGCAAAAAATCAAGCAAGTGGCCGTGAAAATTGTCAGAATGACAACAACAATCTATTAGTTAGTGATGAATTACTGGAGTGGATAATTAATTAACAGTAGATGAACTCCATCCCGTAAAATCTTCAAACCCAGTTGGCATAGAGAAGATTGACATCTTTTAGTCATATATTTAGATTAAAAAAGAAAAGGCAAGAATATGCGAAAGCTCCGATACAATAACAAGAACTAAAATAATATACAATTAACTGTGGATTCCTTTCCCAAAAAAAATATTTACTTTATGATTTTGTGAGATCATTGTAAACTATATGTACTCTTAACTCATATACAATGTGTGATTATTAGTCAGGGGGCTTATTACATTTCCCTTACCACATAACTGAGAAACTAGAAAAGTTAAGGGCTTGCTACAAAGAATTGCATTCATCCAGCCAGATTTGTTACGTCACCAGTAAAAGACAGTGTTATCTAACTCGCTATGCCGCTGTCCCATACAATCTAGTTTTTTGGTTAGACCATGGTGCATTCACTTTATGAAAATGCTTCCAAAGTTCCGTACCCAAAATACCTAACAAGTGAAGGGTATTCCCTACTTACACAATACATAAGAAGGATGAGGAATCAACCGACCAGATTATGTTTGACTGTTCATATTCCAGAAGTATGTGGGACTTGCATGCAAGGACACTAGGGCTAAACATCAATATTGTTTTAGATCGATGCAAATCTTTGGAAAAAACTAGATAGGGGTAGCGCTAACAGAAATATTATGATAGTTATTGCTGCATTTTGCTGGATTATTTGGAGAGAGAGGAACAATAGAATATTTAATGATAAATATCATTCTATTGATTACTGTATGCGTCTTACCGTTTATGATTTTATTATTTGGACAAGTGTTCTGTCGGATGAGAAGAGGCTCCACTTATCGGACGTCTTTTTAAGAAACAACATTTACGGTGGTGGATAGTCTACTGGCCCATTTTTTGCATGCAGGATATATTCAGCTTATCATTTTAGCTTTTTATCTAGTTTTACTTAAGAACTTTGGTATGTAATTTTATCAGGACCACATTTATTTGTGATCTAATACTATATATGCTCTGTTATTATCTTTTTAATGGAATGCGTAAGATTATATTCATAAAAATAAAACAGCTCAAAGTAGCACACTGGGTATTGGTATTCGTTGTCGAAACCAAAGTAAAGCATATGTTGTGAATTGTCAACAATGGTACACGAAACCAAGGCATACCCTGTGCATTGTCAACAATGGCACACGAAACCAAGGCATACGCTGTGCATTGTCAACAAAGGCACAGGATACTGGATGAACAAGTCCTAAAACCTCATCTATGGGAGAAGGGTTTGAACATGCGTCCTCAGATTGGATCATCAATTTGACATTTGACCCGGCCTTATTCTCAACGGCTTAAAATAGACGCTATATTTGAATCTATCCACATGTCTAATTTTAAATGAACATATATTCAAAAGGTACTCTTTAATTCAAGAGGTATGCAGAAAAGGGACAAGCTGATTATGAGATACATTAGACAAAGAGAGAGGGGAATGAAAACAGGAAAAAGTAATAACCTGCGGCCGTTGATGGAATGCTCGGATGGGGAATGCCAGTGCAATTGCCTGATTTGGTATTCTGTACCATTCAACACAATACCTCCAGCGCCAGCGCCAGCGCCAGCGCCCTCCTCCCATTTGAGCTGCAAACATTACAAGTAATAACTTTTAATGTTGCCGTCTTCTTCTGAAGACCACCAAATCGAAACCATGCTATATATGTCGATGATCAGGATGTTACCATTATATCATGACCTCGATTCTTCATGGTGGCATTGGCAGGTCGGTATGTCCTGCGAAGGCGACCCAAATGGTGAACCACATGGACCCTCTCGTGCGTTAGATCAATAGGGGATTGCATTTCACCCTTCCCGCACGCAGACCATTCCTCATGGATATCACCCCAGTGTGCCGGGCCATTCTCACTGTCAGCCTCATAACTGAACTCCTTCTCATCCTCTGCAACAGAAGGAAAAGTAAAAGTAGTTAGGAAGCCACTCAATTTGTATATGGCCAAGCTAAATGACAAGGTTGCTAGTTGTATTTCGTATACCAACTTCTTGCGATTTCGCCAGATCAATGGAGCTTGAGAGAAGGATGACAAGGACAGTGGAGATGACACAAAGGGTCTTGAGCTTCATGTTGAGCTCTTGAATGGCTCTCCAACGTAGAGAGAATGAATGTAAATGTCAAAATAGCATGAGGTGAATATATAGCTCAACTTTTGAATACAGATGTTACCACGTTTCGTTTAAGCCAATCTCACTTTTGAATGGAAGAGCGTGCCACGGTATCAAGGTTTCTATCTAATTAGTTAAAAAATTAAAAGATATCAGAATTAAAATATTAACTAAAAATCTATTTGGAAATGTACTCCAATAAATTTTTTATTAAATGTTTTATATTTTTATATGGACATCCATTTAATTAGTTTAAAGAATAATCAGAATTTTAATTTGAAAATATTTCCTATTTAAACCACGCTGAATCGGAACACTGTTTGTAAAGGTTCTGGCTGTCTATGAAGTCACCATATCGACGGCTATAATGAAATATTGAATAGAAAAGATGAAATGAAGGGAAGATTTGAAAATGTTGAAAAGCATGGACAAGTGGTAAGATTCTACATTTCTCTAATCCTTGTAATATTTTTATTTGTTTTTTTAGCTTAAGATGTATAATTTTCTTTCCATATTGGTTGGAAATAATGATTATACAGTCAATCTATTCCAGTTAAGAGCATTGGTTAAATTAAAATCCTAACTTTTTACTTTAATTGCATTAATCAATTGCCTATCGTATCAATAAATCCACCTAACTACTATCTTGAATTGTGCTAAAAAACTAACAAGTACAGTGCATCTTACAGGTGTAAATACTTAGTATAAATAACTAAAACATAGGGTGGACGTTATCCTCAAGCCAAGCAAAAAAAATTTATTGTTATATCCGCCACATATATTTAAATCTATAAACTTGCGGCTTGGAGCATGAATATTCTTTATCATGATATACAGTAGAAATAATTGGGAACATGAGGTTTAATTCAATTCATGCGCAAAACCATTTGCAGTCGCTTATAAAGAAGCAGGGGTCTTGTAATGGTTGGTGGCAAAAAACAAGAAAACAAAAAAAAAGAATGTTGTACTAGGTTCATTTCTCGTCTTTTTTATGAGTGGACATTCTCAACTTGACACCAACAACGTATAAATTGTTAGCAAAAGATAGCGGAATAATACTAATGCAACAACCAGCGGAATCAAATAGTTAACCAAAAAGAAAAAATAGCAAAGATAGAGAACACGCAGATTTAACGTGGTTCGGCAATATACCTACGTCCACGGGGACACGATCGAAAAACTTCCACTATATCAAAAGAGAATTACAACTTTCTAATTCTCATCCACAAGAGAAATCACAAAGAAATCACACAAGATTTTGAGATCAAATCCTAATCTCTTATTGCATTGATTCTTTGCTTCGACCGTCGAAAAACCAGAAGAAGCCAGCTTCGGCCGAAAATTAAATAAAGCAGCAACACCAATTATTTTTGCCTGCTGCAGCCACAAAAATAATTAGACCAAAAAGGAACCTATCACCCTTTTTGTTGTTTTTGCTCTCCTTGGCCGAACCCCTCAGCTCAAGCCGCCACTAGCAGCCGTTTTATTTTCTTTAGCAGCACAAATTATTTTGTTTCAGCCGCACACAACAAAAGAAAAGAACCTCGGCCAATATTTTTCTTTCCAGCTTCTTTTTTTCGGCTCACTCAAAACCTTAGCATCACATCTCATATATATATATATTATATCATAACGGATTTGGGTCGGTTTTGGACCCGTTTCGGTGTACCGAAACCCATTGCGGCAATGAACTCCATTAGCAACAATCTCTCACTTGGAGATCTATTACAAAAATTGTAATCTCTATACATGATAATCTTAGTGTCCAAAGTTTTTACCTCGATCGTTTAAAGTCCCAATTTCAGCATTCAATACAAATGCACCAAAATTGAGCAATAGCTCAACTTTTTCCCATCAATCGGTTTTGTCAATATATCTGCAGGATTTTTACTGCTCTCAATCTTTTCTCACTTCAATTGGCCATCCTCCAATAAGAATCTAATGAAGTGATATCTCAAGTGAATATATTTAGTCCGTGAATGATACGCTGAGTTCTTAGCAAGATGAATTGCACTTTGACTATCACTGAACAACCTGCAATCCACTCCATCAAAACCCAACTCACTCATCAATCGCTGCAACAAAATAAACTCCTTACTTGCTTCTGCAGCTGCAACATACTCAGTTTCTGTCGAAAATAAAACAACAATTGATTGTAATCTTGATATCCAACTTACCGATGTCCCTCCTTCAGTAGAAACATAATCTGTGGTGCTCCTGCCATTGTCTCTATCACCCGCATGGTCCGAATCCACAAAACCTTACACATTAATGTTATCCCCCTGTTCGCAGCAGAAATTCCTTGCCTTCCTTCCATTGAATAAACTTGAATTACAATGAAAGTGAACAATATAAAAAGAGAACAAACGAGAGGATTTTATATGTCAATCTCTCTCTTTTACAATAATTTGTGTGGGATCTGTAGCGATGGGATCTATAGTAGTTCCTTTGGACGATCGGGCATCGAACTCTTCGCTCTCGAAGGTAACGGCCGACTGTAGACGATCTTCTCTGGTCTTTTACGAACTCAAGGCTCTGTGCGTAATTTGAATTCTCCAAGAGGAAAAGATCTCAATTGCCGAAAAGAAGACCCCCTAGGGTTTCACCAAGAATGTATTTATAGCCCCAGGTTAATGCAAGAGTTTCTATCTAAATAGAACTCGCATTCATCAAGGATTCCAATCAAATATCTTAGTTTTGATTTAAATCTCTTGATTTAGAATTCTGATTGGATTCCATTCGGGTATTTGGATAAGCCCAAATCATAATCTCAATCAGTTTGAGATTCTGGTTATCTGCTTACGCGGAGCTAAATAACCAGAATGCGGAGCTAACGCGAAGCTATTGATAGCCCCGCATTTTACTCATCGCAAGGCTAAAACTAGCGAGACGCGGAGCTACAGAGTTAGCTCCGCGTTCTGTTGTGAAAAATCCTTTTAACTTAGAAATTTTCACTGCCAACAGAACCCCCTCCAAAGTTTTCAAAATGGCTTAGAACTTAGCAAATTTTGAAATACTTTGGATCTTCAAACAGAAAAAGCGGAGTTAAAATACCAAGTTAGCCTCGCGTTTTTATGCTCACCTACGCGGAGCTAATAGCTTCTTTTTCAGTGAAATGAGTAATTGTTTCATTAATCACTCTGAATTTTCGAGCTGAATACCAAGCGACGGATCATCCTGTTTAAATAGAGGCTTTGACTCATCTTCTTCTTCATTTTGAGAAGTTAGAAAATTCCGAGCTCCGGCAACCGAGAGAGCAATGTTGACGAATGATCTTCAATTGATCTTCGTTCGACTCAACATAGATTTTCATCATTAGGATGTTGCTCCAGAAGAGCACAGCTTCGTGCACGGCGGTCGGCACTAACAACGACTGCAACGGCCGTGGAAGTAGACACAATGGCGTATCAGTCCATGCTGTGATTATTGAAGATAAAAAAAACCTTAACTTTTGGTTTCCTTCAACGGCCGTGGAAGTAGACACAATGGCGTATCAGTCCATGCTGTGATTATTGAAGGTAAAAAAAACCTTAACTTTTTGGTTTCCTTAGAACCATTTTGGGATGTTTTGGCTCGGTTTTAACCAGCCAATTGTTTACTTCATCGGCGAGATCGCCGTTCTCCTACCGTAAGGCTTAAAGGAGAAGGAGAAGACAGAGAGGAACTCTAGTCTTTCTCTACACGAAGTTATCGCGTCATCCCTGCGGTTGAAATGCGGGGCTATTTTGATTAGCAGTCGCGTTGAAATGCGAGGCTATTTGGATTAGCAGTCGCTTTGAAATGCGAGGCTGATGAATAACATATATTGTATTTTTCCTCTCATACTTTATCTATTATTGTATATAAATAAATGCTACTCGGGTATTTTTAGTGTCTTCTGCAGGTAATCCGAATTATACAAGGAGAAGGCATGAAATAATAGTCGGAGTCGGAAATCAGAGTCCGAAAAGTTACTAAAGTGGGCAAGACTACGAGAATATAATTCTGTAGAGACTAAAAGTCGAATACAGTCAGGAATATTGAAGCTAGAAGACAAGATTTACATGTGTACAAGATTTCATGAATTTATCTCAAATTTTGGCCGCTATTTAGCGGTTTTTACCGCTATTTGGCGGTCTAATTTGGGCCCCATGCACCGAGATTTTTCTTTTGGCTTCTTTGTAATTTGTTTCACTTTTAGGTTTGGATAGAAATAGGGTTTGGTTTTCGATGCCTATTTATTGGCTAACCCTTGTATTTTGACGGATGCTGAACGCTGGAATTATTTTTGTACGCGATTTTTCTGTTCAATAAATTTGGGATTTTTACTGAAGGTTGACGGCACAACACCGTGATCAGAGGTAACCCATTGCTCTTGATATTCTTATTTTCGTTCTGCATAAATTTTACTGCTTTCTAGATTAGGGTTTACTGCTTTCTAGATTAGGGTTTATCATTGTATGAATTAAAATTTGATCTTTCTTAGCAAAAATCATGAGTAGCTAATTAGATCAGCTCTAGGATGTAGATGAAGCTAAGATCCACCATGTCCTTATTTTCTAATATTTTTCTTCTTAAATAAAATTAATAAAAGTCATGATTTTTCAAATGAAAGATTAAAATATAAGGACCCGAAGTTTAGAACTTTGATAGGTTATACTTGAATTAGGATTCTTGATAATCTATGCTTAGTTAGGGATTGAGGTTGCTGGTTTTGTCATTTTATTTGAATTATCTAAAAGAATTAGTTTATTTTTATATGAAGTAGCATCTTTTGATGAGCTATACTTGCACAACACTTGATAGCTCATACTTAGGGCACTTTAAGTAAAAATTAAACTAAAAAGATTAAATTTTTATGATAGAAGAAAATAGTAGAAGTAAGAACATGGCTGGAAATTAGTGGATTCTATATCCTAGGCTACTTAGATTAATCCGACCTCAATCTAGAATCTTTGGTTAGTCCGTTGAACTATAGAGAAAGTAAGAACGCAGAAACACTCTAGATCCTTGTGAGACGACCTGTACAGCACTACAACGATACTGTGCGCTTGCAGTAAATATAACACATCAGAGGCTATGAAAGAAAAGGAAACGGCAGAGAGAAACTCTGTTCTTCCTTTACGCGAAGTTATCGCGTCATCTTCTGCGTTTTGAAACGCGAGGCTATTTCCTCAGCTACACGCGGGGTTTATCCTTAACTCCGCATTCCCATACTTAGAAGATTTTTTTTTCAAGTTTTCTCTAACTCTTGATTCTTCTTTTGCAGTGAAGTACTTGAACCAGATCCTTTTTGAAGAGGAGTGCATGTGGCTTTACCAGTCTTCATCAGCAAAAGTAACTCTAAGGAAGCTAGAAGCATATGCTTTACAACATAGTTGCAGGTTTCAAGCTGTAACGCCCCCAATTCGGCTCCCCTTTTTTTTTTTCTTTTCAAACAAGGGACGCCGCTTAAATACTATAAACATCCCAACAATCCCATGATCTTGGAATAACCGTAACTACTGCCATGTCAAGATGAATAACCATGTCCAAAACTGAAAGGATTTCATTTATACAGAGATTTGATTACATAGAATGGCACACTGCTCTAAATATTTACACAAAAGAGTTAAGTACTACAAGTTAAAGCAGTGCCCAGAAAAAGGAAACAAAAATGAGAAGTGACAAAGGAAACAAGAACAAGAAATGCGTAGTACCCAAATAATATGATGCTAGTATCCTCTACTCGACCTGGTTGGTGAAGTAAGGATCGTTGTCTGGAGCAATCTCCCCTTCTCTACTTTCGTGATCTGGGCTTAAGAAAACCCAGGGGATTAAACCCAGCAAGTAACACAAAAACAAGAAACACGTGTACTATCACAGTACAAATAATAAAAGAATTAAATAAATTGCGTTGGTACAAACGTATCTTGAGAATCTGAAAATGAATTGAGTAAGACTATTCATTCAAATAAAAACAAATTATGTAAAGGTGACAAGTGCAAGCGAAGTAAATATCAATCATGTTGCATATAACCAGAACAATGTAAGTCATTCACAAGCTTCATGTAAAATTTAACAGGTCTATATCATGTTAGTGTTGGAATTGAAACTCAGTGATGGATAAGATAGCGCGCAGTTTCTCATATTGTACAAGTGTCCGTACATACCCGGGACCCGGCCTCTAACTCATGGCGCTGAACCATGACACACCGCTAGGTGCTACAAGTCAGACCCCGTTAAATGAAACAAGTAACGGGCATCACCCATATGGTGACTCATGTATCAGACGGTGGCTCAGTACCACCCAGTGCTGCTAGTAAAAGGCCCTCAGCACCTATCAAGAAGTTGGCCAACAATATCCTTGTACAATACAGTACTTATCTATCCATCAATTAGTTTTTCCCATGTTAGTAATGCATACAATGTACGTGAATTAAAGGAAACATATGGATTTACATGTTAAATTGCACACATATCATTTCACAAGGATCAAGAGTTCAAGAATCAAGATTTGGAATCATGTACACATGTGTTATAAGAATGCTTCATGTCATGTAATAAGAGTACTAGAACTTGTATTCATGTCTTGTAATAGAGTACTAGAACTTGTTATCCTGTAATAAGGATACTAGAACTTGTAATATGGATACTAGAACTTGTAATCATGTCTTGTAATACAGATACTAGAATTTGTCATCATGAATAATCTTGCCTTCATGTATCATGTTGATATTCACATGTCATGTTATCATAAATCCACAAATCATGCCAAGTGTATAAATCCGTATTTCTCTTGAAACTGAAAATAGCCAAACACGAGGCTAAAGGGATAGTCAAACAGGAAGCAGAAATAGTCAAACGCGAGGCTAAAAATTGCCAAACGCGAGGTTAAATTATCCAAACGCGAAGCTAAAAGGATAGTCAAACAGGAAGCAGAAATAGTCAAACGCGAGGCTAACAATTGCCAAACGCGAGGCTAAAAATGGCCAAACGCGAGGCTAAAAGGATAGTCAAACAGGAAGCAGAAATAGTCAAACGCGAGGCTAAAAATTGCCAAACGCGAGGCTAAAAATGGCCAAACGCGAGGCTAAAAGGATAGTCAAACAGGAAGCAGAAATAGTCAAACGCGAGGCTAAAAATTGCCAAACGCGAGGCTAAAAGGATAGTCAAACAGGAAGCAGAAATAGTCAAACGTGAGGCTAAAAATTGCCAAACGCGAGGCTAAAAATGGCCAAACGCGAGGCTAAAAGGATAGTCAAACAGGAAGCAGAAATAGTCAAACGCGAGGCTAAAAATTGCCAAACGCGAGGCTAAAAATGGCCAAACGCGAGGCTAAAAGGATAGTCAAACAGGAAGCAGAAATAGTCAAACGCGAGGCTAAAAATTGCCAAACGCGAGGCTAAAAGGATAATCAAACAGGAAGCAGAAATAGTCAAACGCGAGGCTAAAAATGGCCAAACGCGAGGCTAAAAGGATAGTCAAACAGGAAGCAGAAATAGTCAAACGCGAGGCTAAAAATTGTCAAACGCGAGGCTAAGCCGAAAATAGCCAACATTCGTAAATCAGGCTAAGTATGCAGTCCAGAAATTTTTCTAAGTATGCAGATCCAATATGATGTAAATTTATCCATAAAAAAAAAGGGAATCATGTACTCATAACAAATTCAAATAATTTCCAAGAAAGATCATACATGCTACTTGTACTCAAATACGATTCAAAGAGAGAACAAGAACAAGGTGATACTTGCCTCTATTCCCTTTAATCTCCTCCTTTGTTGTAGCAAAGCCTCCCTTCTATTTCCTTTACTCAACGAACTAGAAGAACCAAGGGTAAAGAGTGATTTTTATTTTGTACTTTTGATCAGAATTCTCTTTGAAAGAATAAGGTTATATATGCTTAAGGGTATTTTGGTCACCTTGTCCTCTAGCCTAGCCCTAAGGCTTCTTGCATGCATGACAAATGGCAACTAGAGTGCCACCTCTCACCCTCTTCTAACAATTCATCCCCACAAAATGAAAAAGGGGTGCCCTTGGAAACTTAATTAAATTTGAAGGTGTATAGAAAGAAATTTTTAACTTGATAATTTGTAATTTAATAAACATGATAAATTTGGGGGATTACATTCTAGAGCCAGGTTTCGATCCTGGGAGCCGAATTGGGGGCGTTACAGTTTTGGTATCAGAGCCTAGATTTAGGTGGGAGACCATATGACTACTGCCACATGAAAACATGTCTAACATACACTCTTGACACTTCTTCCTTATCCTTGATATCCATCAGATCTAGTATCGTGCCTATTTATTGTTTCTAATTCATTTGGAATATCTATCTTGAAACTCCATCTAATCAATTTCTCTTGGACCGTCACAGAACGATGACGACCCAATCTTCTACTAGCGCAAACCCAAATCCTACGGGTGAAGAGTCTGAGCTTAGAACTATAGTGGAAAGAGTAGGGCAGACACAAGAAACTACAACGATAATATTGGAAAGAATGCTACAGTCCAAAGAACAAGAAAGAACTGGGGTGGTATCTGATTTTCGAAGATTGCAGCCATCAGTATTTTCCGGAACAGAAGGACCACTAAAGGCTGAGCAGTGGATTGTGGATATGGAGAATCTTCTGAAGGCAGCAAGGATTCCAAAGGAGAATCGTGTTGAAGTAGTATGCATTCAGTTGGCTGACATAGCCAGAAAATGGTGGCTTGCAGAAGAAGTGAAACACCAGGAACCCTTAACTTGGGACAAATTTGTAGAGGCATTTCTTGCCAGATTTTTTCACTCATCAGCAAGGCAAGAAATGAGGAAGAAATTTCTAGGATTGCAACAAGGAGATCGAACTCTGGATGCATATGCCGCAGAATTTGTGAGGCTGAGCCGATTTGCCCCAACCTTGGTAGCTGATGAGGAGGAAAAGGCACACTTGTTCCAGCAAGGGCTGAGGTCTCATCTGAGGGAGCACTTAGCAGGGCATAACTACAAGACGTATTCAGAAGTGTTTGAAGCGGCATGTCGTTTGGAACAAGTATTCGAGGAGAATAGGTCAGTGCCATTTAAAAGGTTGTTTGGGCAAGGAACAAGTTCATCGACCAAGAAATTTGGTGGTCCGCCAACAAAGAGACAGATGATAATGCCAAATCGAAATTCAGTAATATGCAACTATTGTCATATACCAGGGCATACCCAGAACACGTGTAGAAGAGCTCAAGGGTGGTGCCTGGCATGCGGATCCGCTAGTCATCAATTGAGAGATTGCCCAAAGGCCCAACAATCAACAATAGCCAAGATCCCGTTTCAAGCAACAACCAGGCCAATAACAACGTCGGCCCAGAGAGTTCCAAGACCAGGCCAGAAAGGAACCTGGGAGAACCGACAACAAACCTATGTTAGGGCCCGAGAAGGAGCAGGACGGAGGCAAGGGCAAGTTAGACTAATGAATGCAGAAGAAGTTCAAACCACTGGAGGAGTCGTGACAGGTATGATCTTGGTTAATAATAGACCGGCAACTGTTTTATTTGATTCTGGAGCATCACACAGTTTCATCACTAGCATGTTTGTTTCCCGTAATCTTATTGATTTCACTATCTTACCTGCGGGGTGGAATATTGAGACCGGGAATGGTAGTATCATAACTAATAAAGAGTGTAAACTATGTCCATTAGTAATTGATGGTAAGGAATTTTATGCCAATCTACTAGTTATTAGTGGAGGAGGATATGATGTTATCATAGGCATGGATTGGTTGAGCACCTTCTATGCAGTGATAGACTGTAGGAGAAGGAGAGTAGTATTCCAGATTCCTGACTGTCCAGAGTTTGAATTTGTCAGTGGAAGCCAATCCCTAGAACCAGCTAAATCTAAGGTGTTTCCAAAGGGAGGAGTTTTGGAAGCTATGGAAATAGGAGAAGGGATGATCCCAGTAGTATCAGAATTCTTGGATATTTTTCCTGAAGAGATACCTGGACTACCACCAGTAAGAGTAGTAGAATTTACTATTGATATTATCCCTGGAGCTGAACCAGTTTGTAAGTCACCTTATCGAATGGGGATTGTAGAACTAGAAGAAGTCAAGAAGCAAGTGGATGAGTTAATGAAATTGGGTTTTATAAGACCCAGTGTGTCACCTTGGGGAGCTCCAGTACTATTGGTAGGAAAGAAGGACGGGAGTAAAATGTTATGTATAGATTACAGAGGTTTGAATGCAGTAACAATTAAGAATAAATACCCATTGCCAAGGATAACTGATCTATTCGATCAACTTGGAGGAGCGAAGGTATTCTCAAGAATAGATCTCCGTTCAGGATTTCATCAGGTAAGAGTGCGAGCAGAAGATATCCCAAGGACTGCATTTAGAACCAGACATGGTCATTATGAATATTTAGTGATGCCATTTGGGGTAACTAATGCTCCAGCGGTGTTTATGAATTTGATGAACCATGTTTTTACTCAGTATTTGGATAAATTTGTGGTGGTGTTTATTGATGATATATTGATCTACTCTAAGAATAGAGAAGAGCATGTTAAACATTTGAGGATAGCATTACAAACTTTAAGGGAACAAAGGCTATACGGAAAATTGAGCAAATTTGAATTTTGGTTGAATAAAATTGCTTTCTTGGGTCATATAATATCTGAAAATGGTGTATCAGCAGATCCTAAAAAGATAGAGGCTGTGATGGAATGGCCTGTACCAAAATCAGTATCAGAAGTTCGCAGCTTTCTGGGGATGGCTGGATATTACAGGCGGTTTGTACAAGATTTTGCAAAAATTGCGTCTCCTCTAACTAAGTTGACGCGAAAGGGAATTGAATATGTCTGGACGGAAAGGTGCGATAAGGCATTTGAAGAATTGAAACTAAGACTGACAACATCACCTGTGTTAGCAATTTCAGATAACACTGGAGGAATGAAAATCTATAGTGATGCTTCAAAACTAGGACTGGGATGCGTGTTGACTCAGCATGAAAGAGTGATTGAGTTTGCATCAAGACAATTAAAACCTCATGAAAGAAATTATCCCACTCACGACTTGGAACTAGCATCAATAATTCATGCTTTGAAAATTTGGAGACATTACTTACTAGGACAAAGGGTGGAAGTGTACACTGACCATAAAAGTTTGAAATATATTTTCACTCAGAAGGAACTAAATATGGACAGAGACGATGGTTGGAGTTAGTAGCAGATTATGACTTGGAAATTAAATATCATCCAGGAAGGATCAATATAGTGCCAGATGCTCTGAGTAGAAGACCTGCAATAGAAAGATTGACTCAACAAAAGGAATTATTGGCAGAAATACAAAGGATGGATTTGGAAATAATTCTACCAGGAATGATAGCACAACTTATGGAAATGCGACTACAATCACCCTTGATAGAGCAGATCAAGCAAGCCCAAGTTGATGATGAAAGCTTCCAAAGGTTAAAGAGCAAAATTGAGACAGGTAAGAGGCCTGAGATGAAGGTACACTCAGATGGGACTATTAGATTCAGGGAGAGGTTATGGGTGCCCAAGGGAGAGACGAGGAAGAGAGTTTTAGAAGAAGCTCATAAATCAGCATATTCCATTCATCCAGGAGGAAATAAGATGTACAAGGATATGAAGAAGTACTTCTGGTGGCCGGGCATGAAGAAAGAAATTGCAAGACATGTATCCATGTGTTCTACTTGCCAACAAGTGAAGGTCGAACATCAGAAAATAGCTGGATTACTTCAACCCTTAACAATTCCAGAATGGAAGTGGGAACAAATATCAATGGATTTTGTTACGGGATTACCAAGGAGCACCAAAGGTAATAATGCGATTTGGGTGGTAGTGGACCGACTGACCAAGTCAGCTCACTTCATCCCATTTAGGGTTGGTCAGTCAACCGAAGCATTAGCAAAAAGATTCATGCAGGAAGTGGTGAGGTTACATGGAGTTCCATTTAGAATTGTCTCAGATAGAGATACAAGATTTAGATCACAATACTGGAAGAAATTGATGGATAGTTTAGGAACACATTTAGACTTGTCTTCGGCATATCACCCACAAACCGATGGACAATCAGAACGAACTATCCAAATACTTGAAGACATGCTTAGAGCATGTATGCTAGATTTTGGAGGATCTTGAGAAGACCCTTTATATATGGCGGAGTTTTCCTACAATAATAGCTATCAAGAGAGTATCAAAATGGCACCATTTGAGGCTTTATATGGCAGGAAGTGTAGATCTCCATTATGTTGGAACGAGGTTGGAGAACGGAGCATTTTGGGACCTGAGTTAATTACTCAAGCAACAGAGCAAGTAAAGGTTATTAGGGAACATATGAAAGCTGCACAAGATAGACAAAAGAAATGGGCAGATCGACGTAGAAAATCATTGGAGTTTGAAATAGGAGATAAGGTATATATCAAGATATCGCCAATGAAGGGAGTGATTAGATTCGGCAAGAAGGGAAAACTTAGTCCAAGATATATTGGACCATTCGAAATTACAGAAAGAATTGGGAATCTTGCATACAGATTATCATTACCGCCTGAGATGGAAACTATTCATGATGTATTCCATGTGTCGCAATTAAGGAAGTGCTTGGGCAACGAACATAAGGCTGTGGACTTGTCCGAAGTGGAACTGAGATCCGATCTAAAGTATGAGAAACAACCTGTAGCAATCATTGATCGACGGGAGAAGGTCCTAAAGAACAAAGTGATACCGTTAGTCCTTATTTCATGGGATGCACGATCACCTGGGGACTCCACCTGGGAACTTGAAGACGATATCAAAACAAAGTACCCGTACATATTTTCATCACCAGGTATGTAAGTTGACAACAAGTATCTGTATATAATGGTGTACTTTTGAATTTGGAATTTCGAGGACGAAATTCTTTTATTAGGTGGGTAGAATGTAATCCCCCAAATTTATCATGTTTATTAAATTACAAATTATCAAGTTAAAAATTTCTTTCTATACACCTTCAAATTTAATTAAGTTTCCAAGGGCACCCCTTTTACATTTTGTGGGGATGAATTGTTAGAAGAGGGTGAGAGGTGGCACTCTAGTTGCCATTTGTCATGCATGCAAAAAGCCTTAGGGCTAGACTAGAGGACAAGGTGACCAAAATACCCTTAGGCATATATAACCTTATTCTCTCAAAGAGAATTCTGATCAAAAGTACAAAATAAAAATCACTCTTTACCCTTGATTCTTCTAGTTCGTTGAGTAAAGGAAATAGAAGGGAGGCTTTGCTACAACAAAGGAGGAGATTAAAGGGAATAGAGGCAAGTATCACCTTGTTCTTGTTCTCTCTTTGAATCGTATTTGAGTACAAGTAGCATGTATGATCTTTCTTGGAAATTATTTGAATTTGTTATGAGTACATGATTCCCTTTTTTTTTATGGATAAATTTACATCATATTGGATCTGCATACTTAGAAAAATTTCTGGACTGCATACTTAGCCTGATTTACGAATGTTGGCTATTTTCGGCTTAGCCTCGCGTTTGGCAATTTTTAGCCTCGCGTTTGACTATTTCTGCTTCCTGTTTGACTATCCTTTTAGCCTCGCGTTTGGCCATTTTTAGCCTCGCGTTTGGCAATTTTTAGCCTCGCGTTTGACTATTTCTGCTTCCTGTTTGATTATCCTTTTAGCCTCGCGTTTGGCAATTTTTAGCCTCGCGTTTGACTATTTCTGCTTCCTGTTTGACTTCATTTTAGCCTCGCGTTTGGCAATTTTTAGCCTCGCGTTTGACTATTTCTGCTTCCTGTTTGACTATCCTTTTAGCCTCGCGTTTGGCAATTTTTAGCCTCGCGTTTGACTATTTCTACTTCCTGTTTGACTATCCTTTTAGCCTCGCGTTTGGCAATTTTTAGCCTCGCGTTTGACTATTTCTGCTTCCTGTTTGACTATCCTTTTAGCCTCGCGTTTGGCCATTTTTAGCCTCGCGTTTGGCAATTTTTAGCCTCGCGTTTGACTATTTCTGCTTCCTGTTTGACTATCCTTTTAGCCTCGCGTTTGGCCATTTTTAGCCTCGCGTTTGGCAATTGTTAGCCTCGCGTTTGACTATTTCTGCTTCCTGTTTGACTATCCTTTTAGCTTCGCGTTTGGATATTTTAACCTCGCGTTTGGCAATTTTTAGCCTCGCGTTTGACTATTTCTGCTTCCTGTTTGACTATCCCTTTAGCCTCGCGTTTGGCTATTTTCAGTTTCAAGAGAAATACGGATTTATACACTTGGCATGATTTGCGGATTTATGATAACATGACATGTGAATATCAACATGATACATGAAGGCAAGATTATTCATGATGACAAATTCTAGTATCTGTATTACAAGACATGATTACAAGTTCTAGTATCCATATTACAAGTTCTAGTATCCTTATTACAGGATAACAAGTTCTAGTACTCTATTACAAGACATGAATACAAGTTCTAGTACTCTTATTATATGACATGAAGCATTCTTATAACACATGTGTACATGATTCCAAATCTTGATTCTTGAACTCTTGATCCTTGTGAAATGATATGTGTGCAATTTAACATGTAAATCCATATGTTTCCTTTAATTCATGTACATTGTATGCATTACTAACATGGGAAAAACTAATTGATGGATAGATAAGTACTGTATTGTACAAGGATATTGTTGGCCAACTTCTTGATAGGTGCTGAGGGCCTTTTACTAGCAGCACTGGGTGGTACTGAGCCACTGTCTGATACATGAGTCACCATATGGGTGATGCCCGTTACTTGTTTCATTTAACGGGGTCTGACTTGTAGCACCTAGCGGTGTGTCATGGTTCAGCGCCATGAGTTAGAGGCCGGGTCCCGGGTATGTAGGGGCACTTGTACAATATGAGAAACTGCGCGCTATCTTATCCATCACTGAGTTTCAATTCCAACACTAACATGATATAGACCTGTTAAATTTTACATGAAGCTTGTGAATAACTTACATTGTTCTGGTTATATGCAACATGATTGATATTTACTTCGCTTGCACTTGTCACCTTTACATAATTTATTTTTATTTGAATGAATAGTCTTACTCAATTCATTTTCAGTATTCTCAAGATACGTTTGTACCAACGTAATTTATTTAATTCTTTTATTATTTGTACTGTGATAGTACACGTGTTTCTTGTTTTTGTGTTACTTGCTGGGTTTAATCCCCTGGGTTTTCTTAAGCCCAGATCACGAAAGTAGAGAAGGGGAGATTGCTCCAGACAACGATCCTTACTTCACCAACCAGGTTGAGTAGAGGATACTAGCATCATATTATTTGGGTACTACGCATTTCTTGTTCTTGTTTCCTTTGTCACTTCTCATTTTTGTTTCCTTTTTCTGGGCACTGCTTTAACTTGTAGTACTTAACTCTTTTGTGTAAATATTTAGAGCAGTGTGCCATTCTATGTAATCAAATCTCTGTATAAATGAAATCCTTTCAGTTTTGGACATGGTTATTCATCTTGACATGGCAGTAGTTACGGTTATTCCAAGATCATGGGACTGTTGGGATGTTTATAGTATTTAAGCGGCGTCCCTTGTTTGAAAAGAAAAAAAAAAAAAAAAGGGGAGCCGAATTGGGGGCGTTACACAAGCCCTGGTTCCAAAAGGTAAACTTTTGAAGGAGTTACAAGAACTCTGCGGCAGCTCATTAAGTTTTCTTGAGGACCATTTCTGTTAGATGACAATCGCTGTAAGGGCTTGTAGCACTTCGAATTCAACCTGTGCATCTCCATTAGGATTCTTATAGCAGTATCTTCGGATAATCCACTAGGAACTTTAAACAGATCATAGTTGACATTTGCAGAGGAGATCTCTTGTATATGAACCCTGGAATTTGAACTTCAACGCCCCACGGAGGAATCTCGTCGTTAGGTTATTGATGAGTCGATGAATATGTAGAAGCTTTTGGGAGAGCTATAACTCCCTCTTCTTTTGTAATCTTTTTCTTTTATGAAATAAAGGCAAATATTTTCCTCTCTGTCTGTCGGCTTCAAGAATCTTGCTTGCTCAACAAACAGATGGTTTATAATTTTGGTAAAATAATCTAAGGCTCATTTGCGTAACTTAGATTATTAGTACCAAGATGATCGGGTAAAGAACATCTTAACTTAGGTGGAAGTGCCTAATTGCACTAGCCAGAAACCCAAGTTCTTCATAGGAACGTGAACCTAAAACACCGAGTTATCCTCGCATTTTGCAGAGTTGCGCGAAGTTAATAACTTCGCGTTTTCCATTGTTACGCAAGGCTAATAGCTTCTCGTTTTTGGAGAGTAACTAATCAGTCTTTTCTCCGAAATTCGCACCGAACTCCAAGAGGAGGTTTCTCTCATTTAAATGAAGTCTCTATTTCTTTTCCTTCTTACTTCACTTGAGAATTCTCCAGAGACCATAGAGATTCAGGCGATCAGAGTTCAGGCGACCCGAGTGTTTTCCGACCGATTTTCTCCCGATTTCCCGTCGATTTTCCTCAACTTTTTTGAGAAATGGCGCCCAAGACTCGTGCCTCTTCTCGCGCAGCCCCATCGTCGATGACTGGCGCCAGCAGTGGTGGCAGCGGCGAGCCAGTCCATGTTTCGCCCATCGGAGGTAAGGATCTCACTTTTTGGGGCTTTTTAGGACATTTAGAGAGTGATTTGGCTCGGCTTTAAACGACCAATCTTCTCTTTTATCGGCGAGATCGCCGTACTCCGGCCGTATGGCTTGGAGAAGAAGAAAAGCCTCTAGTTTTCTTCTTACGCGAAGCTATCGCGTCATCCTCGAGTTTTGACGCGCGGGGCTATTTTTAGTAGTAGTCGCGTTGAAACGCGAGGCTATTTTGAGTAGCTGTCGCGTTGAAACGCGAGGCTATTTTGAGTAGCAGTCGCGTTGAAACGCGAGGCTATTTTGATTTCTGCGGTCTAATTTTTAGCTTCGTGATTCCATACTTAGAAAAAATTTCTGTTATGTAGAAACTTTTCTAACTTTGATTTTCCCTTTTGCAGTAGGATATTCCGTGGAAGCTCTTCCTCATAAGCACTATTTTGGTTTTTCTCGGGGTTCGGATCCATCAGCTCAACTTCGCTTCACCACCATCCTAGCCGCGTACAAACCAGATTCGAGAGAGCGCAGGGAGAAGTTGATCAAATATCATCCCACTACTGCACGGAAAATTATAACTGATGCGGCCTTTGAAACCCTGAATAGAGAAGCGCTGGAGAAGCCCGCATTCCTCTACGGAGATGCAATGGAGCAATCAGACCAGATCCTCTTTGAAGAGGAAAACAAGTGGCTCTATAATTCTGGCGAAGTTTTAATGTTTCTGTCCAGAATGGAGCGTGGTTATCCCCTGATCTACCTTCAGAGGTTGGCAATGACCCGTGAGTTAAAGTGGGGGTTAACTCAAGAACAGGATGGCGTCCCAACGGGCAAATTGGGCGCACATGGGGCTTATCAAGATGGCCCCACTAGATGTATTACTGGTTTGCTTCCAGGCCGTTTTGGCAAGGAGCTCCCAGTAGGAGAGGTTCCGATCCGCGCAAGAACTTTTCTAAGTGAGTTCCTGGCAAAAGAAGGCCAATACCCGGCTAGCGACTTCAGGATGCCTGGCTGGGTTTACTCTTCTGGCAAATGTGGTGGGCCTGCCTTGTTCAATATATGTTGGACTCTCATGAACCCATTCTGAAGGAGATTGGTTTATTCAAGGCCATCAGAAATGTTCAATTTGGATTCGCTCAGAGTGCTTATCATTTCTTCTGCTTTCTGGAGATGTACAACCCTGAGACCTGCACCCTTTTTACGCCAGTGGGTGAGCTAGGGTTTGCTCTCTATGAGATGTTTGAGATATCTGGGCTCTCAATGGGCAAAGTCCCCTATGAGGAGTATATCCCCACTACTGAGGAGTTGAACATACTACTGGCGAAGGACGAGCGCATCTATGCCACATACTGGGAGATGATGTGCCATTACCGCATCTGTGCTGACTTAGCAGGTGTGCGTAACCAAGGTATTGGCCACAAGAAATGGGCCAATTACCTCTTCGCCAATTTGAATTCTAAGGATAGTTCAACAACTATCCATGGCCATGCTCCTGTCTACATCACAGAGATCGATCGCCGCATCTCCCAGACCCAGCTAATGTATTATACCACTGAATCCAACGAAGGTGGATTCGGTCCTGGTATCTCTTTCAAGAGTTACCACTATCAGGCTCAGTCCCCGGTGTCCAACAGAGGCCTTATTGCTGGGTTCTTGATATTGTGGCTGAAGAGATGTGTCATGCCGTCATTGCCATAAGAGGCAATTGCAATGACTGTGGTATATCCAGCAGTCCTCCTTGCATATGGCCGACCTTTCGGACTTCTTCCCGCCATGGTGTGAAATCTACAGCATGGATTGTGAACACTCTGCAATGACTTCATCCCTGCCGATAAGGGCAAGGGGAAAGGGAAAGGCAAGTCGAAAGAGATCGCCCAAGTGAAGACTCCGAACCCTAGAGTGGAGCTTCCTTATACTTATTTGATGGCATGGCTCGTTATGCACTGTCCGTCTCTGATGAGTGCTGCTTCACGCCGCTCTGGTGACAAGTGTTACTTTGTGGAGCTATACGAGCGCTCTTCATGGAAACACCACTATATTTCCCAAATCCGAAAGACTCTCTGACATCACCAAAATTATGAGATCTTCCGGTGCTTCTCCGACTTCCCTGGCGGTGGATATGGGTTGAAATTGAAGGATATTGCGGGGGCAGACAACTTTACTGCCTTATCTTCGGGAGCATTTTGGTGGCTCCTTAACATCCGACCCGGGCACCTGGTGTACCGTCAAGATGGTAAATGTCTTATCGAACCATACATCCCGAGTCGCTTTGCTCGCCAATTTGGATATTCCTAACTTTATATGGGTAATCCAAACAAGAGTTTAGCCTATGAGGGAAATTTGTACGAGGGTGCCCGCGGCTGGTTTCATTTTGCAGCTGGTGGGACCAGAGCTGAATTTGCCCTTCCCCAGAAGTTGCCAGAATTGGCCATGAATCTCAGTTTTTGCACCTGGTATAGTGTTGCAAATGCTGACGTGCCTCATTTCTTGATCAACCGAAGTTGTTGCAAGGAGATTGAGACTTTCTACATTAGCCGCCAAGGTGCTTTCAGAGTTAGAGTAAAAGGAATGGATGAATTTCTTCGCGCCGCGGCCGAAACATCAGACGTCAGCGAGTCTGGCGATGACGATGATAATAATGATGACAAAACTGATGTCGGAGGTGCTCTCCAATCTGTTGTCATTAGCCCCTAGAGCCCGATCTGTCGTCATTAGCCCGTAGAGCCCGACCCTCAAACGCCGTGGTGCCCCAAAGAAAGGGCCTGCCAAAAAGAAGAAGAAGTTGGCTCCGGGAACTCTAGTAGCCCCCCAAGAAGCGGCTGTCAAGTTCACTTCGGATCTACTGGCTTCAACTCTACCTTCAACACCAGCAGGGGAGAGTGGACCTGCTGGGGCTCCAATTGCTCCTGAGGTTCCGGCTCCTCCGACGGTGGAAACTGTCGAACACCCTGCGGCGCTACCACTGGGTAGTGAGATGGGTACACTTCTGGAGACAACGGCGGCTCCCCCTTCAAGTTCTATAACTGGACTTGTATCTCTTGGTATAGTTCTTTCAGCTTTTATACTCTGTCTTCTATTTATTTTTCTGTATTTGTATACAACCCTCTTTGTCTTACTTTTCTGAGGTACAGGTGGCCATCCTCTTTCGCCGATGCATTCGACCACCAAGGAGGAGTCCGAGGAGAGGGTGGACTATTCGGGCACCACTGGCTCAGTGGGTGGATTAAGTAGTTCTGCAAATGAATTTAACGCAGACTACTTTGCGACAACTCCTCCTTCTGTTCCTTCTTCGGTTCCCTCAATTGATGATCTTGGGAGCGATGACAGGACAGAGTTGATTGTCACAGCCGTGGCAAGAGAAGCTACTCCATCTCCAAATTTGCCGTCTCCAACACCCGGGGTCTGCTCCGAAGAGACTTTTTCAATAGTTGTCGGTGTGCCTTCTGCTCCTCAACCAGCAATCCTAACGCCTTCTACCATAATGGCTGTTGAGACACCTGCAACTCCTCCAGCTCCAAGTCTTCCACTAGGTGATGAGGAAAATTTGAGGTTCTCTTTTGAAGCTACTTCCGCCACCGGGGGCGCTTCTGGTGGAAACACTCCCTCATCTTCTCCTGTTGGTGGCACTACCCCAGAGACTTGTACTAGCGATGCTCCTCCTCAGTTTCCTAGTTCCGCCAGATCTGCGTTGGTCTTACTGGCCCCGCATATTATGAGCCTGGTACAGGGACGAGCTTCTTCTTCTTAAATTCCAACGGATACCGCTCTTCCTTCAGCAACATCTTCTTTAGCGCTGCCTGCCTTAAATGCAGGCACCGTGGATCCTTTTGAGGAACTCTTCAACTACAACGTTAATGATTTTATGCGGTTACTAAGAAGATGCATCGAGATGATTTCCGACGGAATAGATTTCTTTAGTCTCGGCCGTCCGATGTTATCCAACTATTTGGATAATATTGAAATAATCGGGGGACAGGATCGAGTAGCTCCCTATCGGGCCTGCTTTAGAGCTTTAGAAGAGCAGGTGAACATACTCAACACAGTTCGCCAAGCGGATGTTGAGACGATCACTGGGATCGAGGGTGCGTCTTCAGATGGAGTTAGCGGGGCGTCGAGAGGAATTGATACGACAGGAAGAAGGATGGTCTCCGGAGCTGGCAGAGTTCCAGGCTAGTCGGAAGTCTATTCTTAGAGGTTTGGAGGTGGTGGACTCCGAAATTGACGGGAGTCAGGTCGCCATCCTTAACGCCCAGGAGACCATTGCTAGAGCTCGGGCAGTTTTAGTAGCCAACGAGATTCAGTTAGGGGAATTCGTTAAGAAACGTGAAGCGCTGATCCTCCAACGGGAACAAGTCGAGCAGGAGGAGACAATAAGAAGTCATGCTATGGATGAGTCTCATCAGCATCTAACCCAGCAAGTTGCAATGAATGATGATGACTTACTCCGGCAGGCTCAACACTCCGTGGAAGCAACTCGTCGTCGAGTGGTTGACGAGGCGATGAACAAGTTGAAGCATCTAGGAGATTCATAGTTTTCTTTTATTCTTTTATTCTCCATTCTTTTCGTAATAAGAACTTGTAATAAAAGAGGGAATTTTTGTAACTTCATTCTTTTTATCGATGAAATAAAGATAATCATTTGATTCTTTTACCTGCTGGCTACAAAATTCGTTTGTACAACAGATAACTTGTCATCAAAATGATTTAGTTGTTTAAGTAATGCAGTCCAAGACTCATTTGCGTATCTTGAACGGCGATGGAAATAGTCCAAATCATACTGTCAGAGGTAAAGATTTAACATGACAGGTTTTATGGGATTTTTAGCAAACCCCCAGCTATCAACGGATTTGATTAGCCTTTATCAATCGCCGTTTACATTGGGCTAGCCATGCTATTCCTCTCAGTATTGAGTTGTCGAGGAATTAACTTCCTCTCCCATTTACTTTTAACAGTATTGGGTAGTTAATTTCATACTTTTACCCCTAGTATGATAGGGTTGGCGAGGAACTTAATCTCCTCTTCCCGCTGCTATAACAACATTGGACAGTTGATTTCATACTTTTACCCCCAGTATGATAGGGTTGGTAAGGAACTTAATCTCCTCTTCCCGCTGCTATAACAGCATTTGGCAGTTGATTTCATACTTTTAACCCTAGTATGATAGGGTTGGCGAGGAACTTAATCTCCTCTTCCCGCTGCTATAACAGCATTGGACAATTGAACAAGTGGAAGCGGTCCAAGGGTAACTTGGGCTGGGCACACCACGATGATCGGGTTAGGATTCATCAAATTTAGGTCAGAGGCGCTCAATTGCGCATGCCTGAGAAGGAGTCCAAGTGCTCATCTGCGTAACTTGAACAAGTGGAGGCGGTCCAAGGCTCTTGTGCGTAACTTGAACTGGGCACACCATGATGATCGGGTTAGGATTCATCAAATTTAGGTCAGAGGCGCTCAATTGCGCATGCCTGAGAAGGAGTCCAAGTGCTCATCTGCGTAACTTGAACAAGTGGAGGCGGTCCAAGGCTCTCATGCGTAACTTGAACTGGGCACACCACGATGATCGGGTTAGGATTCATGAAATTTAGGTCAGAGGCGCTCAATTGCGCATGCCTGAGAAGGAGTCCAAGTGCTCATTTGCGTAACTTGAACAAGTGGAGGCGGTCCAAGGCTCTCGTGCGTAACTTGAACTGGGCACACCACGATGATCGGGTTAGGATTCATCAAATTTAGGTCAGAGGCGCTCAATTGCGCATGCCTGAGAAGGAGTCTAAGTACTCATCTGCGTAACTTGAACAAGTGGAGGCGGTCCAAGACTCTCGTGCGTAAATTGAACTGGGCACACCACGATGATCGGGTTAGGATTCATCAAATTTAGGTCAGAGGCGCTCAATTGCGCATGCCTGAGAAGGAGTCCAAGTGCTCATCTGCGTAACTTGAACAAGTGGAGGCGGTCTAAGGCTCTCGTGCATAACTTGAACTGGGCACACCATGTTTTCTAAACTAGATGGGGCAATTATTCTGTCACCATTTTTAGCTCGTCAAGCATAGTATTTCTTCAAAAACTTGCATTAATCGGCATCATCATCCTATTGCCATTCTGATTCATTAAGCGGTAGGCTCCACTGGAGTATACAGTCTCCACGACGAACGATCCCTCCCACTTGGGTTCAAATTTACCCTTAGTCTTGTGGGTCAGAACCATTGGCCTTTTAATAGCCAGAACCAAGTCTCCTTGTTTAAAGATCCTTGGTTTAACGTTCTTATTGAACGTTCGCGAGATTCAGGCTTGATACAACTCAATTTGTTGTTGGGCCCTGAGACGTTTTTCATTTAACGCCTCTAATTCTTGCAATCTTTGGCGATGGCGCTCTTCTGTTGTCATCTTTGTGGCTAAGGCCACTCTTAAAGATGGTATCTGGATTTCAAGAGGCAAAACGACCTCGCTTCCATAGACCAAAGAGAATGGAGTGGCTTTAGTAGGGGTGCGAATAGTGGTGCGTTAAGCCCACAGGCACTCTCCCAGCTTTTCATCCCAGTCTCGTTTATTGGAAGAGACGAATTTTCGAAGGAGTTTAATAATCATCTTGTTAAAAGTTTCAGCCAACCCATTTATTGCAGGGTTATATGGTATTGAAACGATGTCCTTGATTCTGAATTTATCACAAAATCTCGAAAACCTCTCGCTGATGAATTGCGATCCATTATCATAGATGATCCTTCGAGGGATGCCAAAACGGTAAATAACATGATGCT
This sequence comes from Dracaena cambodiana, assembly GCA_036321105.1. NCBI lineage: Eukaryota > Viridiplantae > Streptophyta > Magnoliopsida > Asparagales > Asparagaceae > Dracaena > Dracaena cambodiana. The sequence continues at coordinate 23,211,226 of JAYEPQ010000005.1, read as the reverse complement.
TAATGAACTTAATCACATCTGTTGTTTTTACCTCTCTCATGGGCACGGCTTCGGCCCATCTTGAGAAATAATCGGTTATCGCAAGGATAAACCGATGTCCTCTGGATGACGGGGGAGTTATAGGCCCCACGATATCCATTCCCCATGCCTCAAATGGCCAACTAGCAACGGTATTGTGCAAGTATTCTGGGGGTTGGTGGATGAAGTTAGCATGTATCTGACATGCATGGCACCGTTTAGCATATGCCATTGCTTCCGTAATCATGTTCGGCCAGTAATATCCCAGCCTTCTTATGCGGTCTCCGAGTTTCGGACCGGGCTGATGAGCTCCACATACTTCATCATGTGCTTCTCTCAACACTTCTTCTGCTTCTGCTTTTGATATGCAGCATAGCAGCAGACCATCTCTTGACTTTGTATATAAAGTCTGAAGGTTATGGTCATAATAAAATTTCTGGGCCTTCCTCTTTATCGAGGTGGCTTCCTTTGGATCTTCTGGTAACATCACATGTAAAGCATAATCCACAAACGAAAATCGCCAATCACGGGGTTCCAGCATTAAGCCTGTCTGACATACATCCTTGGTTTGGAATACCGTGTCTGGGTGGAGGAGTTCTCTGCTACCAATAGTAATGCTTTTAGCTTCGCCTGGCGAGATCGCCAGTGTTGCGGCTAATGCGGCAAGAGCATCTGCATAAACGTTCTCATTCCGAGATATGTGATATATGTAAAATTGCTCGAAATAGTCTGCTAGCTCAATAGCTAGCTGATAATAGGGGATGAGGGCTTCATGTCTGACTTCATACTCACCCGTCATCTGATTGACGATGAGTTTAGAGTCTCCATATGCCTCTAAATGGTTCACCTCCAGTTGCAGAGCTATTTTTAAGCCAATAATGAGTGCGTTATATTCTGCCACATTATTCGTGCACGGTTCTGTTAACGAGTAACCGTTAGGCAATATATGTTTATGTGGAGATATAAGCACAACCTCCACTCCAGCAGCAGATCGTCTGGCAGCACCATCGAAGAACATCTGCCATGGTTGTTCTTTGCTAACTGTGTTGATTTCTGATATCTGTTTAGACCTGATTGGATGGTCTGTTAAGAAATCGGCAATTGCCTGTCCCTTCATTGCTTTTTGAGGAACGAAGTGTATATCATATGGCGAGAGTAGTAGAGACCATTTTGCTAACCGGCCATTTAAGGATTCCGGTTTTGTCATCAGAATTTTCAGGAGATTAACCCGCGATATGACATGGATCGTTTGCCCTGAAAGATAGTGCCGCATTTTCTGAATAGCGAACACTAGGGCTAAACATTCTTTTTCAATCGGAGTATACCGACACTCGGCTCCGATCATTGTCCTGCTTAAGTAATAGAGGGCATGTTCATGACCGTGTTCATTATACTAAGCAAGTAATGCTCCTAACGCATCATCCATGGCCCTTACATATATAAGGAAGGGCTGCCTAGGGACCGGTGCCATAAGAACGGGAAGTTTAGTGAGATATTCTTTGAGATCGTCAAACGCCTGTTGACATGCCTCATCCCTTACGAAAGAGACCCCCTTCTTCATGAGTCTAGAGAATGGCTTGCATCGTCCTGACAAATTGGAGATGAAGCGCTGGATATAGGCTAACTTTCCTTGCAACCCCCTTAATTCCTTAAGATTGCGGGGCGGTGGCATCTCGCTAATCGCTGTTACCTTTTCGGGGTCGAGGAAAATTCCTTTTGAGGTTATTATGAACCCAAGAAATTTCCAGCTGGCCACCCCCATAAAAGACTTAGTGGGATTCATCTTCAAATGATGTTTCCGCATAAGATCGAAAGCCACTCTTAAATCATGAAGATGATCTTCTTTGTCTTTGCTTTCAACCGCTAAGTCATCCACAAAGCACTCCATTGTTTTGCGCAGGTGTTCTTTGAATATGACACTCATCGCGCGTTGGTAGGTGGCACCAGCGTTCTTCAATCCGAATGGCATCATCGTACAACAGTATACCCCCAGCGGCGTTCTGAAAGTTGTATGCTTTTCATCATCCGGATGCATTTTAATTTGGTTATAACCTGAGAATCAATCCATAAAGGACATCCTCTCATAACCACAAGTATTATCAATCATCACATAGGTGATGGGGAGTGGAAACTCATCTTTAGGACATGCAGCGTTCATATCTCGAAAATCGATGCATATCCGGATTTTGCCATTCTTCTTATGAACCGGCACTATGTTAGCCACCCAATCAGGATGCTGTTCTTCGCGGATGAATCCGGATTTTATAAATTTGTTGACCTCAGCGACTATTGCCTCCATCAATTCCGGTCGAAAACGCCTTTGCTGTTGTTTAACTGGCTTGGCGTCCTCTTTAATATTTAACCAGTGTGTGGCAATCTGAGGATCAAGACCAGGCATGTCTTCGTAACTCCATGCGAACACGTCAATATACTCTTTGATTAGAGCTACAAGTTTCACCTTTTCCAAGGGAGTTAGCGTGTCGCTTATGAAGATGGGTTTCGGGTTTTCTTCCGTTCCCATATTGACTTGTAGTAATTGGTCTTCTGTGGGTGGGTCACGCTGTTCAAAGCGGACATCCCAGAGAGTGTCCATATGCTTGGCCCAGGAATCATCTTGAACATCAATTGGTTCCTCGTATCTTTCTGGTGCTGCTGAAACCATATTGGCTGTCAAAGATTGAAACCAAGCGCCGGTACTTATATCCGAATCATGGTCAGGTGAAGATGTATCTTCCTTGGCCGAAGAACTCTCTTCATCTTTTAATGGTGATGAGGGTGGAGTAGATACATAGCCCAACCCCCTGCGGGTCTTCTGATAATAATCTGGGCTCTTTCCTCTTGGTCTAAATGAGGGCACAAGATTCCGTCGCCGTTTTCCAAAGTTTAATCTCGGTTTCTGGGTAAAATTATAACCCATCTTCTCCATCATTTGCCGGGATTTCTGTTCATACAAGTGAAATTGAGGTGATATTTGTTCATCACTTTCACTGCTTTGTCTTTGTTGAGGTGACGTAATTACCCTGCTGAACATGATCGGCTTTTGGGACTCTTGTCGAGATGGCACTTCGAAGTAGTGACCTTTTCCCTTAACTATTTTAGACCAAGAGAGGAGGGATGACCTAAGTGGCAAATAGTATGCTGCCAGAACTTCAAGTTCGGATAGGTCAACCGCTTCAGTGGAAGTACAAGAGGGTTCAGATTCAGTAGCTACAGCATACTCGTAGACTAACTTTATGTTTTCATTTATAATCCACTCTTCCTCTATTACATCGGCTACATTATCATCAAGACTCAAACTAAAATCTAAGTGAGGGTTGATTTCATAATCACCCCCATCGTCTTCTTCAGGAAGCTCGTACTCAATATCGGCTTCATTACCGCTTTCGTCAGGCTTTGAAGACTTACTAGGATCGTCATTGGAGACTTCATGGGCTGGCTTATAGAGTACAACATCTGTGAAGTAATTCTCCAGCCCTTTGAATGGTTGCTTATCTGCAACTAGCGTCCGGACTTCTTCTTCCTCATCACAATATTTCATGCATTGGTGAAGAGTCGACGGGACTATCATGTGAGCGTGGATCCAAGGCCGTCCCAGTAAATATTGTAGGAGATATCTGCATCAATAACATAGCATGTGACCTCCGTCTTCAAATCCCCAATCTGACATCTGAGTCGGATCTTTCTGAGGGGACTGCTATTATTGGTATTAAACCCATATATTGTTGTATTGGTTGGTGTCAGACGATGGAGAGAAATCCCAATAGCTGCATCAACCTTCTGGGCAAAACACTTAGTGCAGAACCCGGATCATTTTGAATTCGGTCTACCTTTGTGGACCCAACATATCCGGTAAAATATAAAGGCCTATTATGCTTTATATTCCTCACCTGCATGTCCTCCGGAGAGAAGATGATTTGCGGAATCTGCCTCCTCACTAGATGACAGTGGGGGCTAGAGCCCTGTTCTTCGATGGCCGGCTCGACAATCTGAGCTAGGAATGATTTAGTATCTGCCAATGCCTCTCTCAACGCCTCACGGGTTGACTTTGATAATCGTAGCAACTCGTATAGCGTGACTCGTGCTGGGATATTAACCAGCTGAGCTATTATGTCAAATTTGAAGGTAGTCTCCTTGGCTCTTTCATCTCTAATAGGATTCTTCTGGAAACGAAGTCCTTTCTGCTTTGCCGGTTTTGAAAGTTCCGCATATATGTCCTTCGGATCTACTCTGGTGTAGTCCTTGAGATATGTCTTCCCAGATCGGGTACCAGAAGGGCCTGCCCCATTTTGATGAGTGGCCATAGTTTTGGGCTCTTCTTCAGAATCTGTGAAGGCTCCCGAAACTATGTAATCTTCCCTTATTTCTGCGGAAATGGCATTAACAGTCCGCTTTTCTCCTTAACCTGCGGTAGTCCACTGCTCATCTTCTAGTAAGTCAGGGTGAACCCACATAACTTCTCCCTTCTGGGTTGTTACGGGGACGAGTCCTTCTTGAGCTTTCTTATGAGGATCGAGGTTGTTTGTAACCAACTTACCCTTTGGAATTGGGGTCACCCCTGCGGGGAACTCATGGGTTCCAACCACTTTAGTTGCCATATTGGCGGTGACTCTCTTTTGCTCCTCTTTAAGCGTTAGAACTCCAGCTTCTATTAGTGCTTGGATTCTGTTCTTAAGGGGGATAACAATCCCTAGTAGGGTGTCTAACGTTCCGGTGATAAAGACAGTAATTAGGGTCGTTAGTCTTGCCAGCGTCCTCTGGCTTCCTATTCTCCGGAAGTTTCAACATTCCCTTCCTCATGAGAAGGTGGAAGAGTGTAGACGTCTGTTCTGCTTTGAAAGTGTAAGTCTTTTCCTGCTGCGGTCTACTTTGCCTTGTGCCCTTCTGATTTTGGGGCTTTGGGCTTGGAGGAGGATTTGTCTTTTGTGGAGCAGCTTCTGATGCCATTGCCGCCTTCCCTTTATTCTTATTACTATTATTCTGGGTATAAGGCCTATTACTTCCAGTACTCCTTGATCCACGAGATTCTTCAACTCGACGGATTAAGTCTTCGGCCTGTTTTCCCTATTTGAGCAAATCCCTCCAGACTCTACGGCCACCATTTTTAGGAGCACATTAGTCTTAAGATTATGTCGACATGTTTCGACTAGAGTTTCCTGGACCATTCCGTACTTGCAATGTACAGACTTCTCCCGGAACCTTTCTATGAAATCTTTTACCGTTTCTTGTTCCACTTGTGTAGTTGCAAGGAGGGAATGAACCGTAATCTCGGTATCATCCTCAAAGAAACGCGAGAGAAATAATTTCTCAACATCGAACCAGGTATTAATGGTACCTGGGGGCAGCTGCATGAACCAAGTAAAAGCAGGCCCTCGCAAAGTACTTGCAAATCTTTGGTCATAATCGGGTCATTACCCATCAGATGTCTTGCTGGAACAAGAAGTAATAAATGTGCTGACTGGGTGATCCCTTCCCGTCATATGGCTCTAATTTGAACGGCTTGTACCTCTGGGGGTATGGTACCACATCCCATTCAGGTGGGTATGGTCTCGAGACTCCTGACTCTTTCAACTCCTTTTTATGCATCAGGGCTTCGAGTTGACTTTGTAATTTTTCTATCTTTTCTCCATGCGGATCATGGAAAGAAAATCTATCCTCGTCCTCGTGCATCAAGTGGGCTTTGTCTTCTTTTTCCTCTTCATTGAGAGTTTCTTTGCCCCTTTTATCCACAACAAATTTTGAGAGCATCAACTTAAGGTCTTCAATCGTCTTCTGTTGCTCTCGAATCATTCTTTCTTGAGCTTCAAATCTCTGATTTATATCATCGGATTTATCTGCCATGTGCGATGCTGCCTTTTGTGGCCGAGATGATGTAGAGGATGGCGGTGAAGTTATGGCTGAATTGTCGCGGTCATCGTCATAAGAACCTCTTATAAGCCTCTTATAGTTTCGAGGCGGGACGGCTCCTGATTTAAGTAGAGTGATATGATGAGAGTCTTCATCACTCGATTCTGAATCATCATCCGTCTCTATAATCTTCTTCCCTTTTCCCACCATATTGGAGGTTACAGCTCTCCATTGTTTTAGGTAAGTGGTTCTTGTCTTCTTAATAGGGTTCTTGTCCGACTCGGTTAATCGGTCGAACACCGATGCCCTGCTCTTGCCGCAGCCACAGTTGTCCATTACAGTGGATACTACTGTCATAAGCTGCTGGCAGCGACAGACAGGTTCAGTTTGAACTTGTTCTATGCCTCGCTTCTTGGACAGATACTCCCTGAGATCGGTGATCTTAATCATGGAGTTATGGGGCCCATTCAACTGTTTAGAGGGTCTAGGAACCCACTTAAGCTTCTTAGGATCACTGGAGTCCAGCTCTGGTCTACTGACGCGAGGATCGGTCCTGATTCTGCAGTTGGGTTGATTTACGCGAGGCTTAGAAATAGCTTCGCATTTTGTCTCGCGGGACTGAAGAATAGCTCTGCCTTTTGCCACGTTAGCCTCGCGTCTCTCGCTGGCTTGGCATGTCTTCAGAAATTTAGCTTCTGGAATAGTAGCCTCGCGTGAAAGGGAATTCTTGCATGCTGGCTTACCCCTGTGATTAACGCAAGTCATATCTTCGCGCCTAGCGCGATTCTTACGATTAACAACGATCTGCCAATCATCTTCGCGATTCTTGCGGAGAATCTTGCGTTTGTCGCAAGTATTACTGGCCTCGCTTTTCCCGCTTGGCTCAGTATCAGCCTCGCATGGAAAATCACACGCTGGTTTTGAAGAATTTTTATACTCGCGTTCCTTGCGAGTGTCAGAAGTATTACATAACTCGCAAGTATTACTAGCCTCGCGTTTCTCGCTTGGCTTAGTATCAGCCTCGCATGGAAAATCACACGCTGGCTTTGAAGAATTTTTATACTCGCGTTCCTCGCGAGTGTTAGAAGTCTTGCGTAACTCGCAAGTATTACTAGCCTCGCGTTTCCCGCTTGGCTTAATATCAGCCTCGCATGGAAAATCACATGCTGGCTTTGAAGAATTTTTATACTCGCGTTTCTCGCGAGTGTCAGATACTTTGTGACTAGCGCAAATCTTGCTGGCTTCGCATTTCTCGCTAAGCTCAGCAATAGGCTTACGCGGAAAATCACACGCTGGCTCAACAATAGCCTCGCGTGGAAAATCACACGCTTGCTTTCCCTTGCTTTTAAGGCAAGTCGTAACTTCGCGCCTAGCATGATTCTTACGATTAACAACGATCTGCCAATCGTCTTCACGATTTTCGCGGAGAATCTTGTGTTTCTCGCAAGTATTACTGGCCTCGCTTTTCCCGCTTGGCTCAGTATCAGCCTCGCGTGGAAAATCACACGCTGGTTTTGAAGAATTTTTATACTCGCGTTCCTCAAGTGTCAGAAGTCTTGCATAACTCGCAAGTATTACTAGCCTCGCGTTTCTCGCTTGGCTTAGTATCAGCCTCGCATGGAAAATCACACGCTGGCTTTGAAGAATTTTTATACTCGTGTTCCTCGCGAGTGTTAGAAGTCTTGCGTAACTCGCAAGTATTACTAGTCTCGCGTTTCTCGTTTGGCTTAGTATCAACCTCGCGTGGAAAATCACGCGCTAGCTTTGAAGAATTTTTATACTCGCGTTTCTCGCGAGTGTCAGATATTTTGCGACTAGCGCAAATCTTGCTCGCTTCGCATTTCTCGCTAAGCTCAGCAAAAGCCTTGCGCGGAAAATCACACGCTGGCTCAACAATAGCCTCGCGTGGAAAATCACACGCTGGCTTTCCCTTGCTTTTAAGGCAAGTCGTAACTTCGCGTTTATCGCGATAATAACCGGTCTCGTAATTAGCGGGAGCCAGTTTGCGAGGGACCATAGCCTCCCGTCCATTAGCCTTGCGTCTAAGGCAGGATTTTAGGGCTATTCGCCTTATTCTCCGATTCTTATTTCGGAGTTGGGTTCTGGTCAATCCAGTTTCCAGGTCTTCTTCGGCAGTAAGAAGCTCATCCTCTGCTAGGACTTCCTGTCCGAGCATCGGCCCTATAGCCGCAGTCTCCAAGGATTAGCCGCAGTCTCCAAGGATCCCCGTATCTCGGTGGATATCTTTTTACCCATTGCTCGGGTATTGGAGTATATGCGACGATAGTGTCGTGTCTCGTCCAAGTCACCTGTTTCAGAGGAGAGGAACTCCTCGTATTTCTGCTGGTCGATTTCAACAACCAGCGTGTCTACTTCGGATCCGATCATGTCAACGTCCGATTGCGCCACAATCTCTTCATCAGTGAAAGAGATGGCTCCCACTGTGGTCGCCAGTTTGTTCGCCGCAGAAATTCCTTGCCTTCCTTCCATTGAATAAACTTGAATTACAATGAAAGTGAACAATATAAAAAGAGAACAAACGAGAAGATTTTATATGTCAATCTCTCTCTTCTACAATAATTTGTGTGGGATCTGTGGTGATGGGATCTAAGGTAGTTCCTTTGGACGATCGGGCGTCGAACTCTTCTCTCTCGAAGGTAACGGCCGACTGTAGACGATCTTCTCTGGTCTTTCATGAACTCAAGGCTCTGTGCGTAACTTGAATTCTCCAAGAGAAAAAGATCTCAATTGCCGAAAAGAAGACCCCCTAGGATTTCACCAAGAAGGTATTTATAGCCCCAAGTTAATGCAAGAGTTTCTATCTAAATAGAACTCGCATTCATCAAGGATTCCAATCAAATATCTTAGTTTTGATTTAAATCTCTTGATTTAGAATTCTGATTGGATTCAATTCGGGATTTGGATAAGCCCAAATCATAATCTCAATCAGTTTGAGATTTTGGTTATCTGCTTACGCGGAGCTAATCGCATCAAAATGCGGAGCTAAATAACCAGAATGCGGAGCTAACACGAAGCTATTGATAGCCCCGCGTTTTACTCATCGCAAGGCTAAAACTAGCCAGACGCGTAGCTACAGAGTTAGCTCCGCGTTCTTATATGGAAAATCCTTTTAACTTAGAAATTTTCACTGCCAATATACCCCCAAAAAACAAACAATAATTTGAAGTACCTTTCAAATACCTAAAAATCCATTTCACCGCTTGCCAATGTTCCTTTGCAGGGTTCTTTATGAATCTACTCACTACTCCCACTGCATGTGCAATATCTGGTCTTGTACTCACCATTGCATACATGAGACTCCTAAAGGCCGATGAATAAGGCATATTCTCCATGTGTCTCGTCTCCTCATCTGTCTTGGCACCTTGCTCCTTTGACAGTTTGAACTGACCACCAAAAGCTGTAGTTACCGCTTTTGCATTCTTCTTGTTGAATCTCTCCAACACCTTCTTGATGTACCCCTCCTGAGATAACCACAATTTCTAAGTTTTCTTATCTCGGGTAATTTGCATTCCAAGAACTTATTTAGCCTCACCCATGTCCTTCATAGAGAATCTCCCTGCCAACTTCCTCTTCAGATCATTGATTTTCTTCATGCATGTACCTGCCACAAGCATATCATCTACATACAAAGAAAGTATAATAAAGTTACTATCCTTAAACTTTTGTGGATATACACAATGATCTGTTGCATCTGGCAAAATCTGAATCCAACATAAACTTGTTGAACTTCAAGTACCATTGCCTCGGCGCTGGTTTCAACCCATACAAGCTCCTTTTCAGTCGACATACCCATTCTCTTTTCCTTTAACTTCATATCCCTCCGGCTGTTCTATGTATATTTCATTCTTCAAATCACTATGAAGGAAAGCAGTCTTCACATCGAGCCTCTGATGCCATAAGGTAGCCTTCTCATTCTTCACGGTGGCCAAAGAAACAACGTGATCCACCGAGCTTGAGAGTAAATATAGAGTTCCCACTCTCTCACCCTTGACTACTACCATTGCTCCTTTGATGATCTTCTACTATTTCCTCTCAAATGAGATTTGATAACCTTCGCAATCCAGTTTGCTAACAGATATCAAATTCTTCTTCAAATCTGGTATGTGCCTGACCTCTTGTAAAAGCAACTTTCCACTATTGTGCAACTTTAGCTGAATTGTTTCTTTACCGACAATCTTGCATTCCTGCCCATTACCAACAGTCACATGCCCAAAATCACCTTAGACATAATTCTCAAACCATTCTCTGCGAGCAGTGCAATGGATCGAAGCCTCTGAATCCACAAACCACGGATCTGACCTTGATTCTGTATGAGCAGACAAACACAAGTCATCATACTCTTCACTTGGATTCACCACATTCGCTCCTTCGTTATCTTTGTTTGGACAATCCTTTTTTATATGACCCTCTGTCTTACATTTCTAACACACTAACTTTTTCTTGAACTTCCCCTTAGACTTTGATCTTCCTCTTTGTTTTGACTCCCTACGTGAACTTCTACCCCTTTCCTTCTTTCTGTCATTATCAATCGACAGAGCAGTACTTGTATTAACTGTGCTCTCACCCATGCTCTTTTTCATCAATTCATCATTCATGACTGTACTCACAACATCATCAAATTTAAGAGCAGTATTGGAAGAATTGCTGATGGCCATAACAATATTACTCTAACTATCCGGTAACGAACACATAAACATCAAAGCTTTAATGTTATCAGCAAAGACAAAATCTAAGGATTCAAGTTGTGCCCATAATGTGTTAAATTCGTTCAAATGATTAACAACTGAACTATCAGAAGGCATCCTCAAATTGAATAAATTTTTCATTAGAAACAGTCTATTTAAAACAGACGGCTTCTCATAAAATTTAGCCAACGCTAACATCAAACCTGAAGTGGTCTTCTCCTTGGAGACGTTGAACACAACCTGTTTTGTCATGCACAATCGAATCTGTGCCAAATCCCTCCTGTCCAACAATTCCCACTCTTCATCTGTCATCTTTTCTGATTTTTCTCCAAACAGTGGTTGATGTAAATTCTTTTAATATAAATAATTTTCCATCTGCAATTTTCACCATTGGAAATCTGTCCCATCAATTTTTTCAAATTTTCCTTTCCTATCTTCCGCTATAACTCTCACTCAAAATCAACACCAATCTGAGTAAAATCTGACCCGAACCAGGGCTCTGATACCAATTGTTAGCAAAAGTTAGCGGAATAATACTAATGCAACAACCAACGGAATCAAATAGTTAACCGAAGAGAAAAAATATCAAAGATAGAGAATACGCAGATTTAACGTGGTTCGGCAATATGCCTACGTCCACGGGGACACGATCGAAAAACTTCCACTATATCAAAAGAGAATTACAACTTTCTAGTTCTCAACCACAAAAGAAATCATAAAGAAATCACACAAGATTTTGAGATCAAATCCTAACATTTTATTGCAGTGATCTTTGCTTCGACCGCCGAAAAACTAAAAGAAGTCAGCTTCGGTCGAAAATTAAATAAAGCAGCAACACCAATTATTTTTGCCTGCAACCACAAAAATAATTAGACCAAAAAGGAACCTAGCACCCTTTTTGTTGTTTTTGCTCTCCTTGGCCGAACCCCTCAGCTCAAGCCGCCACTAGCAGCCGTTTTATTTTCTTTAGCAGCACAAATTATTTTGTTTCAGCCGCACACAACAAAAGAAAAGAACCTCGGCCAATATTTTTCTTTTCGGCTTCTTTTTTTCGGCTCACTCAAAACCCTAGCATCACATCTCATATATATATTATATCATAACGAGTTTGGGCCGGTTTTGGATCCGTTTCGGTGTACCGAAACCCACTGTGGCAATGGGCTCCATTAGCAACAATCTCCTACTTGGAGACCTATTGCAAAAATTGTAATCTCTATACATGATAATCTTAGTGTCCAAAGTTTTTACCTCGATCGTTTAAAGTCCCAATTTCAGCATTCAACACAAATGCACCAAAGTTGAGCAATAACTCAACTTTTTCCCATCAATCGGCTTTGTCAACATATCTGCAGGATTCTTACCGCCCTCAATCTTTTCTAACTTTAATTGGCCATCTCCAATAAGAATCTAATGAAGTGATATCTCAAGTGAATATGTTTAGTCCGTGAATAATACGCTGAGTTCTTAGCAAGATGAATTGCACTTTGACTGTCACTGAACAACCTGCAATCCACACCATCAAAATCCAACTCACTCATCAATCGCTGCAGCCAAATAAACTCCTTACTTGCTTCTGCAGCTGCAACATACTCAGTTTCTGTCGAAGATAAAATAACAATTGATTGTAATCTTGATATCCAGCTTACCGCTGTCCCTCCTACAGTAGAAACACAATCTGTGGTGCTCCTACCATTGTCTCTATCACCCGCATGGTCCGAATCTACAAAACCTTGCACATTAATGTTATCACCCCCAAAACACAAATAATAATTTGAAGTAACTTTCAGATACCTGAAAATCCACTTCACCGCTTGCCAATGTTCTTTTGCAGGGTTCTTCATGAATTTACTCACTACTCCCACTGCATGTGCAATATCTGGTCTTGCACTCACTATTGCATACATGAGACTCCCAAAGGCCGATGAATAAGGCATATTCTCCATGTGTCTCGTCTCCTCATCTGTCTTGGCACCTTACTCCTTTGACAGTTTGAACTGACCACCAAGAGCTGTAGTTACCGATTTTGCATTCTCCATGTTGAATCTCTCCAACACCTTCTTGATGTACCCCTCCTGAGATAACCACAATTTTTTGGTTTTCTTATCTCGGGCAATTTGCATTCCAAGAAGTTGTTTAGCCTCACCCATGTCGTTCATAGAGAATCTCCCTGCCAACTTCCTCTTCAGATCATTGATTTTCTTCATGCATGTACCTGCCACAAGCAGATCATCTACATACAAAGAAAGTATAATAAAGTTACCATCCTTAAACTTTTGTGGATATACACAATGATCTGTTGCATCTGGCAAAACCTGAATCCAACATAAACTTGTCGAACTTCAAGTACCATTGCCTCGGTGCCTGTTTCAATCCATACAAGCTCCTTTTCAATCGACATACCCATTCTCTTTTCCTTTAACTTCATATCCCTCCGGCTGTTCCATGTATATTTCCTCCTTCAAATCACTATGAAGGAAAGCAGTCTTCACATCGAGCTACTCTAAATACAATCCTTTCACAGCCACAATACTTAGTATTGCTCTGATAGAAGTCATCTTGACAACATGTGCAAATATTTCATTGAAATCAATATCTTTTCTCTGACCGTATCCCTTCACCACAAGTCTAGTTTTGAACCTTTGTGTCCCTCCTGCCTCATGTTTTACCCTGTATACCCACTTGTTATGCAATACTTTCATCTTTTTCGGTCGCTTCACCAATTTCCATGTGTGATTCTCCTCCAAAGAAGACATCTCATCACGCATGGCTTGCTCCCACTTAAGATGAAATTTATCCTGCATAGCCTCTTGGTAGCTCTCTGGTTCACCTGCATCAGTATACAAAACATGATATAATAGAAGACAAAGTTTTTGGGTTGGCTTCCTTATCGTCGTGCTCCTCCTCAAAGTGGGAACACTCTCTGATGAAGTACTGGAACCATCTACTTCAGTCAATGGCTCTCTTTCCTATTCGGTCTCATCTGAAGCTTGTGTATTTTCAGGTGTAGCCATATCTTCTCCTTCAGATGTAGGTATTTCCTCCTTTCTTTTATCCATGGGATCTATCCCATCATGTGGCTCATCCAGCTCAAAGTGCTCTTTCTCCACTGCTTCTCACTCTTACTTTCCATTCGGTCTTTATAAATACAGCCCTCATTAAATACTACACCTCTGCTACGAATTACCTTGTTATGCTCATAATCCCATAAGCGATAACCATATTCGTCGCCACCGTATCCAATAAATGCATACTTCTGAGATTTAGAATCAAGTTTCTTTCTCATCTCATGATCCACATGTGCATATGCTATACAACTGAGTACTTTAAGAATGAATAATTTACAGTCTTACCAGACCACACCTCCTCTGGAATTCCTCCATCTAAAACACTGGCTGGACTCCTGTTGATCAGATAGACTGCCGTATCTACAGCGGCTCCCCAAAGTTGCAAAGGCAAATCTTCTTGTAGTCTCATACTCTGAGCTCACTCCAAAATGGTTCTATTCATCCTCTTAGCCACGCCATTTTGCTGCGGTGTCATCGGTACAGTCTTTACTCTCCTGATCCAGTGGTAGAGCAATAGTCATCGAACTCTCTATTGCAAAATTCCCCACCATTGTCTGACAACAGACATTTCACCTTCAAACCTGTTTCATTCTCAACAAGAGCTTTCCATACCTTGAAGATCATGAAGACATTAGATTTCTGCTTAAGTGCGAACACCCATGTTTTCCTGCTTGCATCATCTATGAAAGTGCAAAATAAGAATTAACTCCAAGAGATTTCGCCGAAGAAGGCCCCCATACATATGTATATACCAACTCCAATCTCTTGGTTTTCTTTTCCTTACTATCCTTCATAAAACTAACTCTTTTCTGCTTTCCAAACACACAGTTCTCACAGAAATCAAAGTTAGCATCCTTCATATCTGTCAACATACCTCTGAATTGCAATACCCTCATGCCGCTTTTACTCAAGTGACCGAGTCTCTGATGCCATAAGGTAGTCTTCTCATTCTTCACGGTGGCCAAAGAAACAACGTGATCCACCGAGCTTGAGAGTAAATATAGAGTTCCCACTCTCTCACCCTTGACTACTACCATTGCTCCTTTACTGATCTTCCACTATTTCCTCTCAAATGAGATTTGATAACCTTCGCCATCCAGTTTGCTAACAGATATCAAATTCTTCTTCAAATCTGGTATGTGCCTGACCTCTTGTAAAAGTAACTTTCCACTATTGTGCAACTTTAACTGAATTGTCTCTTTACCGACAATCTTGCATTTCTGCCCATTACCAACAGTCACATGCCCAAAATCACCTTAGACATAATTCTCAAACCATTCTCTGCGAGCAGTGCAATGGATCGAAGCCTCTGAATCCACAAACTACGGATCTGACCTTGATTCTGTATGAGCAGATAAACACAAGTCATCATACTTTTCAATTGGATTCACCACATTCGCTCCTTCGTTATCTTTGTTTGGACAATCCTTTTTTATATGACCATCTGTCTTACATTTCTAACACACTAACTTTTTCTTGAACTTCCCCTTAGACTTTGATCTTCCTCTTTGTTTTGACTCCCTACTTGAACTTCTACCCCTTTCCTTCCTTCTGTCATTATCAATCGACAAAGCAGTACTTGTAGAAACTGTGCTCTCACCCATACTCTTTTTCATCAATTCATCATTCATGACTGTACTCACAACATCATCAAATTTAAGAGCAGTATTGGAAGAATTGCTGATGGCCATAACAACAATACTCTAACTATCCGGTAATGAACACATAAACATCAAAGCTTTAATGTCATCAGCAAAGACAAAATCTAAGGATTCAAGTTGTTCCCATAATGTGTTAAATTCGTTCAAATGATTAACAACTGAACTATCAGAAGGCATCCTCAAATTGAATAACTTTTTAATTAGAAACAGTCTATTTAAAACAGACGGCTTCTCATAAAATTTAGCCAACGCTAATATCAAACCTGAAGTGGTCTTCTCCTTGGAGATGTTGAACACAACCTGCTTTATCATGCACAATAGAATCTGCGCCAAATCCCTCCAATCCAACAATTCCCACTCTTCATCTGTCATCTTTTCTGGTTTTTCTCCAAACAGTGGTTGATGTAAATTCTTTTGATATAAATAATCTTCCATCTGCAATTTTTACCATTGGAAATCTGTCCCATCAATTTTTTCAAATTTTCCTTTCCTATCTTCGGCTATAACTCTCACTCAAAATCAATACCAATCTGAGTAAAATCTGACCCGAACCAGGGCTCTGATACCAATTGTTAGCAAAAGATAGCAGAATAATACTAATGCAACAACCAGCGGAATCAAATAGTTAACCGAAGAGAAAAAATAACAAAGATAGAGAACACGCAGATTTAACGTGGTTCGGCAATATGCCTACGTCCACGGGGACACGATCGAAAAACTTCCACTATATCAAAAGAGAATTACAACTTTCTAGTTCTCAACCACAAAAGAAATCATAAAGAAATCACACAAGATTTTGAGATCAAATCCTAACATTTTATTGCAGTGATTCTTTGCTTCGACCGCCGAAAAACCAAAAGAAGCCAGCTTCGGTCGAAAATTAAATAAAGCAGCAACACCAATTATTTTTGCCTGCAGCCACAAAAATAATTAGACCAAAAAGGAACCTACCACCGTTTTTGTTGTTTTTGCTCTCCTTGGCCGAACCCCTCAGCTCAAGCCGCCACTAGCAACCGTTTTATTTTCTTTAGCAGCACAAATTATTTTGTTTCAGCCGCACACAACAAAAGAAAAAAAACCTCGGCCAATATTTTTCTTTTCGGCTTCTTTTTTTCGGCTCACTCAAAACCCTAGCATCACATCTCATATATATATTATATCATAACGGGTTTGGGCCGATTTTGGATCCGTTTCGGTGCACCGAAACCCGCTGTGGCAATGGGCTCCATTAGCAACAATCTCCCACTTGGAGACCTATTGCAAAAATTGTAATCTCTATATACGATAATCTTAGTGTCCAAAGTTTTTACCTCGATCGTTTAAAGTCCCAATTTCAGCATTCAACACAAATGCATCAAAGTTGAGCAATAACTCAACTTTTTCCCATCAATCAGTTTTGTCAACATATCTGTAGGATTCTTACTGCCCTCAATCTTTTCTAATTTTAATTGGCCATCCTCCAATAAGAATCTAATGAAGTGATATCTCAAGTGAATATGTTTAGTCCGTGAATGATATGCTGAGTTCTTAGTAAGATGAATTTCACTTTGACTGTCACTGAATAACCTGCAATCAACACCATCAAAATCCAACTCACTCATCAATCGCTGCAACCAAATAAACTCCTTACTTGCTTCTGCAGCTGCAACATACTCAGTTTCTGTCGAAGATAAAACAACAATTGATTGTAATCTTGATATTCAGCTTACCGCTGTCCCTTCTACAGTAGAAACATAATCTGTGGTGCTCCTGCCATTATCTCTATCACCCGCATGGTTCGAATCTACAAAACCTTGCACATTAATGTTATCACTCCTAAAACACAAACAATAATTTGAAGTACCTTTCAGATACCTGAAAATCCACTTCACCGCTTGCCAATGTTCCTTTGCAGGGTTCTTCATGAATTTACTCACTACTCCCACTGCATGTGCAATATCTGGTCTTGTACTCACTATTGCATACATGAGACTCCCAAAGGCCGATGAATAAGGCATATTCTCCATGTGTCTCGTCTCCTCATCTGTTTTGGCACCTTACTCCTATGACAGTTTGAACTGACCACCAAGAGCTGTAGTTACCGATTTTTTATTCTCCATGTTGAATCTCTCCAACACCTTCTTGATGTACCCCTCCTGAGATAACCACAATTTCTTAGTTTTCTTATCTCGGGTAATTTGCATTCCAAGAAGTTGTTTAGCCTCACTCATGTCCTTCATAGAGAATCTCCCTGCCAACTTCCTCTTCAGATCATTGATTTTCTTCATGCATGTACCTGCCACAAGCATATCATCTATATACAAAGAAAGTATAATAAAGTTACCATCCTTAAACTTTTGTGGATATATACAATGATCTGTTGCATCTGGCAAAACCTGAATCCAACATAAACTTGTCGAACTTCAAGTACCATTGCCTCGGTGCCTGTTTTAACCCATACAAGCTCCTTTTCAGTCGACATACCCATTCTCTTTTCCTTTAACTTCATATCCCTCCGGCTGTTCCATGTATATTTCTTCCTTCAAATCACTATGAAGGAAAGCAGTCTTCACATCGAGCTGCTCTAAATACAATCTTTTCACAGCCACAATACTTAGTATTGCTCTGATAGAAGTCATCTTGACAACAGGTGCAAATATTTCATTGAAATCAATATCTTTTCTCTGACCGTATCCCTTCACCACAAGTCTAGTTTTGAACCTTTGTATCCCTCCTGCCTCATGTTTTACCCTGTATACCCACTTGTTATGCAATACTTTCATCTTTTTCGGTCGCTTCACCAATTCCCATGTGTGATTCTCCTCCAAAGAAGACATATCATCACGCATG
Organism: Dracaena cambodiana; assembly: GCA_036321105.1. Taxonomy (NCBI): domain Eukaryota; kingdom Viridiplantae; phylum Streptophyta; class Magnoliopsida; order Asparagales; family Asparagaceae; genus Dracaena; species Dracaena cambodiana. Next base: position 23,193,103 of record JAYEPQ010000005.1, on the reverse strand, counting down.
GCTTGCTCCCACTTAAGATGAAATTTATCCTGCATAGGCTCTTGGTAGCCCTCTGGTTCACCTGCATCAGTATACAAAACATGATATAATGGAAGACAAAATTTTTGGGTTGGCTTCCTTATCGTCGTGCTCCTCTTCAAAGTGGGAACACTCTCTGATGAAGTACTGGAACCATCTACTTCAGTCAATGGCTCTCTTTCCTGTTCGGTCTCATCTGAAGTTTGTGTATTCTCAGGTGTAGCCATTTCTTCGCCTTCAGATGTAGGTATTTCCTCCTTTCTTTTATCCATGGGATCTATCCCATCCTGTGGCTCATCGAGCTCCAAGTGCTCTTTCTCCACTGCTTTCTCACTCTTACTTTCCATTCGGTCTTTATAAATACAGCCCTCATTAAATACTACATCTCTGCTACGAATTACCTTGTTATGCTCATAATCCCATAAGCGATAACCATATTCGTTGCCACCGTATCCAATGAATGCATACTTCTGAGATTTAGAATCAAGTTTCTTTCTCATCTCATGATCCACATGTGCATATGCTATACAACTGAATACTTTAAGAATGAATAATTTACAGTCTTACCAGACCACACCTCCTCTGGAATTCCTCCATCTAAAACACTGGCTGGACTCCTGTTGATCAGATAGACTGTCGTATCTACAGCGGCTCCCCAAAGTTGCAAAGGCAAACCTGCTTGTAGTCTCATACTCTGAGCTCACTCCAAAATAGTTCTATTCATCCTCTTAGCCACGCCATTTTGCTGCGGTATCCTCGGTATAGTCTTTACTCTCCTGATCCCGTAGGTAGAGCAATAGTCATCAAACTCTCTATTGCAAAATTCCCCACCATTGTCTGACAACAGACATTTCACTTTCAAACATGTTTCATTCTCAACAAGAGCTTTCCATACCTTGAAGATCTTGAAGACACTAGATTTCTGCTTAAGTGCGAACACCCATGTTTGCCTGCTTGCATCATCTATGAAAGTGACAAAATAAGAATTAACTCCAAGAGACTTCGCCGAAGATGTCCCCCATACATCTGTATATACCAACTCCAATCTCTTGGTTTTCTTTTCCTTACCATCCTTCATAAAACTAACTCTTTTCTGCTTTCCAAACACACAGTTCTCACAGAAATCAAAGTTAGCATCCTTCATATCTGTCAACATACCTCTGAATTGCAATACCCTCATGCCGCTTTCACTCAAGTGACCGAGCCTCTGATGCCATAAGGTAGTCTTCTCATTCTTCACGGTGGCCAAAGAAACAACGTGATCCACCGAGCTTTGAGAGTAAATATAGAGTTCCCAGAGTTCCCACTCTCTCACCCTTGACTACTACCATTGCTCTTTTGCTGATCTTCTACTATTTCCTCTCAAATGAGATTTGATCATCTTCGCCATCCAGTTTGCTAACAGATATCAAATTCTTCTTCAAATCTGCTATGTGCTTGACCTCTTGTAAAAGCAACTTTCCACCATTGTGCAACTTTAACTGAATTGTCTCTTTACCGATAATCTTGCATTCCTGCCCATTACCAATAGTCACATGCCCAAAATCACCTTGGACATAATTCTCAAACCATCTCTGCGAACAGTGCAATGGATCGAAGCCCCTGAATCCACAAACCACGGATTTGACCTTGATTCTGTATGAGCAGACAAACACAAGTCATCATACTCTTCACTTGGATTCACCACATTTGCTCCTTCGTTATCTTTGTTTGGACAATCCTTCTTCATATGACCCTCTGTCTTACATTTCTAACACACTAACTTTTTCTTGAACTTCCCCTTAGACTTTGATCTTCCTCTTTATTTTGACTCCCTACTTAAATTTCTACCCCTTTCCTTCCTTCTGTCATTATCAATCGACAGAGCAGTACTTGTAGAAACTGTACTCTCACCCATGCTCTTTTTCATCAATTCATCATTCATGACTGTACTCACAACATCATCAAATTTAAGAGCAGTATTGGAAGAATTGCTGATGGCCATAACAACATTACTTTAACTATCCGGTAACGAACACATAAATATAAAAGTTTTAATGTCATCAGTAAAGACAAAATCTAAGGATTCAAGTTATGCCCATAATATGTTAAATTCGTTCAAATGATTAACAACTGAACTATCAGAAAGCATCCTCAAATTGAATAACTTTTTCATTAGAAACAGTCTATTTGAAACAGACGGCATCTCATAAAATTTAGCCAACGCTGACATCAAACCTGAAGTGGTTTTCTCCTTGGAGACGTTGAACACAACCTGCTCTGTCAGGCACAATCGAATCTGCGCCAAAGCCCTCCTGTCCAACAATTCCCACTCTTCATCTGTCATCTTTTCTGGTTTTTCTCCAAACAGTGGTAGATGTAAATTCTTTTGATATAAATAATTTTCCATCTGCAATTTCCACCATTGGAAATCTGTCCCATCAAATTTTTTAATTTTTCCTTTCCTATCTTCCGCCATAACTCTCACTCAAAATCAACACCGATCTGATTGAAATCTGATCCGAACCAGGGCTCTGATACCAATTGTTAGCAAAAGATAGCTGAATAATACTAATGCAACAACCAGCGGAATCAAATAGTTAACCGAAGAGAAAAAATGACAATGATAGAGAACACGCAGATTTAACGTGGTTCGGCAATATGCCTACGTCCACGGGGACACGATCGAAAAACTTCCACTATATCAAAACAGAATTACAACTTTCTAGTTCTCAACCACAAGAGAAATCACAAAGAAATCACACAAAATTTTGAGATCAAATACTAATCTCTTGTTGCAGTGATTCTTTGCTTCGACCGCCAAAAAACCAAAAGAAGCCCGTTTCGGCCGAAAATTAAATAAAGCAGCAACACCAATTATTTTTGCCTGCAGCCGCAAAAATAATTAGACCAAAAAGGAACCTAGCACCCTCTTGCTCTCCTTGGCCGAACCCCTCAGTTCAAACCGCCACTAGCAGCCGTTTTATTTTCTTTAGCAGCACAAATTATTTTGTTTCAGCCGCACACAACAAAAGAAAAGAACCTCGGCCAATATTTTTCTTTTCGACTTCGGCTCACTTAAAACCCTAGCACCACATCCATATATATATATTATATCATAACGGATTTGGACCGGTTTTGGATCCGTTTCGATGTACCGAAACCCGCTACGGCATTGGGCTCTATTAGCAACATAAATTGGCGAGGAATTCCTCGATCCAATCATCTGGGTTTAATGAAACTCTCATCTAATGCATAGAAGAAATTAGAGAGAAATCATCTTTCTTACACAGCAAATATTGAATCACTTTCAGTTCCAATTTTGAAAACATAAAATTTAGACAGTTATTAAAATGCTTGAATAAGAAAAGTTTCGCTCATATTGTTTCTTCAAAAGAACAAAAAATAAAAAAAAAATGATAAATTTGAAGCACAACGAGTTACACTGCTACAAATTACAGATATACGTGATGTATATTAGCAGTCGTAAGATCCATTGCTGTGAAATCTGCTATAGAGTATCAGATTACATTTAACCAGCCATTCAATTTTATTTTACCCTCCTAGATAGCAAATCTACATATATCCTTCTCATTGTCTGATATACTATTCAACTTTCTTCGGACGATACATGTCAATCACCCTGTCATGGAGTTTCTGTTCAGGTCTTGCATTGTTCTCTGATTCCTGCAGATCATTAGATTTCAGTGAACAATCAATCCTAGGTCCAAATTTTCGAAGTTGCATCACCAAAAAAAAAGGAAGAAGAAAAAACTGGACAATAAATGTCATAAAATGGAGGTATCTATTTCTGATATTAATCACTGATACTCACATCGTGCACTGCTGACCTCAGCATATGAACTTGCTCACTTGATACAGTCCTCACCTGCCATAACAGTTCACTAATACCATTAACAAAACTATAACCCTCATAGTCTATAAAATTTTTAAACCACAAAACAGTTAATTTTAAGTGAGAAGCTGACCTTATCTATTATAGTCCACATGACGCCTTCAGTGCAAGGGGGAGTCGTAAGAGATCCCATATACCTATAGTACTTCCTGCTTCCCCACTTGACCTCTCTTGGATCAACCATGCCCACCTTCTCCTCACCATCCATTTCATCCTCTAGTATTTTGATGTGATCCTCAAACTTGACATTTTAAAATAACACACTTGAGTGAATTTTTATAATGGCTATGTAAGAAGCATACATACTTGCTCAACAGCAACGCTTACCTTTGCTAGGAATGGATCATGTCGGCCGATCTTGTACATAATGCCAACAACTGCAATCTTCTTGTCAGCACTCTCATGAACCATGTGCAACTCCAAAGAATATCTGCAGTAATTGAAATAAAAAAACATAAGTTTTAAGTCGAGGAAGCTTACATTTTGCTCCTTCTCATCATGCTCACTTTCTTTTTCATATATAGGTTTTACTTAAGTATTAGAGTGTACAAATTCGCAATAAAAGTGAGAAGACATGGGATAAGAATAGTAATAACCCCTCATATCACAAAAAAGCATTTGGTAGCAAATAGAAATATAATTTAAACATGGGATCGAGGTCATCCTCTAACTGGCCGAGCCAGAAAATAATATTATTATATCATCATCATTGTTACTATGTACTATATAAATCCATAAGAATGCGGCCGCTGTGGAGCATGTGCTGCTGCAAGGAAATATACTGCAAAGAATCAATCAAGTGATTGTGAAAAATTGCCAACATGACACCAACAATCTATGAGTTTCTGACGGATTCCTAGACTAGACAAATAATAATTTTGGGAGGTGAGTGTTCCATGTTGTAGAAACTTCAAAACCAGTTTACTGAAAGAGAAGACCGATATTTTCTGGTCATATACTTAAGATCATTAAACAAAGAACAACCTTGTAAATTTCCCGTATAGCATAGTTTATAATTAAGCATAGATCTTCCCCTAAAAAAGGCGGGAATATGCTGAATCTTTGATACATTTTTTGAAGCTACGCTTACTTTCTAAGTTCATGAAATCGTTATAAAATTATATTAATGATTGTCTAATTTCAGATGTGGGATTATTTGTTAGGGGCATCACATTTTCCCTCCAGAAATAGAAAAATTGAAGGGTTTAAACCTTTTTTATACATATATTCATGAATAATACATAAATGATTCTTGAAGAGACATTAAAAAATGCTTCCAAGGTTCCGTACCCAAAATACTTATGCAATGAAACTTATCCTTTATGTACACAATACGGGTCAAAGTAGCGTACTGTCGTAATGGTATTGCTAAGAATATACTGTGAATCTGTCAACATTTGTACAGGATAAGGGATGAACAAGTCCTAAAATTTGATGGGAAAGGGACTGAACATGCATTCTAAGATTGGATTAGCAATTTGGCGTTTATCCCTTATTCTCAAGGGATTTAAATAGACGCTACATTGGAATCTATCCACATGTCTAAGTTTAAATAACATTTGTATATATATATATATAAATATATATATATATATATATATATATATATATATATATATGAGTAAACGGGAAATACACCGGTGGTGTGCCGCTTAGTTGGCCCAATAAAATTATTACATGTGGCACCACTCAAAGGGCGGGCGATTAAGAAAATTCATTTATTTATTAACTTGAATAACGCCACGTGTAATAATTTTATTGAGCCACCTAACCGGCGGTGAAGAAACTCCCTTCACCGCCGGTGTATTTTCCGTTTCCTCATATATATATATATATATATATATATATATATATATTAAAAAAAAATCCCTTTAATTCAAGAGGTATGCAGAAAAAGGACAAGCTGATTATGAGATACATTAGAAAAAGAGAGGGGAATGAAAACAGGAAAAAGTAATAACCTGCGGCCGTTGATGGAATGCTCGGATGGAGAATGCCAGTGCAATTGCCTGATTTGGTATTCTGTACCATTCAACACAATACCTCCAGCGCCAGCGCCCTCTTCCCATTTGAGCTGCAAACATAACAAGTACTAACTTTTTAATGGTGCCGTCTTCTGAAGACCACCAAATTGAAACCAGAATATATATATATATATATATATATATATATATATATATATATATATATATATATATATATATATATGTTGATGATCAGATGTTACCATTATATCATGACCTCGATTCTTCAAGGTGCCATTGGCAGGTCGGTATGTCCTGCGAAGGGGACCCAAATGGTGAACCACTTGAACCCTCTTGTGCGTTAGATCGATAGGGGACTGCATTTCACCCTTCCCGCACGCAGACCATTCCTCATGGATATCACCCCAGTGTGCCGGGCCATTCTCACTGTCAGCCTCATAACTGAACTCCTTCTCATCCTCTGCAACAAGAGGAAAAGTCAAGTTAAATATTAATTTAGAAGCCATTCAATATGCATGTATATGCCCAAGGTTGCTAGCTGTATTTCACATACCAACTTCCTGCGATTTCGCCAGATGATCAATAGAGCCTGAGAGAAGGATGGCAAGGAGAGTGGAGATGACAAGAAGGCTGTGGCGCTTCATGCTGTCTTCTTGAATGGCTCACAACTTGGAGAGAGATGCGAATAGAAAGGTCGAAATATATATAGCTGAGATGGTGAGTACAGACGTTTCGACTTTTCCTTTGTTCCAGTCACCGCTTTTGAATGGAAGAGGTCCTGAACATCAGAGTGCGCCACTGCGTTCTCTCTGAATGCTCACGACTTTTGAATGGAAGAGGTCCTCCTTAGGTACGCGGTAGATATCAGAGGGAGCCACTCCATTTGACTTTTCTCAACACCTAAGTAGAGTTGAAAACTTCTCGGAAATGACGTAATCGTTTGTTTATGCAAGCTGTATGCCATCTGGCTCTGCTCATAGGAAAAATCCCAACACTATCCTAATGTGACCGCTGAGTGACCATCTGACACGGCTCGCTCTTATTGCAATGTCTCTCTGTTATCCCACTGTGGTCGCATGAATCATGACCCAGCGGAGACAAGTTCACAAGCGTTACAGCTGACTTTTATGAGTACGACAGACAGCTAAGGTGTAAACATCAAACAGCTAAGGTGTAAACATCAAACGTTTCTGTGGATCTTCAACGGTCCTCTGCCATTTGGTCTTAGGTTGTGGCGTGCTGTCAGGCTTGCATTTAGATCAGTCCGCCTTTGATTCCTGTTTCTAGATCAATCGTGTGGCAAGAAGCGGGAACTACTAGAAACACTGCATATGGACATAAATTGGCCTTGTAGATTCAGATATTACATCATTTAAGGGACCGAGTAATGGATATATGAATAGTTACAAAAAAAAAAAAATATGGCCATTCTAATGGGCACCCATTTATCATGGGATGTATGAATAGCAGGCCTTACATGATAATAAAACAATGCCTGTTTTTATATTATATGCTTACTTATATGCCGGTAGTTTATTTATCTAAATGAACACGATTCATTTTAGCACGAGGCGGCAGCTCAGGGCACATTAAGAGGATTGCTTGTAGTTCTAAGATTCAAGTATAGTCTAAGGAATTTAGGTTGCAGAAGGGTTAGGTAATCTAAACGAAGAACTAGGATTTATTAAGAGTAACGATAATTCGATTAAAAAAAACCTTTTGGACAAATCAAATCAGAATATCAAACCATAGAACACCAAGATTTATGTGGCTTGGAGTAAGCTCTATGTCCACGAGCTAAATCAAATTTTATTATTGATAATGTTTTAGATACAAATCTTGGGATTTTCCCAATCTCTCAATGTTATAAAGAATCACTTTCAAATTGGTAAAACAACCATGAACTTTCAAAAGATGCAGAAGAGTTTTCTCCTCACATAATATCTCTTTGGATACACACAAATGCCCTATCTAATCCCCTTATATAGATTAGAAATATTTGGCACAAATCCTAAAACAAATAAAGTTATTATTGATAATTTCCGAGTCCAAATCACACGTCATGCCATTGATGGCCAAAATGCTTTAGCATCCCTATTGATGCGACTTGATTTGTGCACTCTCAAGTACAAGAGATCGATAAGTAATACTTGGGAGTTGACTCAAAATCATTCCCTCGAATATTATGTACCTAAAGCACTTCAAATAAAGAGTTAAGGATAAGAGAAAAGTGAGAATTTATTAAAAACAAAGAGATTTTTAAGTTGTTTAAAATAAAGCGAGTTATCAGTATGGATGAGAGAACTCTCTCAGATCTTTTTACTGATTGAATAACTATTTACTTTATCTCGACTAAATAGACCACGTAGTCTAATTCAATCTGAAAATAATTTTGTTAGCATATGACCTTAAAACGTAATCTTGTTATAAGTTTAATCTGACAATTTAAGCTATATGAAAACTTGGAATTAAATCTAGAATTAATTGCAGTAAGATTCTCTGTACTACGAGCGCTCTGTACAACATATTACTTCTAAACTTTAAAACTCCCATTTTGATCCATAGGAAAGTAAACAGAGGGAAAGGGTCATGAGTTGAGAGCTCACATGAGGTGCACAATAGCTGATAAATGATTTTCGGAGAGATTGTTCCTCTGACTTGTGAGGTGAGTAACGACATCCCAATGCCAAGAAAGTAGCCTTTATACTGCTCAATCTATTCATGCCTCGCATATGCTAGCGTGGCAATAGATGACCATATTCTCATATTCTAGCCGTCTGTGTGTGTGTGTGTGAGAGAGAGAGAGAGAGAGAGAGAGAGAGTATGTCGAGAGCAACGAAGTTGTCCTAATCTAATAAAAGATTGCCTTGCCTTACCAAAAGGAATTAAATGTAAATGACAATCCCCGATTCCTAGAAAATAGCCTTTATACTGCTCAATCTAATCCTACCTAGCAAATGCTGGCATGGCAACATACGGCCCTATCCTCATATTCTAGCTATGAGAGAGAGAGAGGAGTGGATAATAGGATGAATGTTGGGTTTACATTGAGAATATAAGGGAAGGAGAAGAGGGTTATTCTGGGGTTTACATAAAAATGGTATAGTTTGGTTTTATACAGGGTGCTCACTAAGTAAGCACCATTTTCCCCTGCGGTGCTCATCACTTTACTATAGGATGTGGTGCTCACCAAGTCAAGTGTGATGCGCATTTAGAATTTCCCGTTTATACAAGAGTTAGGTTAACACATAGTTGACTAATACCGTTAAAAATCTAAGGACTAAAATAAAAATAGTTCATGGATAATAATTTTAAAACCCCATATTATAGGGGGTCTTACTGCAATTAATCATTAATTCTAAGAATAATTTATAGATGACAAGAAAGAATTATTCAAAATCTAAGCATGTGTCATGCCTTGAATGTCTATGATAGATCAAAATTTATACAAAAACAATATCATCAAAGGATAAAATATCAAAAACCAAGATTATATTTCAACCACACAATATAAATAAGAAAACTCTAACAAGATTATAAACTAATGAAAATTTCAGAAGAAAGTTAAAATCAAATTAGAGATCAACGGTTCATCTTCTCACACAATACTTAAAAGAGATTAGTTACCAACGACTATCATGATCATCAAATAAATAAAAAAATCTTATATTATTAAACTCACAAAGGAAAAAGAAGCAACAATCTCCAATCTCTCAATACAAAGAAGAAGAAGTAACTCAAAAGAATATCTCATTTAAATAACTCTCTATCTCGACATACATATATGATAAAATATGTATTTATAACCCTCTAGGCTGAGTTACCATACTATATGTTTTGAGTATAAACAAACTCTGTTTTATCTCAATTTTGACGTCATATCCGTTTATCTACCTGTGCTATCAATAGTCGCTTTAACAACGATTTCGTTCACTGGGCTCAAATTAGCTCAATTTAACTGTATTGTTGACAGTGACTTCGACAACCTCTTTGGTAGTAACTTGCAGGCCAACTCAGTCTTTGATTTCTTATGAGTCAGTCGATAATGCCAAGTTCATTGTTGACAACCATCTATCTTATGCATGTCTCTAAAGCCGTGTATGCTTCTTATCTCCGCATCTTAACTTTAAAATCTATAAAAACACATCAAAACACTTGTTAAGCTAAGTACTCAAATTGAGGGTTCAAATGCATAAGATTTCATTAATAGCATATCATTAAAGTGTGGATTATGGGCGTATAAATTATATGCAAAATAATATACTTTTCACTTGTAATTAGCCGTTGGTGCAGGCCATTGCTGGTCTATCAATGTCAATGCCCATTGTTGACCGAATCTTCGTCATTGGAGGCCATAGTGAAATTGAGCGACAAAACCAACAAATATCCATCTTGGCAAGATTTCCAATTTCCATTTTTTAGCGACACGGAGTATCAATGAATGAACTTCCATTAATGATCCAAGTCAACGAATGAACTTCCATTAATGATCCAAGACATAAATAACATCACCAGGAATGTGAATGTAAATATAAGTTGGCCAAACTAATATGAAATTCTTAAAACTTTCAAGATATTTGGTCAATTGTCTTAAATATTGGAACTTGATTTAAGACACCATCTTGGTTAATATATCAGTTGAATTATCCATATTGCCGATCTTGCTCATAAGAATAATATCTTTATTCAGTATCTCTCTAATGAAGTGAAATATTAATATACTTCGTTCTCAAATGATATACTTGGTTCTTTTCCAATTTGTTAGCACTCTGACTATCATAATAAACATCTACATATTATTGAATGACACTAGAGTCATCAATAAACCCTAGAAAGCAAATTGCCTCCTTATAGCTTTAGTTACCGCTATATACTCTACCACTGTAGCAGACAAAGCACGGTATATTGTAATGTCAGTCTCTAACTTACTGGACTTTTATCAAGAGCAAACCAGTTCCTTGTAGTCAAACGAGACTTATCCAAGTCACTTCTCTCTCTCTCTCTCTCTCTATATATATATATATATATATATATATATAACTAAAATTTACGATACAATAGTCTACTGTAAAATCCATTTTACCTCCTGCTAATATTCTTACTAGGATTGTGCATATACCTGCTCACTATACTGATAGCCTGAGAGATGTCAAGTCTTATATACATTATTGCATACATCAAACTACTAACAACACTAGCATATGAGACATGAGCCATAAACTCCCATTCCTCATCGGTTTGTGAAGACAATTGGGAAGACATAAAATAAGGTGCTAACTATTTAGTAACTAGCTTAGCACACTTATTAAGGCCAGATGTACTCAACATTTTCTTCAAATATTGTTTCTGATACAAACTAACTGTTCTATTAACTCTATCTCTCTAGATAGTCATATCTAAAATCTTCTTTACCTCTCAAAGGTATTTAATCTCAAGCACACATTTAGTTGTATCTTCAAATCCTATATTTGTACCTTGCTCTTTGATGCTATCAATGTACCATCAAGATACATGATTTAGTGCACAAAGGATCCAACTTTCAAACTCGTTTTGGTATACAAATTCTTAATTATAAATTAGTTAAACTTCTTATATCACTATCTTAAGGACTATTTTAGACTGTACAGAGACTTCATCAACTTAAATACCATATCTTTTTTCTAGCACCTTAAAATGACTCCACTAAGTCACATATTTCCTCTTTCCCATCACCATGCATGAAGGTTATTTTGACATTCAACTGAGCTAGTTCCAAGTGCAATTGCACAACTAAAGTTAGCAACATATGAATGGAAGAATGTTTAGTAATTAGAGAGAATACCTCATTATAGTTAGTTTTTCTACTGAGCGTAGCCTTTCCCACCAACCTAGTTTCTTGCAAAAACAGATCATTTTTCTTAGCAAACATCCATTTACATCTATTAGTCTTCTTTTCATGTAGGCTATTTGATAAGTTTTCCATGTCTATTAACAGCAATAAGTCCTATTTTTGCTCCTTAACGTCTGTAACCTAAGCATCACCTATTCTAATATCCTCCTCCACAGTAGTTATTTCTCTATCCTACTCTTTCAAAGTGGGAGTTTCGAACTCCACATATGCAAGACATTCATGTGGTTGTTGATGTGACCTAATTCATGCACTTACAAATGCATGAGATCAACAAGTAATACTCAGGAGTTAATTCAAGATTGTTCGCTCGACGATACTGATTCTAGTGGCAGACACTTATGCTATAGGTTATGGCGGAATTGAAAAGTGGAGAATAGCTAGTTTGGATAGATATTAATTGAATAAAAAGATAGTAGAGAGACAAATCAGCTCAGTTAAGTCAACACCCCATGATCATATTGTTGACCAATAAAATCCCACATCGAAAGTGGGAGAATTATGTAAGGGGAGGAAGGCTATAAATTGGCCTCTCCCCCACCCTTATAAATTGCCCCAAAAACAATTCTTCTCCCTCCTTTGTATTTTATTACTTTTTGTCTAGTAATAAAATTTTTCTGTCTTTTCCGTATTTTTTACCCTTTTAAGGGGTTTTCCACGTAAATCTTTGTGTCTATATTTCTTTAGTCATTTGCTATTTTCCACCCATTTTTATAATAAGTGGTATCAGAGCAAGGGCAACAAGGTTGTGGTACTCATTGTATACTCTGTGGTTGTAACGTGGATCCTCCACATTAGTGGTTACCACTTTCTATATCAGAAATAAGTACTTGCTTTTTTGTGAGACCTACACGGTATACTTGCGGGGTCCACCCATGTGTTCTTGTGAGGCCCACTTTTGTGAAGTACCGAAATTAAATTTTTTGGTTGTTCGGGGCAGTACTCTTGTGGGGCCCACTTTCGTGAATAGTGCTCTCGTGGGGCCCACTTACGTGGAATAGTGGGAGTTGTGTTGGAGTTGGGATATAGCAATGACAGGCAAATTTGATATTAAAAAATTCAATGGAGGTAATTTTGATCTCTGGAAAATGTAAATGAGGGCTATCTTGGTAAAAGATAAGTGCCTTCCTGCTATCGGTGAAAGGCCGAAAATATCTCAGATGAGAAATGGATGGACATGGATACTGAGGCTGTTTCAGATCTCCATATTGGATTAGGAGATGATATATTGTCCAGCATTCAAGAAAAGAATACAGCAAAGGAGATTTGGGATCATCTCGTAAAACTGTACGAGGTCAAATCTCTCCACAATAAAATTTTTCTCAAGAGGACGTTATACACCATTCGGATGTCAGAATCTACTGCAGTAACGGAGCACATAAATACCCTCAACACTTTATTCTCACAACTCAAGAATTTGGGTTATGCTATAAAGATGGGTGAACATGCTGAAATTCTACTTAAGAGTCTATCCGATTCATACGATCAACTCATCATCAACAAAACATATAACTTGGTTGAAGATCGCCTAGACTTCGATGATATTGTAGCTACAGTCCTAGATGAAGAAAAGCGGCGCAAAAATAAGAAAAACAGGCAAGAAAGTTACACCAAGCAGAAGCGTTGACGGTGATGAGAGGAAGATCAATGGAACCTGGCCCTAATAGGAGTCAAAGTCGTGGTAGATCCAAATCACGGAGTAAGAAAAATATCAAATGCTACAATTGTGGGAAGAAGGGTCACTACAAAAGAGATTGTTAGAATTTGAAACAGAATTCTGGTCCTCAAGAAAATGTGGCAAGCAGTTCAGATAATGGAAATGCCCTAGTATGTGAGGCAACAACGTCACATGAAGGCAGAAAAGGATTACAGGATGTATGGTTATTCGATTCTGAACCAACATTTCACATGACTTCTCGCAGAGAATGGTTCCATCACTATGAACCAGTTTCTGGGGTAATGGTTTACAGCTGTAACGATCATGCCTTAAAGATTGTTGGAATAGGATCCATCAAAATGAAGATGTTTGACGGGACAGTTCGCACCATCCAAGAAGTGCGACATGTGGAGGGAATAAAGAAGAACTTATTGTCTTTAGGACAGCTTGACGATCTCGGGTGCAAGATGGAAAGAAAGAAGGAGATTATGAAGATTGTACGAGGCGCGACCTGTACTTAGTCAAGAAAGAGACTCTGTAGGAAGGAGAAGCATCAGTTGTCACAAGCAATTATGATGAGAAGACCGCAATGATGTGGCATCAAAAACTTTGCCACATATCGAAGCAGGGAGTGAAGATTCTTGCAGAAAGAAAGCTATATTCGGGTCTCAGGAAGGTTTCTATACTATTCTGTGAGCAATGTGTGACAAGCAAGCAGCATCGGCTAAAATTCAGCACATCAAATTCTAGAAGCAAAATTATCTAGAATTGGTTCACTCTGATGTATGGCAGGCACCAGCTCTGTCCCTTGGAGGAGCAAAATATTTTGTCACATTTATTGATGACTATTCCAAGAGATGTTGGGTGTATCCAATCAGAAGTAAGGCAGATGTGTTTCCAACCATCAAAATTTTCAAGGCGCAGATGGAACTTGAGACTAGTAGAAAGATCAAATGTCTCAGGTCGGATAATGGAGGAGAATACACTGGTAATGAATTTGATAAATTCTGCAAGCAAGAAGGGATCAAAAAACAGTTCACGACGGCGTACACCCCTCAACAGAATGGAGTGGCAGAGCGGATGAATAGAATGTTGCTTGAACGTACAAGAGCAATGTTGGGAGCAGCAGGCTTAGAAAAATCTTTCTGGGCTGAAGCAGTCAACACCGCCTGTTATGTGATCAATCGGACTCCATCAACAGCAATTGAGTTAAAAACGCCGATGGAGATGTGGACAGGTAAACCAGTGGATTACTCTAATCTTCATGTATTTGGAAGTTCAGTATATGTGATGTATAATTCCCAAGAAACTACTAAATTGGATCTAAAATCCAAAAAGTGTATTTTCTTAGGGTATGCTGATGGTGTAAAAGGGTATCATTTGTGGGATCCCACTGCCCACAAAGTTATCATCAGCAGAGATGTCATTTTTATAGAAAATAAGGTTCAAGATGATAGAATTTCAAAAGCAGAGACTGCAGTGATACAGGTGAAAGATAATTCCTCTGAAGGAGTTAGAGAGAACCAGATTCCAGAACCTGTTGATTCTGGTGTGCAAGAGATCAGACGATCAAGCCAAGAAAGAAGAGCTCCAGTTTGGCATTCTGACTATGTTGTGCATAGTAATGTTGCATACTGCCTTCTAACTGATGACGGAGAGCCATCAACTTTCCAACAAGTAATGACCAGTTCAAATGCATACCAGTGGATGGCAGCAATGCAGGAGGAGATCGAAACTCTTCATAAAAATAAGACTTGGGATCTTATGCAGCTACCACCAGGAAGAAAACCCATTGGCAACAAATGGGTATACAAAATCAAAAGGAACGGTGATGACCAACTGGAGCATTATAGTGTAAGATTGGTGGTCAAAGGCTACGCTCAGAAGGAAGGTATTGACTTTAATGATATATTTTCTCTTGTGATTAAACTTTCTACAGTTCGAGTAGTCCTGGCTATATGTGCTATCTCTGATTTACATCTAGAGTAATTAGATGTAAGGACAACATATTTTCATGGTGATCTTGAAGAAGAGATTTATATGCTCCAACCAGAAGGTTTTGAAGAAAAAGAAAATGAAAACTTGGTTTGCAGGTTGAACAAATCTCTATACGGATTAAAGCAGGCGCCAAGATGTTGGTATAAGAGATTTGATTCTTTCATCATGAGCCTAGAATACAATAGACTCTATGCAGACCCTTATGCATATTTCAAGAGGTTTGATGATAACAACTTTATTATATTGCTATTGTATATAGACGACATGTTAGTTGCAGGGCCTAACAAAGATCGGATTCAAGAATTAAAGGCTCAGTTGGCTAGGGAGTTTGAGATGAAGGACTTGGGACCAACAAACAAGATTCTAGGGATGCAAATTCACCGAGAAGTAATAGGAAGATTTGGCTTACTCAGAAAAATTATTTGAAGAAAATTCTTCGGAGGTTCAATATGCAAGATTGTAAGTTAATTTCTACCCCTCTTCTTGTTAATTTCAAGTTATCTTCAAGTATGTGTCCTAGCAATGAAGAAGAGAGGATGGAGATGTCTCGAGTACCATATGCATCAGCAGTGGATAGTTTAATGTTTGCTATGATCTGTACAAGCCAGACATTGCACATGCAGTGGGAGTGGTTAGTCGGTACATGGCAAATCCTGGTAGAGAGCATTGGAATACGGTAAAGAGGATTCTACGATATGTCAAAGGAACCTCAAATGTTGCATTATGTTATGGAGGATCAGATGTAATTATTTGTGGATATATTGACTCTGATTATACAGGTGATCTTGACAAAAGTAAATCTATTACTGGATATGTGTTCATTCTTGCTGGTGGGGCTGTAAGCTGGGTTTCAAAATTGCAGTCTGTTGTTGCAACCTCAACTAGAGAAGCAGAATATGTAGCAGCTACACAAGCCAGTAAAGAGGCGATATAGTTGAAGTTGGTGATGGAGGAGTTCGGGCACAAACAAGAGAAGATTTCCTTATTTTGTGACAGTCAGAGCGCTTTGCAGCTTGCAAAGAATCCAGCCTTTCATTCAAGAACCAAGCATATCTGAGTTCAGTATCACTTCGTTCGTGAGAAAGTGGAAGAAGGAATGGTGGATGTACAGAAAATACACACTAAAGAGAACCTAGCAGATTTTTTGACAAAACGAGTCAACACGGACAAGTTCATTTGGTGTCGATCCTCTTGTGGCCTGGCAGAGACGTAAACTTCATGATGACAAGATAGAAAGGATGATGTGAAGATTAATTGAAACTCAATTAAATCTTCAAGTGGGAGAATGTTGACCAATAAAATCCCACATCAGAAGTGGGAGAATTATGTAAGGGGGGAAGGCTATAAATTGGCCTCTCCCCCTGTAACGCCCCACTTTCCGTAGTGTGAAAAGCTGAAACGTTCGGCGTCGAATGACTACTCGACAAACCTCAAAACAAAATATTACAGTTGCAATGTAATTTAAATTGAATAACATACAGAAATAAATAATATATATATATATATTTTTAAATCAAAGTGATAACAAACTTTCTCTAAGTAGAATCAACAAAATGTCACTACAAATAAATTATTCATGAATAAAAGAGCTGTTTCAAATAAAACCAAATGAAGTCTCATTTGCACTTATTACAGTTTCTAAAATGAAAGCAATTAACTAAAAATTTCATCACTCCTGTAGATCTGCCTGTTCCTTAAAGTATGCCACATCTTGTTCTGTTTCTGGAGGATCTACTTCTTGATAAATATCTGCATCTGGTCATGCATAACTAGGATCGTCAGTAAAGCGATCTAACATAACAAATAACAATAATAATTCAATAACATGGACAGACATACAAATAACGGTAGAAGCCATTTTTGTTATTATTTTTTTTTAGTTGATGTCTTTTAATTATGGTATTTGAAAATTCAGGAAAAATATGAATATAGCTGGTCTGAACGCATCCCCGTCTACCCCCGGAAAAACGGAACAGTAATTTTGATCGGAGTCTATCCCGATCCTCCCAAAATGGGAAACAGTGGCGCAGTGGTGATCGGAGCCTATCCCGATCCTCCCAAAATGGGAAACAGTGGCACAGTTACGTCCAGCCATCTAATTCATATGAACCTAAATTTTTTTCAAATCCTAGTGTATGACGATTCCAGTGTAAGTCATTCAGTTTAATTTAATGGATTGGTGATCATCATTAATTTCAATATTCTGTGGTAACAATAGTAACAATAAAGAATAATGTACAATGCCAGAGTTAATGATCTATTACCAATTTCATAATTTTCGGTGTCTTTTCGGGCTTTATTTCCAATATAATGTATAGTAAAGTGATTTACAACATAGGAAAAATGGGGCTCACTATTAAATATGTGTGCATTTAGAATTTCCTAAAGTTGACTTATCATTGCAAGGAGAAAGAGAAGCAGTAGTAGCCGAAACAGAAAAAAAGAAGAAGAAGAAGTAGAATTCCTAAATGCACACCCCCTACTATATAGTAGAGTGATGTACAGCATAGAGGAAGTAGTGCTCACTAGTAAAATATGTGTGCATTTAGAATTTCCTAAGGTTTTCCTGCAAGGTGGCAGGTAGTTCTACATGCGCCCACATACTATATAGTAAAGTGGTTTACAACATAGGGAAAAAGGTGCACACTAATGAAATATGTGCGCATTTAGAACTACCTAAAGTTTCCTGCACTACAACCAGGTAGTTCTACATGCACACCACAAACTATTTAGTAAAGTGATTTACAACATAGGAGAAATGGTGCTCACTAGTGAAATATGTGCGCATTTAGAACTACCTAAAGTTACCTGCACTACAACCAGGTAGTTCTACATGCACACCACAAACTATTTAGTAAAGTGATTTACAACATAGGAGAAATGGTGCTCTCTAGTGAAATAGGTGCGCACTTAGAACTTCCTAAGGTTTCATTGAAATTGCAACCAAACAGGGAAAGGAGAAGAGAAGGCGAAGCAGCAGCAAAAGCAGGAGCAAAAAGGAGAAGGAAAAGAAGCAAGGAAAAGAAGAAGAATTCAATCACCCAAAGAAAAAAAGAGAAAAAAAGAAAAGAAAAAGAGGATTCTTCAATCCAACAAGGCGGTGGCAGAGATTGATAGAGCCGAGATCGTCGACGGCCACCGGCGCTCGTCTCGGCCGAATCGCCTCGCCGACCCTAACCCAAAGCTTCGACCGACGAGGGCAGCAGCAGAGATCGACGAAGCGAAGATCGTCGACAGTCGCTGGCGTTGGGTTCGGCTGGATCACCTCGCCGACCCTACCCTGAAGCTTACCCAAGTTAGGGTTGCGGGTGATTCGGGTTGGGTACCGTACATGGTTCCGTTTGCTGGCATACTTTGGCTGCATAGTTCATGATTTTTTTAACAAGAAAATTTTGAGATTCTATTTTTTTTTTTATTTTGAGGTTCCATTTGCTGGCATAATTTGGCTGCATAGTTCATGATTATTTAACAAGAAAATTTTGAGATTCTATTTTGGTAATTTTGAGGTTCCATTTGCTGGCATAGTTTGGCTTCATAGTTCTTGATAATTTCCTGCTATTTTGGTAATTTGCTGCTGTTTTAGTTTGGATGCATAGTTTGGTGGTTTACAATTCTGTATCTTCAATTGCATGGGTTGTACAATTACATGAATTTTCGATTGCGCATTTAGAATTTCTCCGAAGTCGAAATGTCAGTGCAACCAAACAGATAAAGGAAGAAGAGAAGCAGCAGCAGACGCAGAAGCAGAAAAAAAAAGAAGAAGAAGAAGGAGAAGAAGAAGAAGCAGCAGATGCAGAAATAGAGAAAGAAGAAGAAGAAGAAGAAGAAGCAGTAGATGCAGAATATGTATAGTTGTTTTATATGAGTATAAAACTAAAATTCTTCAAGTAAATATGTTTCAAATACTCATCATTCTAGTAAGCATCTATATCAAAATAAAATAAAATAAAATTTTTGAACCATAATAAATATCCTTCGGCAGAAACAAGACAACTACGGTTCTACCAATAAACTTGAACTGGGACAAGGAGAAATCAAATGTTTGCTCTGCAAATTTCTTGAGCTTCAAAGACAATTGCAACATTTCTGAAAGGCTACCGTGCACATTTATCAACAACCAAGGAATCATTGGCATGGATGATAAAAAAATATTTATTTTATTCAGAAATTTAAACATCTATTGGGTATAAAATATATGTAACACAATTCCTATTTTTAAATATTGTAAGGGAAACTATGCTACTGCACACTGCAATTCATTGTGTATAAAACATTGGTGCTAAAGATTTTCTATCCGGGATTAAATCTTTTAATTAAATAAAACAGAAAATATAAAAAAATAAATGTAGCATGTTAAAGTGAGTAAAAGAACTCACCTTAGTTGAGTCTCTTCTTTCTTCCCTTTTTCTTTCCTTACTTACTTTCTCTCTCCTTCCCGTACGGTTCTGAAATTTTCTGCGTTCCAGAGAAGAGGGAAGGACCATATTTTTTTTTTTTTTGAGATAAAATCTTGTTGGTTGAGATAAAATTTTGTTGTTGAGATATAATCTTGTTTGGTTGAGATATAATCTTATTGTTGAGATATAATCTTGTTTGGTTGAGATTTAAATAACAAAGTTTTGGATAAAGATAATTATGAATTTATTTTAATCTCAACGACTTTTATATCCTCATCATAATAGAAAACAAACCCCCCTTTATCTATATATTTTTTTTGCCAGATTTTATTTTAATTTAATTTAATTTATTATTATTTATTTATTTAAATTTTTTTTGAACTAAATTAAATGCAATAATAGAAAAGTGGTCGTTACATTCCCTCCCTTGTCAATTGCTCAAAAACAATTCTTCTCTCTCATTTGTATTTTATTACTTTTTGTCTAGTAATAAAATTTTTCTGTCTTGTCCGTAGTGTTTACCCTTTTAAAGGGTTTTCCACGTAAATCTTTGTGTCTATATTTCTTTAGTCATTTGCTATTTCCCACCCGTTTTTGTAACACATATCACTGGATGGTTATTGCTATAATTATCTCAGTTGCATAGATCACATAGTGTTATACAACTGGAGTATATTTTTTTTAAAAGCAAAAAATTATAAACAATAATATTATTATTAGTTAATTCCCTCAGTTAACACTTAAATGAATTTTTGGAGTAATCTAAACATGATTTATGAATAATTAAAATAATTATTTAAAATCTAAGTATATATGTTGCCTAAAGAGTCCATGATATATCAAAAATTAAGAAATAACTATGCCACCAAGAAATAAATCATCAAAATTCAAAAATCATATATAAAAAATCAAAAGAATATATAGAGAAACTAATAACAATATCATATAAATTAATTAAGCATAAAGCAATAAATCCATATCAGAATAAGATCGAGGGTTATCACTATGAAAAAAAGAAATATAGGCCCCATAGGGTTTAGCTACTTACGTCTTCTCATCAAGATTGAAAAAAGAATTAGTTACTCATTCTAGACATTATAATCAAATAAAAAGAAAGAAATATTTTATTATCATTATAAAGAAAACACAAGAACTAAAAAATTTTAAATCTCTAAATCAAACAAAGAATGCTCTATATATATATATATTTGCCTCTCTTTTCCATATACAATGGATATTTATAGCCTCCAAAGGGTTTAATTACTAATCCTAGATTATTACCTACTTGGAAGCTCTTTTTCACCTTGAAATCCTTATCTGTGTATTTGTGCACACCTCTGTCGATAGCAACTCGACAACAGGTTCGACAATGGCTCTCTGTTTAGCATTACGGTGTAATATTTCAATGGGCCATTGACAATTATTAGAAGGTTGTCGATAGTTAATTGACAGGTTGGAAATTTCATAGCTTTGTACATGTTTATGCTTCTTGTATCCATTTCCATACCTCCAAAACCCTACATAATGATAACAAAATACTAGTTTAACTTGATAAAACACTTAAGAGGAGAATTAGACTAATATACATAAAAAATCATTAATTTCTCACATTATGTCTTAAGATTGGATTACGAGTGCATGCATTTGATAAAAAAATAATACGTTTTTATCGTAATCAGTTGCTATCACCCTAAGGTATCTCATGCCGGATTTTAGCATAGAGGACTTGTCAATGGTTACATCTTTGGTAGAATTTATTTTCTTAGACTCGAGACACTAACTCTAACTCCCTTCACACTTATGCTAAAACCCAAGAATATGGCTTTTTGGCTCTGGAATCAAACTTATTTTCCCTAACATGATATTAAATAGGATATTCTAAAACATATAGGCGATCATAATTAGCAATAAATACTCAAGTGGAGTCTTCCATGCTGGCAACCTATTAATAAGATGGTTTGCATATGACAAAGTCTTAGCCCAAAATTCCCTAACCACCCCAGCACTGGACAATGTAAATCACATCGTCACTAGCAATGTGTGATTCATGTGATCTAGCACTCCATTCTGTTGCAGTACTTCGCTGACCATGAAGTGTCAAACAATACCTTAATTCTGGCACAGATTCATGAATAGATCTGATTTGTACTTGCCATTATTATCCAATTTAAGCCGCTTTATCTTTCTAGCAGTCTTTCTTTCGATAGTCTTCTTTCAATAGAGAAATAAATCCAAAATTTCTTGTTTATGATGCATTAGGTATATCTGAAATCTTCATGAGTAGTCATACATAAATAATACAAACCAATTTACCTCCCATTGAAACTGTTTTTGTTGGTTTCCAACTGACCATATGTCGATAATCCAGAATCGCTTTAGTCTAACAAATTGCGATGCCAAACTTGACTCTATTATGCTTTCTGGTAATGCAGTGCTCACATAACTCCAATTTTTCAGTCGTTACTCTTTTCCAATTATGTAAGACACCTTCTCTAGCATGTCCCAATCTCATGTGCCCATATATGTGAAATGTCATTAACACTCTAGTCTACATATGTGAAGCCACTTGAACTCCACCAATATTTGCGGTACCTTGTAGAATGAATAAATTCTTCTAGATACCCTTCATCGCTATTAAGGCACCTTTAGTAGTCTTCAAAGTTGAATTCACCAAAGTAATATGTAGATGCTTACCTACAAAGACTCCAATGCGATAAGTTCTTTTTTCATACTCATATTTGGTATAAACTGAACATCCGTCGAATGCCAAATGGTTCCATCATGCATTTTAAATTGTACATCACTTATGCACTTGATTTTACATGGTGTGTCATTACCCATGTAAACAATTCCAGCTAACACTTTCATGTTGAAAGAGAATTTTCGAATGCTACAAATGTGGTAAAAGCATATCCAGAATTCACTTATCCTTATTGCCATTCTCAATTAAACCTACTAGAATAATATCTGAATCTTCATCTCCACCATGTGTGATTATTGCTGTTGAGCCCCACTTCTCCTTACCTTTGGCCAATTTGTGACAATATTCATTCTTTTCAGGATATTTTTTTTTGGACTTAGAGTGATCTTCTTCATCCATCTTGAATCTTATTTTCAGATCAATCTCATACCATCAATGTATCTTAACCTAACTTTGGATGAACCTTCTTATTGAGGTTTCGATACTCCTTATTCATCATGATATTCGAGATATCTTCGAATCTAATTTTAGACTTCGTATAGTAGGGTAGTAGTTAGATATTTATACAAATCAGGTAAAATAAGTTATTATTTTCATCCAAAATTTTAGCATCTAAATTTTGTAAACTGATTAATATCTTAATGAATTCACTGAGATGTTCATTCATAGAAGTACCTGTTGGCAAAATTTTTAAGAAAAAGAAAGAAAAGAAGGATTCATAATGCTTGCTAAAAATTAGCTAACACGTGGATCATTTATCTTAGAGAGATCCGCATCTCGGAGCTAAGAAAGGCTAAAACACAACCCTCACAGAGTCACATTTTATCTTTCTAACTAGCCAAAATGCGGATCTTCATCCAAAGAGACCCACGAATTGAGCTAGCAGAGATGGGCCCCACAGGATCACGTTTTGCCCAGGAGAATGATCTGTGCAGACCATTAAAGTTGCATTAAAATACAGATCTAATCCGTGACTGAAACGCAAGATCACGATATGGCCCACGAAGACTCATAAAAGCCAAAAATAACCCCGTTTCAACAAAAACGCAGGTCCAACTAAGAAACTAAAATGCAGATCATCAATTAAAGAGAGATCCACGATTATTATTATCTTTTGAGCTAATGACTAGATCTAAATATAATTAATGCATGCCAGAGGGTCACATTTCTATTCCAAACTCTTAAAAGATAAATATTATCCTCATTTGTACCCAAACGCGGATCTAATCAAGCAAGACATACTGCTGAAAGCTAAAATGTGGATCATCTGCTATAGAGATATCCACGTTTGACTTTTTTGGAGCTCATAATTAAAATTAAGTGTAACCAACACGCAAACCCCAGAAGGTCACGTTTTTACTTTAAAGTCTCGAGAAGTGAAAATCATTTTCAGTGAAACTCAAACGTGGGTCAGAGCATACCATGCGAACTACTAGAAGCCAAAATGTGGCTCCAAAGGCTGAGATTCATGTTTCAGTTACAAACCTAGATGATTAAAGACGTCAATTACAAATCTTGGAGATTTAACAATAATCTAACGGATTAAAAGACAGAGAATTAATCCTTAATTAAAGAGGCCATTAATTAGATCGTTATACTAATTCAAAAGTCTCCAAAACTCTATAAATAGTCAAAGGTTGAGCTAAGAAAGAGGTTAATCAGTTGGTGATAAAAACCAGAGACTTAATTACTCACGATCATATCCATCTAAGCATCTCTGCTAAGAATCCAGAGCCCTTACATCCAAGAGCTTTGGAAAAATTGCCAACTGCAAGATGTCCGTCACAGCTACTAAAAAACCCGACTTTAAACAAAGAGGAAACCAAATTTTTCCTCATCTTTTGTAAATAGGAAACCTTTCGCATTGTAATAATTTTATTGAAAAGTTTTCAATAAAAGTTCAACGTTATGGCAAGCAGAAGATTAGTAACTCTGCTGGAAAAACCTAGTATCTCCGATGATACGGCTGTAGCCCAATTCGATAAAATTTCGGATGGCACCGTGGTCGAGTCACTCATCATCAAGTTCGATTAGGAGAAATACAAGGAATTCCTCTCCTCTGGCTCCTTGAGCCGAAGATCTTTGCAGAAATGTCGCAAGGTCTCAAACAATATAGCTTCCAATGAGGCTCCCAAAATGAAAGTCCTGCCAAAGGACTCAGTAGACTGGTCCAGTCTCAAAGGAGAGATGTCTCCTTCATCATCACAAGGCTCCATGTCTGTCCCGCTCAAGACTTGTATTGATCTCAAGAGGATGGGTCAGAATCCCAACAACAATTTGGGAAAATGACCATTCTTCGATCTTCAAAAAGATGATTCAGAAAACAAGTTTCTTCTCACTCGCCCTATGAGAAAGAACATGAGAAGAAGCAAGGCTCGCGCTACCCGCAGAGCCATAAAAGAAAAACCAACTGTCCTGAAATAACCACGCGAAGCTCCAATTTGCGTATGGCGACCAAAGAGTGAAGTCGTGGTCCCCAACAAGAAGCTAGACCAAGGTGCAAATAGGTTCATCTGTGTTTCTTATAAGAAATGTTGCTCGCCCACCAAGTATATCTTTGACTACAAACGCGGAGTTTACATCCGCGTTTCACAAACTAAATGCAGGTCCCACACTCGTGTTCTCAAAGCGAAATGCAGTCTCAAGGTTGCATTCTAGAAGCAAAATGTGGGCCACAAACTCGCGTTCCTGAAGTCAGACGCGGAATTCAAATTCATGTTCCAACAGAAAAGCATGGCCCATAGACCCGTGCTTCTAAAAACAAATTAGCCTCTAAGACTCAAGGACTTTTAGTCTCGGCTTCGTCAGAAGCTCATCCTCTAACTACTATGGCTAGAGTAAAGTTTGCTTCTAGGGTTTTGAAGGGAGTAGAAACTTCTGTCCTGGAGATACAATTTGGAGGAGAAGTTCCCCCAACCAACAAACCAATGAATTCCAACACAAGAGACCTTAGGGAATTTCTCAATAAGAAAAGAGAAAAATCCCGAGAATCTCACTGTAGTTG
The DNA here is from genome assembly GCA_036321105.1 of Dracaena cambodiana. Classification (NCBI taxonomy): domain Eukaryota; kingdom Viridiplantae; phylum Streptophyta; class Magnoliopsida; order Asparagales; family Asparagaceae; genus Dracaena; species Dracaena cambodiana. The sequence continues at coordinate 23,167,561 of JAYEPQ010000005.1, read as the reverse complement.
TGAACAGTTGATTAATGCAGTACTCTCTCATTGTCGCTACATTGCAACTCCTGCAAAGTTGTTGGTTTTCAACAGACTTACGCCGCCTTCAATCCAACCTTCAAAGAGAAGATGACGCACTACCAAGCAAGAGTTCTCTGAACCAGAGTACCCCAATGTGCCATCCAATAACTTTAGGGGGGAAAAGAAGAAGAAATCGAAGAATGTTCCTCGAACAGATTCATTAGACTTTGAGCATTCCTCTGGTTTAAAGAGTGTGTTCTGTAAGATGCGGAGTGTTTTTCAAAACACTCGACTCAAGTAAGGAGTGACAATGCCATTGGACTACAGGAAGATGGCTGGAGTCTCCTCTGAAGAAGAGGAAACAAAAAACTCTGCTGTAACTGAATATCATATTTCAGACTCATTCCTGGAGGAGTTTGCTTTTGTACATATAACACAAAGAACTCCAGAAGAGTTCATGAAAAGGATAGATGAATGAGACATGATCATCCAACAATAGCAGGGTATCATAAATGAAATTAGGGACATGTTTCAACTCCTGATCGACGAGAGAAAGAAGAATGATAAGGGAGAATCTTCTAAAGGTTCTCGCAATCAGAAGAAGGACAAAGGGAAGAGGAAATAAGATGAACCTCATACTCATTTCGAAGACACTGATGCTAATAACGAGGAAAATGAAGAAGAAGATAACCATTCTGAACATTCTCATCATCAATTTGGGAATTTAGAACATGAAGGTAATCCAAATGCCTCCTTGATGGAGAGTTTCCAGAATTAACTCAATACTCTTGTGTATAGGAAAATCTTCCAAAAGTTGGGGGTTGTAAGGCCGTATCCGATAGAATGAGAGAATATACCATTCCTAAAAAATTACAAGCCTTTGAAGCTCAAATCCTTCGACGATAAAAGTTCACCCAATCAACACCTTTACTACTTCAAATCACAGATGGGCCATTTGACTGAAAATGATCCAATCATCACTTGAGTTTTTGTTAGTACTCTCACGAATCTAGCATTTGAATGGTTTTGGAGATTGGAGCCAGGAACCATCAATTTTTGGAATGACATGGAAAAATCCTTCTTGACTAGGTTCCACGAAGATAACATGGAGATCTCAATGCCATCACTCCTCACCAAAAAGCAAAAGAAGGGGGAGTCAGCTCGAGATTTCATCAAAAGATTCAGAAATGATTCTTTGAGATATTCACATGGGATGCCCAAAAAGACTTTAGTAAAGACCTGCAAACATAATCTCTCCACCAAAGTTCTTGCCAAAATGGGGCTGTAAAGTCCTCCACTTGGAAAGATCTTTCGCTACAAGCCGAAGAAGCTGAAGAAATTACACAGAGGCTTGAGGATGAAGAAGGAGGAAGACAAAAAAGAAATAATCCTGGAACACATCAATCATCTCGACCCAAAGGGAAAGAGACGATGGTATTAGATGCTCCAAGCCCTATTAAGTCTCCTCCAAGGACCCCTCCTTAATCATAGGTTCCTCAAAAATAATATTCTTTCAAAGATGAGCACACCACTACCATTTTTAACCTACTCATGATAAAGAATATGTTAAAATTGCTAGAGTTGAAGTGATCTGAAGAAGCAGGAAAGGTTAATGATTCTAATTACTATCTGTATTATAGGATCATTAACCATCCGATCAAGAACTGTTACATCCTAAAGGATAAGATTTAGGCTCTAGTGGACGCCAATATCATCAAGCTGCGAAAAGATCAAAAGAAGGTGATAACAAATATGGTGACTTTCAAATTTGAAAAGGCTCCAGACTGGATAGAATTAATTGTTCAAGACGGAGTTCGATCGATTCCTTAAGGCACAATGAGGTCGTAAACTATGATCTCATCAGTAATAAAAGAAAGGATTATCTCCTTTTGAAACATCTAAAGGGGAGATAATGTGGATGCATCCGGACCTCCTTGAAGATGAGTAGTGGACTTCGAGTTCATCTAAGAAAAAGTTAAAAGAAAAGGCACGCACTCCAATGTTGTCATTGCAATCTTAGAGGATGACACAGGAATTCATCCTCTCTCAGACTCAGAAACGGAGATTAAATAATCGTTGGCAGTTAATAAAGACCAACAGAAACTTTCAGGGACTCGTTTAGGTAAATACTACTTAAAAAATTATGACCAAATGGTTGAACTTTAGCCTCTAGAAAGAACAAGCAGGAAGAGTTTAGATTCGACAAAGATCTTAAAAATAAAGAAAAAGAACCAGGAAAAAGTTCTAAAAAGCCTTTTCAATTCGACGTGTTGGCATAATTAGCTAGTATTCCTGCAAAAAGCACTTTGTACGAGTTCCTGAGGTTGTCCAAGCAAACCATAGAAGTCTTAAGAGAAGCTCTGCAACATTCTGAAATGTTTCTAGTCCAAATTCCAGAAACAACAGACGAAGAAGTCTGTGCAGCATGTCATCAGACTTCCAAGATAACATCTTACATAACTTTCTTTCCAAAAGACATGCAAGTGAAGAATTATAAGTAGCATTGGCCTTTGTATTACAAAGGCTACATAGGGTCAACCAAGATTGATCGAATTCAAGTCGACCCTGGATTTGCTCTAAGCGTAATGCCAAGGAAGGTGTTGTGGTATTTAGGAGTCTCAATCAGTAGACTGGTATCAACAAATACAATTATTTTTGTGTTCAATACTAATGGTAAGGGCAAAGTGAAATTGAAATTTCAGATTGGTGATATAAAGAAAGAAGTCACATACTATATGATAGATACTGACACGTTTTACAATCTCTTACTTGGGAGGCTGTGGATTCACTTCAACCTCATTGTCCCTTCAACACTTCACCAGTGCATGAAGTATGAGGACAAAGATGGAAATGTGAAAACTCTGGTGGTAGAAAAGTAACTCTTTAAAGAACTTGAAAACAACTTTATAGATGCGTTACTATATTAAGACATATTTGAAGCAGCTGAACAACTTCCCCCCATAGGAATCAGATAGCGACAATGAGGCTGATACTGAATCAGGATCCGAAAATTTGAGATCTGATAATGAAAATTGGAAGGTTGAACCCATTGTAATAAGCCTTGAAGGCCTTGATATATATAACACCACCAATTCTGATGACGAGTGAGTAATTAATAAAAATAGAGAGTTTGCTTATTCGTTTGGAGTTCATTTTGAACCCTTAAGTACTCGTACTAACACGATCAGTGATTAACTAAATAAAATATACTGCTTAGCATCATTCCAAACACCCATCCGATCATTCTTTTGCATACAAAGTGATGACGATGAAGATGTGAGTGAAGCAATCTTTGAAGTCCCAACCAAATATAAAGGCCAAAGACCTATATTATTTCGAAAAGCAAAATAATAAAGAAAAATATTTGGTCTGTGTGGAAGAATAGGAGAATCCCGAGTTCTTCCATTATAATGAGAATTTCCATAAAATAATGAAGATGGGATATAAGCTAGCCAAAGGCAGGGGTTGAATTTTGGAAAAGGAAGAATAGTTATGCTTCAAATTTTTGTTCCAAAAGAAAAAAATGCCAGATTACTATAATAAGACTGGCAGGGGGTTAAGATATATTGGCACTCCTAAAAATTTTTCAGAAACAAATTCTGAAGAGCTTCAACAAACTCATTCATCTGAATTATTATGTTGAGATTCAGATGTAAGTGTTGGAGCCATTTTTCAAGAAGTCTCTATCAATATGGTTTCTGGAGACCAGAAAGAAGAAGAGGATGATGAAAAGCTGCCGCCAATCAAAGATGATTCGTGGAAAAAATATCTCAACATGAAGTGGGAAGTTCAGTTCGAACAATGTGAACCTCCAATTGAAGATAAAGTGATCCAAATAAATATGGGCAATGAAACTAACTCTAAACCCATATTTATAAGCAAAAATCTATCCTTCGAAGAAAAAAAAGAAATGACTTCTCTCATTCGAGAATATATTGATATTTTTGTTTGGAATTATGAAGGTATGACAGGATTAGACCCGAAAGTGGCGATGCACAAGTTGAACATCTGATTAGATATGAAACCTGTCAAACAACAATAATGAAGGTTCCGTCCAAAAATAATGGAAGTAGTTGAAGCTGAAATCAAGAAGTTAATCGAATCGGGCTTCATTCACGAAAAATAATATCCTGATTGGATCACAAATATAGTCTCTGTGACTAAGAAGAATGGCAAAATTAGGGTCTGCATCAATTTAGAAACTTGAATGAAGCATGCCCAAAAGACGAATTTCTATTTCCCATCATTGACATTATGATCGACAACATTTGCTACTATGAACGAATGTTGTTTATAGATAGATTTTCAGGGTATAATCAAATTAAAATGTATCCTGACGATGTAAAGCATATGTCTTTCCAAACACCACTAGGGGTGCACTGTTACATGGTCATGCCCTTCGGTTTAAAAATGCTGGCACCACATATCAACGCGCCATGAACACTATATTCTAAGAGCATTTTCGGAAGACGATGGAATGTTATGTGGATGACCTGGCAATCAAGAGCAAAAGCAAAGACAATTATTTTCATGATCTGAGAGTGGTATTTAATCTCATGCGGAAGCACCGGCTTAAAATAAACCTCACTAAGTCTTTTCTAAGAGTTTCCAGTGGAAGGTTCCTTGGCTTCGTAGTCACTTCCCGAGGGATTCATCTTGATCCAGACAAGCGTGAATATTCGCATGAAAGGTGAAATATTCTAAAAAAAAGAAAAAGAAAAAGAAAAAAAGAGTATGAACCGAGTAATCGGGTACGTTGCGCCTAAGTAAGCGTGAATATTCACATGAAAGGTAAAATATTCTTAAAAAAAGAAAAAAGAAAAAAAAAGAAAAAAAGAAAAAAATTGTTATGAGAGAGAGGATGAATCATGAGTTTGAGTTGGAGTCCAAAGCCTATCACACGTGAACGTAGATGTATAGGAGCCAATGGATTATCTGTTAGTGGGTATTGAAAGATTAAAATTTTTAATTAAAATGATAAGTGTATTTGATATGACGCTCGATTTGAAAATTGATAATTTAAATGCGTTCTTGAGTTTGTATATTAGTGAGATTAATTGATGAAAATATTATAAAAAAAAGATTTTTCTTTTCTTTTGTATAATTTTTTATTTTTCTTAATTTTTTGTTATCCTTATTTTTTCTTTTCTTTATTCCTTAATCTATTTACTCCATAAATTTTGTGGGTATATTCACTGCAAACCCACACGAGACACAACTCATCCATTAGGGTAACCTAGGGGTTTAAAGACTTGTTGCACGTGCTAAGTGGAATCGCGATTCTTGCGAAAGTGAGTTAGGATTTTTATTTTTCTTTTTAGGTTTAGATTTTGGTCGAGAACTAGTAAAAGATAGGTGTGGGGGTGTGATGAGTGCTATATATTGCATATTTATAGCCTTCATATTACCTATTTTTGTATATAAATAATGCTACTCAGGTATTTTTAGTGTGTTTTTCAGGAATTTTATTCGTACAAGGAGACGACATGAAATCAGAGATGGAGTAGGAAATCAAAGTCCGAAAAGTTTCTAAAGTGGGCAAGACTACGAGACTACGATGCTGCATAGAGTCAAAGTACAATACAGTCATCAAAATAAACTCAAAAGGAGAAAATAATCGAGGAAAAAACTTAAAAATTAAATCATTATTTTTACCGCTAATTAGCGGTATTTACCGCTAATTATCGGCCCAAAGTGGGCCCCAAAATTCAAATTTCTTCCCGTTGCTTCGTTGTAGTTTTGTAGTTTAACAATTATATTAGAATTGGGTTTGGTTTTCTGAAACCTATATATTGGTCGTATCCTTATATTCGAAGAGAATCCTATAAGTTTTGTACTCGTTTTAAATTAATAAAATTAGGTTTTTGCTGAAGGGATGACGGCTATAACACTGTGCTCTAGAGGTAAGCCATTGTTTTGAGATTTTTATTTGCTTTCTAGATAGAGTTAATTACTTTCTAGTTTAGGTTTTACTGCTTTCTAGATTAGGATTAATCATATTCATGAATAAAAATTTGATTTTGCTTATTAAAAATATGAGTACTAATTAGTTTTGCTCTAGGATGTAGATGAAGGTAGGATCCACTATGTAATTGCTTTCTAATATTTTTCTTCTTAAATAAAATAAATAAAGACATGATTTTTGTTTAAAAAGATTAAAATACAAGAACTCGAAGATTAAAACTTTGATAGGTTATACTTTAATTAGATTTCTTAATTGCCTATGCTTAGTTAGGGTTTAGGATTGTTGATTTTATCTTTTACATTGAATTATTCAAAGATTTAGTTTGTTTTTATGAAAAGTAGTATCTTTGATGAGTAATACTTACACACCACCTGATAGCTCATACTTAGGGCACTTTAAATAAAGATTAAACTAAAAAAAATCAAATTTTTATGATAGAAGATGATAATAGAAGTAAGAACATGGTTGGAAATTAGTAGATTCTAGATTCTAGGCTATTTAGATAATAACAAATCCAATCTAGAAACTCATAGCTAGTCCGTTAGACTAAGGAAAGAGTAAGGAACGCAATAAACACCTTCGATCCCTGTGGGACGACCTGTACAGCACTACACCGACACTGTGTGCTTACAGTAAATATCACATCACTTATACTAGAAAGTGTAGAGTCTATCAAATATATGCAGATTTTATACATCAAGTATCAAAATATCTCCATCCAACGACTACATCTTGGCCATTTGAACAGTGGGGAATGGACATTATTGGGTAAATTTCACCACCATCAACAAGGGGTCACCGGTTCATATTGGTTATAACTGATTACTTTTCTAAGTGGACTGAAACCGTTTCCCTAACTGAAGTGAAGACATCAGACGTGATCAAATTCATTAAGTATCATGGCATATACCATTTCGGGGTGTCTAGGAGAATTATTCATGACAATATATCTCAGTTTGTGAGTCAGTCATTCTCCAGATTTTGTAACAAATATTGAATTGAAAGTGTGGCTTCATCTCTATACTATCCTGCAGCCAATGGTTTAGTAGAAGCCTTCAACAAGAAAATTGTGAAGCTCCTTAACAAGTTCGTTTCATCCAACAAATGTGAGTGGAATGAAAAGCTTGGAGACACCCACGAATGCTATGCCTTTTTCTTTGGTGTATGGATCCGAAACAATACCCGTTGGAGATCCATATTCTGTCATTATGAGTTGCATTAGCATCCAAAATTACTCAAGAAGAGAAGTATCAGTAAAAACTTCTAGAGTTGGAAGCTCTTGATGACAAGCGCCTTGAAGCTCAATAGAGCATTGAGTTTCAAAGAACTTTCTAGAAATGTGATTTGGTCCTTTTAGTAAGAAGACCGATCATAACTAATGAAAAATCCAAAGAAAAGTTCCAGCCTAAATGGGAGGGACCTTTTGTTATTGGATCGGTATATACAAATGGCACGTATCAGCTAGCGAAACTGAACAACGACAAAATAATGATGCCGATCAATGAGAAATTTCTAAAAAAATATTAATCCTAATCTAATATTCAAGAAATCCATTACAGAAAGGTCAAGCTAATTATTTAGTCCCCGAAGAATGATGAAAGAAATTTTCGATGGTTATCAAAAAAAACCCCGGACCTTTCAAGTGAAGAACGGATTATATACATGCAGTTTATGTAATAGTAAGAAGCAATCAAGCCAAAGATTTTGTGCTTTAAGATACATATCTTCTTCAGTAACCCTTAATCGCATCTTTAACCGAATCAGCGATTCCTTGACCTATACCGGAGAAATGGTAATAAGAAGATTTCATAAAGCAACTTCTTGTAGTACTCCTTCCGAAGAACACAACAAAGAATGATGCAGCTTCTTAGTACGAGCTATTCAGCATATTCTTAACCAGCATTTTAGAAAAAAGAGTACATAAGTATCAAATCATTTGATACACATACTTGAATTTTTCCCTCAACAAAAGAAAATTCAGTATTATGACTTGGATCATCGGTCCACTCAAACGCTAAGCATACGAAGGCTATAAAGAGATTAATGAATGTATCTAATTCTTGACACTTTTATCTCCAAAACAGGACCAATTTGTCCATCAATCAAATAGAGCTCACCTATAAGACAGAGTTCATTTCTACTACGGAACAATCAATATTTTGTGGACCGCTACTTTATCAATTTCCCCAACAGAGTACAACAAATAAAAATATGTCAGCCTATCACTAACATGCAACTCTATACCCCAATTGGAGGTATCAAGTGAAAGAGAATCCTATGCCTTTATGACTAAGAATAGAGGAAAGTTTGGTATTTAAGGCTAAACAAGATCCTCGTCAACCCATCGTGTTGGGATAAAAAGCATAAACTGTCCAATGCCATCAAGGTAATGAGAAGAGAATAAGTTTCTTGCTAATCCCATCATGCTGGGGGTAAAAATTATGAACTGCTCTAACCTAGTCAGGTTAAGAGAAGAGGAAAGTTTGACATTTAAGCCCTACAACTCATCATACTGAGGGAAAAAGTATGGCTAGCCCAACACAAACAGTGATTAGTAAAGACTAATTAAATCTGTTTATAGCTGGGAGTTTACTAAAAATCCCATGAACCTATCATATTAAGCTCTTATCTCTGACAGATTTGAAATTTAATTCCACCAAACTTTGTCAAGTTAAAAATTAGCTCTGGCAAATAAAATTTATTTTCACCAAAATTTGTCAAGTTAAAAATTACCTCTAGCAAACAAAAATTTTATTCGTCCAAATTTGTCAAGTTAAAAATTACCTCTAATAAGAACAAAAATTTCATTCCTCCAAATTTGTCAAATTAAAAGTTACCTCTGGTAAAAAAAAAAAAAATCATTCTACCAAAATTTATCAAGTTAAAAATTAACTCTGGCAAAAATAAAATTTCTTTCCACCAAACTTTGCTAAGGCTAAAATTACCTCTAGCAATTCAAAAGCTATTATACTACAAGTCACTGAACAGCTAAATTTAAAACTTCTTCAGAAAAGTTAATGACTACTTCTATCCTGGTCAAGAAAGTTATCCATTCATTGCAAAATCTATTTGGACGTTTGAACATAGACTCTATATTGTCAAGTTAATGATTATCTCTGGACAATATACAAAAAGAGTCAATGATGTATAAGTTAACAGTTATCTCTGATCATCAACACTAAATTCATTAGTCAAGTTAATAATTTCCTCTGAATGAATGATAACAAAAATCTTTCCAACAGCCAAAACATTTCCATCTATTATCATAAGTTCCTTAGAAAAGCTCTTTACAATATTAAAACATACAAACTATTGAGTCAAAAGAGCTTTAATATTTTCCTCAACTTCCCTCACTTCCAATTGAATCTCCTCATAAGCCTGAATAGTGGCCAATTGTCACAATTCTTCTTCGCTGATAGCCAAACTGTGTGTTGGATTAGATTTAAGAGCTTCCAACTCTGCCTGAGCAGTCAAGAGAGTTCTGTTAAGATCATCACGTTGCCTAGATAAGTCAGCAATGGTCTTCATTATCTCTTCACGAGCCTTTCTGGTTAGTTCGATAAAGGCTTGAGCTTTGGCAATATTTTCTTGGGTTCTTATGATAGCTTGATCCTAGCTCTTGGCCGAAGCAATAGCACTCTATATATGTTCACTTAAAAAGTTACTAGAAGATTGGACTTCTTTAAGATGATCCTGATGAGCATCTAACTTTTCTGAGCTTCTTTGCAAAGTTCAAGTTGCTCCTCCAGTAACCTCTTAAACGTCGCCTCAATCATTTCTGATTTGTCTGCAATGCGAATCTTCAGCAAAACTTCAACATAATTTTACAACTGAGCCACTATTGCTTTATATGGAGCTGCCTTCTCTCCACCAACACTTTCTATGCCACGAATGTAATGGTTTAAAAGGTTGGCGAAAGAAGCAAAGGATCTACCTTTCAAAATTACATTAATACAATGATCCAAGAAAGAGAGAAAATCTTGGATAGCATACTGAGCAGCTCATCAACAAAAGTATCAATCTCTGCGTCTACTATTGGTGGCAATAGAGAAATTGTAGATGTGGGAGGAGTGATGGCAGAGATAGATGCAGCTTTACTAGCTCCAATAATTGGAAACAAATGGGGAAGTAGATTCTTCAAAAGTGAAGTAATTCTTGTTGTATCTTGAGAGGAAGAAATAACAACTTCAGTAGGAGCAGCAGCTTCAACTGGAGGAGTAACTTTGAGGCTGGTTTCAATAAGAGAAGTTGTTTTAATAGCCTCAACTGAAGAGCAACAGGAGCTGCCCCATATACAATCTCAGCCAGAACTGCAACTTCAACAGAGGAAGTTTCAATTTCAGGCAAAATTCTGAGGTCGAGGTAGGAGGTGACATTTCTAAAAGAAAAGAAAGTAATTAAGGAAATAAAGAAAAATGAAGTGATCCAAATTTTTATTGAATGAGGTGAAAAAAACTTGGGGGTTGGGCGCTTGATTCTCCAAGGCGGTATATCTCGACTCTTTCTTCTGCCATTAAAAAAGTGTATTTACTATGATCTGACAGAGGCGTGGAAGAACAAGCATTATCACTATCAACATCATTATCGTCATCACCTGAATGATCAAATTTTTCTAGGGAATCAGAAGATGAGATTAAACCCTTAAGTTTTGAATTTGGCGAAAGAAATCAAAATTTGAATTAAACCAAGTGCAGACTTATGGATTTGACCAGTCCCTGTGGGTTGGTAATCCTCAGGCACTGCCATTGAAGAAGACTCTGATACATGAACTCCTCCAATGACTCGTAATTCGTCATCATCAATAATTTGGAGGAGCAGGAGTTGAACTAGCTAGTATGATAGTCTGAACCAAATCCTTTGAGCCTATCTACGCTCCTGTGGGAGGAGGTTCAGTAACAGACTCAATCATAGGACCAGTGGAAGGAGGTTCTGCAATTGATTCATTAGAAAACTCAGATATTACTTGAGTACCCTCTTCAACCCTAATAACAGGGCCTTGGCTCCGAAGTATCTTAGATGAATGATGATTCAACCTCAATTCATCCTCTTCTTCTTGCTCTTCTTTAGAAGCTTTGAAAGTTGAACTCAAGACTGTTGTGCCAGCCTCAGCGAAAATGCCTTCTGAAATGACTGGCAAGTCACGGGACCGTTTCTGTCCTTTTCTTCTCATGATAATCTTCTATGGGGGAGATTTCAATCCCAAATATGGCCCTTCTGCCACAGGGAGAGCAAGAATTGTAGTAATAAATGCTACTGGTTGATCTATTGGAAACATCGTGGTATCCCTGTCATCTCTTGAATCATCCTCTTCCCTATCATACTCCTGTCCAAACTCATCTAATCCCGAAACTATTATGCTACCTGCCTCTTTCTTCTGAGAAAACCATATCTTAATATCCCTAAGACAGGTGCTATTCACGTTAAAGCTGGGAGGAGCTGAGCAGGCGACATAATACTAGTTACAAAAACCAAAAGAAATATACAAGTTTAGAGTTTTCAAGGTAAAATTGAATTTAGTCTTCATGCCACTAGATACAAAGTGGTACCAAACTCTAACTCCTTCAAATAAATTACTAACAGAGTTGATGGATTTATTTGGTTTCCCAACATATAGTTGGTCATATCCTAGCTGGCGAGAGAAACGACTTGGGTAATATGGTTTAATATAACAAGCACTCCCTACGCGGAGGACCAAATGCTCAGGGCAAATACTTATCAACCACTAGAAACACCTAGGGAATGGAGTAGTAAAATTATCTGCACCCAGTGAGTCCGTAAATTCTTCACCATAATCAGCGTTCGGAAAATAAGGAAACACTTATATAAATCATAGTTGGTATGATGCTGAAGCTGTTTGCGAACCATGGACATATAACCACCTTTCCACTGTGACCTCTCTTGTGTTGGACTATTGGTAAGCTAAGGTGCATTTGAGAATGAATCAGACTCATGAATGCAGGACAATGCAAGATAATCCAAGCTATCAGATACGTATATGGAGGCTGTACTGGTGGTTGAAGTCTTGGTCTTTGTGGTTCCATCTTTATCATGGATTTCTTTGACCTTGCAAAATTTATTAGTCAGCACCCTTAACCCACTTTGTCTCCTGCAAACCATCACTGGAAGCAAGCTGAGTGGACAGTCATATGCTACTAGTATTGCTGGATACACTGCTCTAACTGATAAAGCTTCCTATGGTGTTGTTGGAACCATATAACGTTTTAACCATAACATCAAAAAACCTGCCAGTAAAACTGGATCTAATAGAGGATGTTGGACTTAATAGTGAAAACTATTAAAGGAGGTTCTAACTTTGAAAATATCTTCATCTGATTCAGTAATGTAGGCATTTGTCCCAAAATGGACGATCCTATCTTCAACCTCCTGATCGGAAACTATGGAAAGACGAGTGAAATTAGAATTATCTACTTTAAAATTTGGGAAAGGATAGTCTAACCATCCCTTCTGCTTTACACCATGGTGCTAAATGCCAAACATATGAGCACAGGTGTGGTAATGACAAAACAGTTCCCAGTAAGTATCGTAGATTGAAAGGTATTGAGCTCTCAACAAGTGAAATTCTTCTCCAGTGGGAATATATTCCTCATAGGGGATTTCTCCCATAAGCAGTCCTGAAATTTCATACATTTCATAGAGCACGAGCCCTAATTCACCGCAAGGTGTGAAAAAAGTGACATTATCAGGATTATATGTAATACCCCAAATTTCGAGTTACCTGTATTGCTAGTGGTGCCGAATAAGTCAACCGAAGTCAATTTTGGACACCAAAATAATTTTCGGTTAATGTAACTTTAAATCCACAAACCCAAATGACATTCGGTCTTCGCGATTATTAGTTTTGTAATATTTAAAAATAATTGAGGCCTGGTCTGGGCCTGACAGAAAAATAAAATAAAATAAAAATAAGTGAGAATTTAGTGGGCTTGGGCCTGGGCTGGACAGAAAAGAAAAGGAAAAATAAAATTAAAATAAAAATATGAAAAAGTGAAAATTTAGTAGGCTTAGGCTTGATGGATTAAATGATTGAGGAATTTGAACTGAACTTGGCTTGGATTAATTGGACATAATTGATAAATTAATAATAGTAATAAATTAGATTTTAATTAAAAGAGAACATCATATTAATATATATGATTGAGCCTAGAAATGTAATAAATACATACGTTGGGTTTAAAAATAATGCAGTATTATTATATGATTCACTTGATTCCCAAATTGGGTTATTGATTGGTATTAAGAATTGAACCAGATTATTGAAATAATTTTAATGATATGAATTGTGGTACAATTGTGCACTAATATTTATCATGTTACATGTCATGTAGTTTGATATTACAAGTCATGTGTTTTACATGTCATGTGCTTTGATATTACAAGTCATGTATTTTACATGTCATGTGCTTTGATATTACAAGACATGTGTTTTACATGTCATGTGATTTGATATTACAAGTCATGCGTTTTACATATCATGTGTTTTGATATTACAAGTCATGTGTTTTAATATTACAGATCATGTGTTATGCTACTACATTTCATGTACAGCCATGAAAATGCAAGTATGTTATCATGAATTGAAAAACAATTAAAGAAGGGTTATGAAATTTTATTTGCATAATTCATTATGAACACGGGGATGGGAGAAACTATATGATGGATAAAAGCCTTGCCGTATAAGGATTGATTGTATTGTTAGGGCCGGGATTCTTTTACTGCAGCGGTCTGGGTGATTACTGGATCACCAATTGATATTTATCCAGAGTGGTATGTCCGTTACTGTAATACAGTACGGAACTTGATTTTAGTGCTTAGCGGCATGTCATGGTTCAGTGCCATGTCCCGGGTATGCACGGACACTTATACAACAATTGAGAATAGCACTATGTTATCCATTAATACAGTTTTTATAATTAAATTGGACGATGACTGAGACCAATAGAATATATGATTAAATAGATAAAGTAGTTATTGTCATATTTATTTATTTATGCGTTTATTTATGCTTGCCTTCATATTAATTTATATGTTGCCTTCATGTTAATTTATATGCACACAAATAACACTGACATAAATATGCTTATGCACACTGATTCCTGTACTATGATAGTACACAATTTTCCATTTTAAATGTGTTACTTGCTGGGTTTAATCCCTTAGATTTTGAACCCAGATTTGAAACGTGAAGAAGGGGATCCAGCCACAGTTGAAGACCTGTACTTCGTTGGACAGATCGAGTGACAATAGGCAAGCGAAGTACCCCTGGAGAACTTTTGTATATTTGTTTATATTTCCTTTTGTCTGAGCACTGCTTGCTCTTTTGATTCTTTTGTGTTCATATTTAAAACAGTATGCCATTTTAAGTAATGAACTTTTTGTATAAATAAAATCTTTTCAGTTTCAGACATGCTATTTATTCATCTAATTGTGGTAGTAGTTACGGTTATTCCCAGATCCTGTGACTGTTGGGTTGTCTAGTGCAAGTAATAAGTAATGTCCTCCGTTTTGGGAAGCAGCTGAAAAACGTGAGCGTTACATTATACAATTTAAGTAAACAAAAGAAATGAAAGCGACTGGTGGGGATTCCATGTTGGACTACCCGAATTACATGATAAAGACCTATATTTCTCAAATGTTCTTCAAAAGTTTTCAGAAACTAATAGGTCAACACCATCCACTAGCCCTTCGGAAAGGAATGAACCCATCCTATTGGGCAAAAATCTTAGCATGGGAATTCTCCCTTTGCATCTACAAACCGATGTAGGAAAGTATTAGTAACAAGAGGAGTCTCACCTAAAAGATATTCCTTCTTTAACGACCTTGGTGTTCACATAAAATTGTAAATGATTCTCTATTGAGATATTTCAATAAAGGATTACAATTCCAACGGTTTCCCGTTTATAGAAGATGTGGAAATGGATTCCCTCTTTGTTTAAAACTGGGTTCTGAGGTAGTTGTGGAGGACGATATTCCTCTCCGTTGATACTCTGCACAAACTCTTTCAATTGGCAGAAAGGCTCCGGACTTCTGATCACAAAGGATAATTTAAGAAGAAGATGATCAATCTCCTCTCTTTTCGTTTTTCCGCTTTTTATAGGGGTTTTTAGGGCAATGTCCCCATCTCATTCATTCGACCGTTAGCCCCACTACTCGAGAAGTGCCATCATATTCGTTAGGTAGCTACTCCCACGATCAAGATAATGCTGCTACATTCATTTGGCAGTTGGCTTCACGATCTGAGGTGGCAACTCCCTTCGTTCGGGTCGGGTGACTTTGTATTAAACCCCTCCCCAGAAGCTATGGGCAGTATTGTGAATCTCAATTTTAGATTTGCGAACCTGTTATGTCATAGCTGGGTCGCGAATCTCGAACTTTAGGTTCGCGGATCTGTTGAGTTGCGGACCTCAAACCCTAAATTCGCGGATCTACCTTGTTTTGACAGATGATTCTAGAAGTTTTCGCCAACAAAACTCCATCGAAAGTTTTCAAAACTCTCTCATGATCTTTTGAGGTATTTTGGAATACTTTGGATATAATATCCTCTTTTGATGTGACGTAGGATTCTGTATTAGAATCTCCATCTTCTATATTTTCGAGAGCACAATTCTGTATTAGAACTTTCTTCAATTGGGGGCAGCATGATCCTGTCTCAATGTCTTGAACTCCCATTTTAAAAGGAATATGACTCTGTATTAGCGTCGTGAACTTGCTGATTTTGAAGGAAAGTGTGACTCTGTGTTAGGACAATTTTCAACTCTTGAAGGAAATACAACTCTGTATTAGGATCGCAAATTTTTATTTTGTAAGGAACATGACTCTATATTAGGGTCGCGAACTTTCATTTTGGGGAAGAAAACGACTCTGTGTTAGGGTCGCGAACTTTCATTTTGCAGAAGAAAACGACTATACGTTAGGGTCACGAACTTTCATTTTGCAGAAGAAAACGACTCTGTATTAGGGTTGCGAACTTTTATTTTGCAGAAGAAAATGACTCTGTATTAGGGTCGCGAACTTTTGTTTTGCTTGCTAAAAATCCGTAAGGCGGCTGCTTTATACGGCGTAAGAATTGAGACTTTCTCTGAGCCGCATTAAATGAAAATGTACTCACGAGATTTGGGCCAGAGATCACGTCTATCTGAAGATCTCGGCCATCAAATAATCTTCTATATAACCTCGATTTCATGAGATAAGTCATTCCTATCTCAAGAAATTTGAACTCCAAGTTTCTCCTCAGGGTTTTCAAGACTTCTCATCTTTGGCCTCCCTTAGCTTCTGATTCTTCTCGCGAGAGATTTTTTTAATCTGTAAAAGATGCCGAAGAAAGCTTCTTCCTCTGATGCTTCTGCCAGTATTCATCGAGACCTTCAAGCAACCACTAGTTGATAGTGGTTCGGTAGGAACCCTTATTTGGAAGTAATTTTCTCAACACATATTTGAAAGGCATTCCCTTTCTTAGTTTTTTTTTGTCTTGAATCCGAATGTTTTTCTTTTGCAGTTGATTATGCCTTGAATCCTTGGCCTAAGGATCATTATTTTGGATATTCGGGTGGCTGTGACGGGAAGAAGGAGTTCATGTTTGGCCAAGTTTTCCGTATTGTACCGCATTCGATAGCCAAGAAAGGAAAAACAAAATTCTCAATCCTACGCTCAATATTGTGAGAGTTGATGACCACTGCTCCTTTTGAAGGAGACAATCAATCTTTGCTGAATAAACATGCCTTTTTGTTCGATGATCATGTTTCGGTGCCCCAATAGTGGTTTAGATGATGGAAATTACAAGTGGCTTCGTCAGGTTGAAGGCCGCAATTTGTTTCTCCCCAACATGGAGAGGTCCTACCCATTTCTATTTTACCAATCCCTTTTGTACCCAGACAAACAGACTGGAATTTAAACAGGCCACAAGACGGCATCTTATTGGGAGGGTTTAATGCACAGGGTGCCTTCCCTCGTACCACTGGGAAACACTTTTGTGGGTTGTTCCTGGGGTCCTTTAAATAAGACTTTCCTATAGGTGAAACACCCATAGTCGCTCGGACCTTCTTGCATCGATTTGTCAATGTGCAAGGGGAGTTTTCTATTAAAGACTTTCGTCCTCCCGGATGGTCCACTGCTCTTCGAAAGGAGAGTGGGCAATCCTGACTGACTTATTTTTGAACGCTTTCAGAGATCAGCTTCAGCATGCGAAGCTGTATCGTACTATCAGGGTGGTTCAACACGGTATTCCTGCTAGTAGGTTTCATTTCTATACTTTACTGGAGTTGTATAACCTTGATACTTGTACAGTTTTTTCCCCTCGTGGCGAATTGGGTTTCGTCCTTCATGAAATGTACAAGATTTCGGGACTACCCATAGGAGGCATCCCATATGAAGTGTATGTCCCTACTAGGGAAGAACATCATCTGTTGAAGACCCAGGACCCTTTGGTCTATGATACTTATTGGGAATTGCTTTGTCATTACCACATTTGCACCAACATGTCCGCTACTCGCAATGGGAAGCAGAAGAAGTGGTTGCAATACCTTTTGCCTAATTTTTCAAAGAATAGGCCTGATTTCACTCGCCTTCCTCCGATTTCTGAAAGGAGGTTGAGAGGAGAATTGCAAATTTTGGAACAGATGCTTACATCACCGAATCTGATGAGGACATTTTCAAGGCTAGAACGTCCTTCGAAAGTTTTCACTACCAGGCCCTCTAGCCTTTATCCGATCCAGCCTTCTTGGCAGGCTAGTTGATGGTATGGTTGAAGAAATGCGTTATTCCTTTGCAGGAAAGTATACCCGTAAGGGCCGTATACCCAGCCGTTTTTCTTGCATTCGGTAGACGCAGTCTGCTGCCCGTGATGGTGTGCAGTATTCAAAGCTGATAGGAATTTTAACGTCAAGAAGAAGCAAGGCAAGAAAGGCGAATCAATCATTAAGACTCCTAACCCTTGTGTAGAACTTCCCTATACTTATTTGATGGCCTGGCTAGTTCTACACTACCCCACTTTGATGAGCCCCGCTGATTCGCAGATAGACTTAAATGCTCCCAAAGTGCAGCACTATGAGAGGTCGCAGTGGAAAGGGGGCTATATGGCCGCAATCCACAAGACCCTTCATTACCACGCGAATTTTGAATTATTTAAATGTTTTTCGTACTTTCCAAATGCTAGGTGCCGAGAGAAATTTTCGGATATTGCTGGTGTTGACAAGTTCATAGTTCTGTCTCCGGAGTGCTTCTGGTGGTTAATAAATATCCGCCCAGGACATTTGGTTATCCGTTTAGGGAACCATTGCTACATAGAACTTTACTACTCGAGTCGTTTTGCTTGACAGTTTGGGTATGATCAACTCTATGTTGGTAATTCCAACAAGGAAATAAGTTTCATTGGGAATTCTTTTGAAGGAGCTTGAGCTTGGTTCCACTTTGTCGCAGGCGGTACCCAGGCTAAATTTGATCTCCCAATTAAGACTCTGAACTCGTATATGAGTTTTGATTTCTGCAAATGGTTCACGGATGCTAACTCCACTTCTCAGAACTTCAATATAAACTTTACTTGTCTGAAGGAGATCAGAGCCTGGTATGCTCAGAAGAAAAAGGCCGGCATCACGAAAGTGGCAGGGATGGGGGATTTCGGAGCAGAAGGTGCTTCTGATGAGTTGGAACCAGCGATTCGATAGGGGGAGGAGGATAATAGTGCATCGTATCGACCCAGCCTATAACCCTTGACGTTTCTCCACTTCCAACTTTGAAGGAGACTTCTCCTCAACCACAATCTCCTCCCAAGAAGCTTTTGCATAAGCGGAAGAGATTAAGGTGTCTCAGTAATTTGCCTATCAATTCACATGAGACTTCATCTGAAACCGGTACTGTGGAACCCATTTCGTGTTCTAAGGCCCTCGCAGAGGAACCAGAGGAAGACGAGGATGACTCATCTTTAACTCTCCGTTCCCTTAAGAGATGCCGGAGTCAGGGACCCATTTTTCACAGCGATCCTGCTCTTGCTCCTACTATTCAAGAGGATTCTGCGATTTTCACTTGCTAGACCATTGTTGATGATGAGGTGGTTGCTCCACCTACTGTACAAGAGAGTTCTGCGGCCATTGCTTCTCTGGCTGCTGCTGCTGATGATGAAGTGGAGATAATTGGAGAAGTCCATGCACCGGGCTCTCCAAAAGTAGCACCTCCTTCAGGAGATCATGATGATTGGGGAGATGACGATGACATCAGCAGCAAAGATCTTGGTTCTAGTACCCCTCCGTCAGATCACGGCAAATATGTCTATTTAAGTGAAGACGTTCGAGTCGAGGTGTACGGACCCGAGGTGTACGGATCTAAGGTGTACGAACCTGGTGAATCCAGTATTCATCCTTTAGGTTCGCCTTTATACTTTATTCATCTTCTTTCTTTTTTTAATTTTTGCTATTATTTAATGATACTGTAACATTCAATCGTCAACTTCTTCCTTTGTAACAGCTCTTGCTTCGACTCCATCCTTAGAGTATATGGCTATAGACAATGCTTTGCAGGATAACATCATTGTGGAAGTCCCCGCTAAAGCGGCCTGTGGGGTGATTAAGACCACTGTTTCTGCGGCCAATACTTCTAAAATAGCAGTTCCTTCAATAGAAACTACCACCCTTACCGTTCCAACCAGTGTTGTTGCAGCCATCGCTTCTGCTGAGTGTGTGGAAGCTGTTGTTTCTAGTACTAGTACTACTGCTTCTTTGCAGCAAAGTACAGTTCAGGATACAGTAGTTCCAGTTATTATTGATTCTTCCCATGCAGAGGTTGACGCTTTTGAAATCAACCTGTTGAAGGATACAGTGAAAGTCCTTCTCCACTTTCTGGATCATTGCATTGAGAACATACTGAAAGGGGCTTCTTTTGCTTCTCTTGCCAATATTCTTCATCTTTACTTGACTGGTATAGTCAGCATTGGCGGGGAGGAAAAGCTGCTCCTTATAGGCTTATGATAGTTCAACTTCAAGGCTACGCTGAGTCTTTAAATAGTTGAAACTACCTTCCGGAAGCTGATGGAGGAGCAACTTGGGCTCCAGAAGAAGCTCAACGAGAAAATTGATGCTTGCAGGGCTTCCTTTGAAAAGAGCCAATCAGAAAATCAATCTTTAGCCTTCCAAGTAGAGACTGCTGCCTCGGTTGTCAAGAATCATGACTAGGCCATCATCAGGACGCAGTAGTCCATTGCTAAAGCTCAGGCCTTTTTTGCTAAGATTACTAAAGAGCACAATGAATCAATGAAGAATCTTATGAGTTTATCTAGACAACGGGATAATGCGATAAAAGATCTTGAGGCAATGCAAGCCGAACTGGAGGCACTAGAGGCTGCTTCAGCATAGAGTACCATTGCTAGTGAAGAGGAATTGCGTCGCCAAGCCACTGTTCAAGCCTATGAGATCATCCAGCAGGAAATCAGTAATGCTGAAGAGAAGATAAAGGCCCTCTTAAATCATTGAATTGTATAAGAGAAAAAAAATTTGTGCCCAAGTTTTTGTAATCTCTCTCGCAATTGCTTTAACTTTTCATGACATGATTTATCTTTTGTATAGTAAAAATAATTTTGCACTTCAGAATTGCTACTTTGCGTTTGGCTTCAAAGACGTGTGTCAAATTTGTTGTCATATGTTTCAAAGTCCGGGAATTTGCATAGAATCCATAGTATCTGTATATCAGTCATGTTTTTGCATCTCAAGACCGCAATTTTATCTTAGCAAGATTCTTTCTTTTGTCAAATGTACGCGACCCTCATGAACTTTCATCAAGTTCGCATCTTAAAGTTCGCGAGATAAAAATTCTTCTTTAAGAATTTGCAATGGTTCCCGCGATTCATGACGTAACCCTTTATCTGATTAACCAATGTGAAATCCCAAGCGTCATACACTTTTATTAATGGTGTGATCCTTCGGTTGCGAAATCTAAGCATCCCATGCAACAGTAATAAATTCTATTGGGATTTGAATTGAGAATCTTAACCGAAAATTTGGTCTTATCTTCTCCCAACTGAAGATCATAATCATAAGACCGTCTATATAAGACGCATGACCTTTCCATGAAGGATCATTATGACGTGAGAAAAGTTTCTTCTCCCTCGACTTCTCTACCTTTCTTTTGTAGTTGATTTATTTGTGCAGCCGTATTTTCATCTTCTTCTTCAACCGAAGCGATGGATAAGAATTGGCATGTTACAAGGCCTCCAGACTGCATCAATCCAGAGGGGTATCCTACCGGTTCTTATGACCGTAGTCATTTTCCTTAATTAAGGTAAACTTCTTCCTCTGATCAATACCATCCTCCCTCTTCCTTTTTTTTTTTTTAACAAAGGTTTGAATTGGCTGCAGGAGATAACCGTAGTCATTCTCCTTAACAATGACCCAGACCCGATGGGCTCGTAATTGCTTTCAATATCTCTAGGGTATTGGAAGGTCTCATGTATTTTTCATGAGAGAAAAGATTTCGGGTCTGCGGCATTGTCTTATTTCTTACCTAGCATCCCGCAAGGTTGGGGTGCTAATGGCTAGGGCGACATCGAATTTATGCAACCCCTCACATTATACTTTTGGGTTTATGCATTTGGTATGCCTAGTTTTGCATTAATCAAGTCATGGGAGACGTTGATCATGACTGAGCAAACAAACTCGGAGGCCCTAACCGTTGGCAGGAAAAAACTGCAAGAGCAATCTTTTTACTTTTAAGCCGTCCTTGAAAGAGGAGGCTACAGAAACAAATTCACCCTACCGGAAGAAGAGGCTACATGAGCAAATTTTTTGATTGGAGCCACGCTAAAAGAGGAGGCTACAGAAGTAAGTTCGTTATCCTAGAAGAAGAGTCTGTAGGAGTAGATTACTGCCTTTAAGCCGTCCTTGAAAGAGGAGGATACAGAAGCAAACTTTTACTTTTTCTCATACCAGTAATTTGTATTCATTTTTGTTGATTGTATAGTGCTAGAGAACTCTCTGTAATTTTGATCGGATAATAAATAAAGAAGCTCTTTCTTTTTGCATAACCAAAAGTGATTGAAAAACAATTTTGATATTGATTATCAGAAGTAATTGTTAACTTGACAATCTTTGAATCACCCAAAATCTTCCAACCACTCAAAGTTGTTGTGAATGTGAGAACTTCTTGTTAACTTGACTAATCAGGTTGAAACTCACACTTTCTAGTGATTTCCAGCACCATGACTTCTGATTCATGAGAGGTATATATTTTTTTAACTTGGCAAATTCAGAAGAGAGAAATTTTGATTCGCCAGAGGTATTATTTAACTTAGCAAGTTTGGAGGAAAGAAGTTTTGATTCGCATTTCAAAAATCTTTAGTCTGGAACTACGAATCTTTGTTAATGAATCCCTGATCAGAGATAGACTGTTATTTGTCATTTGCATTGAACTACCCAGATTACATTGCAACCAGTGTTCCGCAGTCTTACTAAGAATAGTATTTCTTCAAAAATTTGTCGTTAATTGGCATCATGATCTTGTCACCATTCAGTTTTTCCAACCGATATGTGCCGTTGGAGTAAACCGTATCAATGACAAAAGGTCCCTACTACTTTGGCTGGAACTTTCCTCTAGACTTTTGACTAATTATGATCGGTTTTCTTACTGAAAGGACCAGATCGCCTTTTTTGAAAGTTTTTTGTTTGGCCTTTTTGTTCCTGGAGATTCGCGCTTGGTATAGTTTAATACTCTGTTGAGCTTCCAATCGCTTATCATCCAAGCCTTCTAATTCTTGGAGCCTTTGCTGATGTCTTTCTTCTTGCGTCATCCTAGTCGTTAGTGTGACTCGCAACGATAGAATCTGAATTTCCAAAGGTAAGACCGCTTTTGACCCGTACACCAAAGAAAAGGGCATAGCATTGGTGGGGGTTCGGACTGTGGTGCGATATGGCCACAGACATTCTCCGAGCTTCTCATCCCAGTCCCTTTGATTGGATGACACAAACTTTTTGAGGAGTTTTACAATGGTCTTATTGAAAGCTTCTGTTAGACCATTGGCTGCAGGGTAATATGGCGATGAAGCTATGTCTTCGATCATGTATCTGTTGCAAAATCTGGAAAATACTTGGCTCACGAACTAAGGCCCGTTGTCATGAATGATTCTCTTGGGCACTCCGAAGCGATAAAGCACATGGCATTTAATGAACTGGATCATATCCGATGACTTTACTTAGGTTAGGGAAATGGCTTCAGTCCATTTCAAAAAGTAATCTGTTCTAGCTAAAATGAACCGGTGTCCTCTCGTTGATGGCAGAGAAATTGGCCCGACAATGTCTATACCCCATTGCTCAAACGGCCACGATATAGCTGTTGGGTGGAGATATTCTGGAGCTTGATGTATAAAGTCTATATGTGTTTGGCAGGCCCTACACTTCTTGGCGTAGTTAACCGCTTCTGTCATTATCTTAGCAAGTAATAACCCATTCTTCGGATTATATCCCAGAGTTTCAGCCCTGGCTGGTGTGCTCCGTAAATACCAGCATGAGCTTCTTCAAGTATTTTTCGAGCATCTCGGTTAGAGAGACAGCGAAGTAAGATTCCATCATAAGATTTTCTGTACAATGTCTGGAGCTCCGTATTATAGTAGAATCGGATAACCCTTCTTTGGATTGCGCTGGCTTCTTTTGGATCTTCAGGTAATATGTCGTAAAGGACATAATCTATATAAGGGAATCGCTAATCCCTTGGTTCTAGACTTGACTCGAAAACACCAGCCTCGTCTTCCTATTGCTCCCTCATTTCCTGCTTGAGTCCGTCTTTTGGACAGAATAATTCTCTGCTCCCTACCGTAATTTGCTTTCTAGCATGCTTGGGCAAGGCCAATGTAGCAGCTAAGGAGGCCAGTGCATCTGCATAGCTATTCTGATGGCGCTTTATGTGGCTGACATAGAAACCATTGAAACCATCGACTATTTTAATTACTGCACGATAATACGGCAAAAGGTTTTCATGTTTGACCTCATATTTCCCTCTAACTTGATTTATGACAAGTTGAGAATCTCCATATGCTTCCAAATATCCGACCCCCAGTTGTTTAGCTATCTTTAAACCGATTAGGAGGGCATTATTGTTAGAGCATGGATTTGTTAATGAGTAGGATCGAGGAATGATGTGGTTGTAAGGAGAGGCGAAAACAACTCCTACCCCTGCTGTCATTCTTCCTTCGGATCCCATTCGGGAGGCGCCATCGAAGAAAAGTTGTCATATGCCTTTCGCGACCATATTTGCCTCTGGAAACTCTTGCGAGTTCTCTTCTTTTAGAGTCAGACCCCATTCACCCAACTCTCCAGGAATTTCTTCGCACAACTTCGAGGATTTCGGGATTGGATGCTCGACTAGGAAATCGGCTACGGCCTGTCCTTTAATAGATTTTTGCGGGACAAAATGCATATCATATTGTGATAACAAAATAGCCCAATTGGATAGCCTCGAATTCAACAATCCAGGTTTAGTCCTTAGTATTTTTAGGGGGTTAACTCTCGATACAACGTGAATGGTTTGTCCAACTACGTAATGTCGCATTTTCTGCACTGCAAACACTAAAGCTAAACATTCCTTCTCCACTGGGTTATATCGGTGTTCCGCCCCAATCATCATTCTACTGAGGTAATAAATAGCCTATTCGTGACCCGACTCATTCTTCTGCGCTAACAAAGCTCCCAAGGAGTGGTCCATAGCTTTCACGTATAGCAAGAAAGGTATTCCCGAGACTGGGGCTATGAGCACTGGTGGTTTTGTGAGGTATTGTTTGACTTCTTCAAAACCCTTTTGGCATGTGTCATCCCAAACAAATAGCACTCCTTTCCTCATTAACCTGGTAAAGGGCTGACATTTACCAGACAAATTTGATATGAATATGCAGATGTACGCCAGCCTACCTTGCAGTCCCCTTAATTCTTTGAGGTTGCAGGGAGGTGGCATATCTTGGATAGCCTTAATCTTGTCCGGGTCGAGATAAATCCCTTTGGAAGTTATGACAAAGCCGAGGAACTTTCCACTGGAGACCTGCAGAAAAGATTTAGTCGGGTTCATCATGAACTGGTGTTTTCTCATGAGGTCAAACAACGTCTTCAAATCTTGTAGGTGATCACCCTTATTCTTTCTTTTAATTGCCAGGTCATCTACGTAACATTCCACTGTCCTTCGCATATGTTCTTGGAATATTACGTTCATAGCATGCTGGTACGTGGCACCTGCATTCTTTAGGCTGAAGGGCATAACTGTATAGCAGTATACTCTGAGCGGTGTTCTGAAAGACGTATGCTTCTCATCATCAGGGTACATCTTTATCTGATTATACCCTGAGAACCCATCCATGAATGTCATACGTTCGTACCCATAAGTATTAACTATCATAACATCTGTAATGGGTAACGGAAATTCGTCTTTAGGGTAGGCCTCATTCAAATCCCTAAAATCAATACAAATCCAGATTTTTTCATTCTTCTTGGTTACAAGAACTATATTCGCGACCCAATCAGGGTGTTGTTCCTCGCGAATAAAGCCTAACTCGATCAACTTTTTTATTTCAATTTCAATAGCTTCCATGATCTCTAGGCGGAATCTTTGTTGTTGTTGCTTTACTGGCTTAGCATTTGGTCGGATGTTTAGTTTGTGAACTGTGACATTTGGGTCTAATCCTGGCATCTCCTCATAACTCTAGACGAAATATCGATGTACTCATGAATGAGGGATATCAATTCCTCTCTCTCTTCCGAAGATAGATCCTCACTTATAGATATGGGTTTAGGATTCTTTTCATCCTCCATATTTATTTGGATTACTTTATCTTCGGTTAGAGGCTCGCGCTGTTCAAACTGAATTTCCCACTTCATGTTAAGATGCTTGGCCCAGGGGTCATCTTTTATCGGCGAGGCTTCCCGTTGGCCTTCATCTTCTTGGATCGTGGAGGCCATGTTTGCGGACACTTCACGGAAGATCATGCCGACACTAATATCTGAATCCCAACAGGATGATTCTGACGAATGATCGAATTGCCTTTCTTCAATTTTCTCACCTGTGGAACCTTCAGGAGTGGTAATATATTCCAACCCCCTGCTGGTCTTCTGATAATAATTTGGCAGTTTTCCTTTTGGGACAAAGGGTCAGAGGATTGTTCTTCTTCCTTTGGCCAAATTGTATCCCATTTTATTTATTAGTCTATGAGAATTTTCATCGTAATGGAAGAACTCAGGATTTCCCTGTTCTTCTTCAGAATCTAAGCACTTCTTTTTTCTTTTGTGACTTGCCTTTCCTAATATTATGGATTTCTGAGTTCTGTCTTGGGAGGAACTTCGAAAATGACCTTGTTGGCATCTTCGTCGTCATCACTCAGTTCGTGAAAGGACGATCGGATAGGTGCCTGGAAAAAAGCCAGTAAGCATATTTTATCTAAACAATCGCTGAACGTATCAGTGCTAGTACTTGAGGGTTCAGAATAATAAGCAAACTCTAAACTTTCATTTATCACCCATTTACTATCAGAGTGAACAGTGTTATTTACATCAAGGCCTTTAAGGCTTATCACAATGGGCTCACCGTCCCAAATTACATCGTCAGATTTCGAATCTTCGGATCCTGATTCTGTGTCGGCTTCTTCACCGCTATCAGAGTCATCTGGAGCAGGCTGATCTGAAACATCGAATGTATCTTGATATAGCAACGCATCAGTAAAGTAGTTTTCGACTCCTTTAAAGGGTTTCTTTTCGCGACCAGCATTCTTACGTTCCCATCTTTGTTTGTATATTTCAGCATTGATGCAATGTGAACGGCACAATGAGGTTATTATGGATCCAGGACCTCCCAGTAGCAAATTGTAAGATGTGTCGGCATCTATCACATGGCACGTGACTTACGTCTTCAGGTCGCCAATTTGACACTTAAGCTTTATCTTGCCCAATGGTCTACTACCATTGGCATTGAATCTAAAGATAGTGGTACTGGTTGCTGCTAACCTGTTCATCGGAGCTCCAATATACCGTAGAATCCTCCGTGGCATGATGCTTAAGGCTGCGCCTGGATCAACTTGAATACGATTGATCTCCGCTGATCCTATGTACCCTTTGTAATACAAAGGGCAGTGACGCTTATTACTTCTAACTTGCATGTCTTCCGGAGAGAAAGTGATGTAAAGGATGTTTTTACCAGAGGTCTGGTGACATGTCGCGCAAAGAGATTCTTCCTTCTCAACCATTTCTGGTATCTGTGCCAGGAATACCTCTGAATCTTGCAGAGCTTCTCTTAAAACTTCTCTGGTTGATTTAGAAAGCTTTAGGAGCTCATACAGGGTTATTCTTGCGAGAATATTAGCTAACTACGTTAAGATGTCGAATTGAAAGGACTTCTGTAAATCTTTCGCAGGCTCTTTTTCCTTTTTCTTCAGAGCTTTGTCAAACTTAAGCTCTTTTTGTTTGATCTTCTCTGGAGATGGCCGAGATTCTGCTGCCTGCCCATAATTCTTCAAGTAATTTTTTTCCGAAAATATCCCAGAGGGAGGTAGATCTGCGTTAGCCACCAGAGAGTCTTTGATTTCTTCTTCCGAATCTGTTAGAGTAGGAATGTCTTTGTTATCTTCAGGAATTATGGAGACGACATTAGAAGTAAGGATCTTCCCTTTTTGCCTTCTTCCAGATGAATTGGAAGTCCATTGTTCATCATTAAAGAGATCTGGATGCCCCCATATTATCTCCCCTCTATTAGTTTCGAAGGGGGACAATCCTTTCTCCTGTTGTTGATGCGGATCAAAATTCACGACCTGCATCATACCTCTAGGAATGGATTGCACTTCATCTTGAACTGTTGACTCTATCCAGTCGGGTGTTTTACCGAACTTGAAAGTCACCATGTTCGCGGACACCTTATTCTGGTGCTCTTGGAGCTTGATGACTTTTGCATCCACTAATGATTGAATTTTATCCTTGAGAATATAACAATTCTGGGTAGGGTGATTAATAATCCTATGGTAGACACAATAATTAGGATCATTAACTCTCCCTACTTCTTCCGGACGTTTAGATTCTGACAGCTTAGCATCTTCTTAGTCATGAGGAGGTTG
Organism: Dracaena cambodiana; assembly: GCA_036321105.1. NCBI lineage: Eukaryota > Viridiplantae > Streptophyta > Magnoliopsida > Asparagales > Asparagaceae > Dracaena > Dracaena cambodiana. The sequence continues at coordinate 23,139,524 of JAYEPQ010000005.1, read as the reverse complement.
AAGATGGTTTTCGTATGCTCGTCCTTGAAAGAATATTGCTTTTGAGGCACACGTGACTAAGGAGGGAGTTTCGGAGAAGACTTTATGGGCTACGGAGTATCAGCCACAATTCTCTCCTTCCCCTTGTATCCTCGGGATCAGGGCCTATGGTTGTTGTTGTTATTTTGCCTCTGTTTCTCCTTGCCTCCTTCTTCTTCAAGCCTTTGCACGATCTCTTCAGCCTCCTCAGTTTGTAGGGCGAGATCCTTCCAAGTCGAGGATTTCACTGCTCCCATCCTATCTAGAAGCTTAGTCGAAAGATTATGTCGACAGGTTTCTACTAAGGTTTTCTCTGTCATTCCGTGTGGACATCTGAGAGAATCATTCTGGAACCTTTTAATAAAGTCCTGGGCTGACTCCCCTTTCTTCTGTTTAGTGGCTAGAAGCGCCGGCATTGACACCACCATATCGTCTTCATAAAACCTAGTTAGGAAGGCTTTTTCCATGTCATTTCATGAATTGATGGTTCTCGGTTCTAGCCTCCGGAACCATTCAAATGCTAGTCCTGTCAAGGTACTAACAAATACTTGTGTAGTGATAGGATCGTTTCCGGCTAAATGCCCGATTTGTGACTTGAAATAGTGAATGTACTTATTTGGCGACCCTTTACCATCAAAGGATTTGAGCTTCAATAGCTTGTAACTTTCTGGAAACGGCATGCTTTCCCATTCTATGGGATACAGCCTTACAACACCCAGCTCTTACAAATCACTCTTATGCATGAGGGCATTCAGTTGATTTTGGAAACACTCCATCCAGACGGCATTCACATTTCCTTCCTGATGCGTGGAACAATTGTCATCATCCTCATGATGTTCTTCTTCTTCTTCTTCATTTATGTAAAGATTATGACCCTCTTCTTCTGCCCTCTTTCCTTTATCAGTTTTTGGGACATGGGGTGGCATTGGCGAAGATGCATTCTTCAACCTTGTCTTTTCCAATTCCAGCAGAACATGCAGCATGTCTTTAATTTCATTGATAGCATTCTGCTATTGTTGAATACTCTTGTCTTGTTCATCCATCCTCCGCATGAATTCCTCCGGGGTACTGTTTTGGGCCATGTACGCGGAGACGAAGTCTTCCAGGAGTGAATCAGATGTTTGCAACGCGGCCATAATAGACTTGATCATGTCTTCCTCATCGGAGGAGACACCACCCATTTATCTATAATTCATCGGGATTGCTTTCCCACTTTTGAGTTGAGTATTTTGGAAAAATCCTCGCTCTTCATTGAGCACGTCCTTCAAGCCTAAGGAGTGCTATGAGTCGGAAGCACCTCCCTCGGGGACCTTCTTCTTCTACTTTTTCTTCTTTTTTTCTCCGACACTTATCATATTGGATGACACTTTAGGGTATTCAGGCTCATAAATTCGAGCCTGTTTCGTCTTCTCCTCTTCGTTGGATGGGATGACGATGTCGATGATGTTAATAGTTGATGGAACACCGACTGTGTAGTATGGGCTGAACAATGAGAGTGTGATAGCACTGCATTGATCAGCCGTTCGCAATGGCAGTGAGATGCGTGGGATTCTTCCCTCTTTCTGTTTAGAAGTTCCCGAATATATCTTGCATTGGAACTCTTGGTAATGGCGATATCTTTGAAAGATAGCCTCGGGACCGGAGTCCCTCTTTCGTCGAAGGCTTTCGAAGCGAGTCTCACCCTAGCTGGAATAGTAGGTGAGATAGTTTTAGCCTTTGAGATAGGCTCCCTGGTAATCACACGCTTTCCGCGAGCCTGAGGTTCGCGCGCTCCTTCAATTGCGCGATCATGCTTTCCCCACGAAACATGAGGGACGCGAATGTAGATTCCGCATTTGTAGTTATAGATAACTTTGGTGGATTTACTCCGTTTCCTGTAGGAAACGCGAGTAAATCCTTCCGCGTCTTGATCTTCTGTAATCTCGCATTTTGGCCTCCATACTTGTATAGTAGGCCTTTGCGATAATGAGTTGGCGGTTTTCTTTCGCTACGTGGTCCTGTGAAGGGCACGAGCTTTCCTTCTTCTTAGGTTCCTTCTCATTGTACGAGTGAGAGGAACCTTCTTCCTCGCGTCATAGTCTGGCAGAGTAGGTAGTGGTCATTTTTCCTTGTTGAAGTGGGGACCTTGATCCACTTTGCTTGAGAGATCAGGAGTCTTAGCCGAATCTGGCTTAGAACCCAATGTTGGTAAAGGGGAGGACTTCGGACCGGTATGGTCCACTGAATCATTCGACTGGGTTGTTGCCCTTGAAGTCTCCTTGGAAATTGATCCTTTGGAGACCTTACGACACTCCCATAAGGTTGTAGGGCTCTTGGAGTAGGAATAAAGGAACTCTTCATACTTTTCTTGGTCAACCTGGATTGTGAGCGAGTTGACTAGGCTGCCAACTAGAATATTGTTGGATTGAGCTACTACCAGCTCACCAGAGGTGATGGTAGTCCCCAGCAGAGTCGCCAATCTTCTGTTCGCCATAAAATTATAAATGATTCTCTATTGAGATATTTCAATAAAGAATTACAATTCTAACGGTTTTCTATTTACAGAAGATGAGAAAAATGGATTCCCTCTTTGTTTAAAGCCGGGTTCTAAAGTAGCTGTGGAGGACAATTTTACTCTCCGTTGACACTCCACACAAACTCTTTCAATTGACAGAAAGGCTCTGGACTTCTGATCACAAAGGATAATTTAAGAAGAAGATGATCGATCCTCTCTCTTTTCATTTTTTCGCCTTTTATAGGGGTTTTTAGGGCAACGTCCATATCTCATTCATTCGACTGTTAGCCCCACTACTCGAGAAATGCCATAATATTCGTTAGATAGTTACTCCTACGATCGAGATAATGCTGCTACATTCGTTTGGCAGTTGGCTTTATGATCCGAGGTGGCAACTCCCTTCGTTTAGGTCGAGTGACTTTGTATTAAACCCCTCTCCGGAAGCTATGGGCAGTATCGCAAATCTCAACTTTAGATTCGCGAACCTATTCTGTCATAGCTGGGTCGCGAACCTCGAACTTTAGGTTCGCGGATCTGCTGAGTTGCGGCTCTCAAACACTAAATTCGCAGATCTGCCTTGTTTTGATAGATGATTCCAGAATTTTTCGCCGACACCTGAAAATAACCCTAACACATGCCTTTCAGAATTTAGCGAAAATGCACCACGCACGTTAAATCCACTTAATAAAACTCCATCCTGTGCTTTAGTCAAATGTCGATTCATAGTTCTTGGAATAGAGACGGATTGAAGATAAATGAAGGGGTAAGATCTTTCCATGTTCGGAAGAAATAGATTACGACCCCCGACTTGAAAGAGCCACTTATAATCTCCATCATCTAAGCAATCATCGGGAGTTTGTATCTCATATCCAAATAGGTAACAGGACTTGCTCATTAGTTTCCTGTTCTTTCCTTCGAAAGGGGCATTTGTCATAATCTCCCTCATAGTAGAATGGTTAGGAACTAAAATTTTATCCTTCCTATCTCGGTTGCTTGACATAACGCAAACTGTAAATTCCCCACGAAGTCTAAAACGAGTTTCACTATTATACCCACCAACATGGCCAAAGTAATGACTCTTGGAGGGTAGATTTAAAGCATAATTCACGGCATCAAAAGGAAGAAGGAGATTACAACAAAATTATGGCAAAGAATTTTCTCCCGAACCCAAAATTTAGATCATAGATATCCAGAGACCTGCAAAGTGCAAGTTCGCATTTTGAAGGAAAAAAAAGTTTTTGAAGACCTGCTCTTCAGATTTAAATACGGGGCATGAACCCATGTTTCCAAAAAAGTTGGATCTTTTAATCCATGAATCATAAAAAATCAAAACAATAGACTCACCACAAATCAGAGGATCTTCCCGAACCACTGCTAGAGAAGAGCAGAAGCAACTTGAGGGTCTTGAGAGCCACCGGTGGCTTAACTAGAAATTGAAGACTTCTTCGTCATCTTCTTTATAAAAGTTTCAAGAAAACTTGAGGTAGAAAAACCCGAAGGTTAAATGAAAAAGAGCTTGAAAAAGCTGGAAGATAAAGTGCCTAGAAAAAGATTGAAGATAAAGAACTTGGAGAAGCTTGGAGTTAAAGAAAACTTGAGAGTTCGAAATCTTTTCAGAAGTAACTAGGGAACTTTATATAAGACATTTGATAACCGAGACTTGTGGCCAAAGGATTTGATGGCCAAAATTTTTTGCTGAAATCTCGTAAAGATTTTCTCACTAATGAGCTCATGGAACGCGTTGATCTCTGCGCCAGAAAAAGCAACGAAAGCGGCGATGCTCCAGACACGCCGTGCAAAGCGCAGACCCACATTTTTAATGCAGGGTCATGTTTCTCTTCTCATGTGCAGACCAGTATTTTTAATGCAGGATTGTGTTTCTCTTCTCAAGTGCAGACCCACATTTTTAACTACCGGGTCACATTTTTTATTATAAATTTATTCAAAGTATTTTAGAACACCTCTAAAACCATGAAGTTTTAGAAACTTTGGAGGGGTTTTGTTGGCGAAATTTTCAAGAAAAAGAAAGAAAAGAAGGATTCATAATGTTAGCCAAAAATTAGTTAACACGTGAATCATCTGTCTCCAAACATCTATAAATAGCCAAAGATTGGGTTAAGAAAGAGGTTAATCAGTTAGTGATAAAAACTAAAGACGATTATTCGGGATCATCTCCATCTGAGAATTTATACTAAGAATCTAGAGCTCTTACATCTAAGAGCTTTGTGAAAATTACCAACTGCAGAACTTGTTCGGATCATCAATGGAGAGCAAGATCATCCTCCACAGGTATTATAGAACCCAACATTAAATAAAGAGGAAACCAAATTTTTTTCTCATCTTTTATATGGAAAACCGTTCATATTGTAATATTTTTATTGAGAAGTTTTCAATACAAATTCAACTTTATCGCAAACAATGCCTAATTTGTATTGGTACCTAACTAACTTCTTCAAATCTCTCTATATTCTTTGTCATATTCTTGTATTCTAAGTTCTGCCAAAATTCACTTGATATAGTTTTCCTCATCATAATTTTTTTTTGATTTTTTGCTAGACAAAGGCTAATCATTAAGTAGCCCGAATATTTTTTTTCTTTTATTATTCAACTTCTATCATATTCTCGTGTTTATCATTCTCCAATATCATCTGCAGATCTTTATTAACCAAGGCATTCATAACTTTGCATCGTCATATACTGAAGTTGTTAATCTATCAAACTCTTCTACTGTGAAATTGACGTTTGTCACAATAGATCTTGAGAATGTTGAAGACTTTAAAAAGTTCCCTATACTTAATTGTGATGCCAATAAACTTGAAATTAAATCTCTCGGTATGGTTTTCCAAAAAAAATTCACCTTTGTAGATCTCCAATAACTCTAATCCCCCAAAATCTAAAGAATCTAGTCAGAATGCTCTAATACCACTTATTGTGGAAGTATTAACTAATCTAGACAGAGAAATAGGGCTTGTTAAGATTAAAGATAAATCAATAAAAGGGAACTATAAAAGAGAAATCAAATCATAAGATCAAATTAGAAAACCAAGAATTTATGTAGTTCGGAGCATTTCCTATGTCTAGTGGCCAAATCAAAGTTCACTATTGATGTTTTTTGCAGATTATAAATCCGGGATCTCTTAGATATCTTAAAGTTATAAAAAATCACTCTCAAATTGATAAGACAACCAAAAACTCTCAAAAATTGTAAAAGAGTTTTTCTCCTTAAAAAAAATCTTTCTAAATACACACAAAATCCCTTTGTGACACTACTCTTGTATAGTTTAGGCATGTTTGGCACAAAACTAAATCAAATAGGTTAGTTTTGATCATTTATGAGTCTAAATTGAAATCATGTCCACTGCACCATCAATAACACCATCAATGACAGGAGAGGCATCTGCTATTGATGGCCAAATTTCCAGAGCATTGCCAAAGGTGCAAGCCATTGCTGGCCCATCGATGGCAATGGGCCCATCAATGATCAGCCATCAACAGCAATAGTGAAATTGAGCCACAAAATTTACAATTTAATTGTTCCCAACAGGAAGAAAATTAATTTTTAGAAAACCCAATTTAGGAAATATTTGTCAGGTTCAGTCAGAGTACTTTTGCTTGTCAAAAATAACAGCAACGTTGAAGCATGCTTTCACGTACGCAAAGCCAACAATAGCAGCTTTCTTGTTGCTGACTGTCAATTTGAAAGCTTGCCAACTTATTGTTTCTAAGGTTTCTCTCTAAAATCTCGCTCGTTAATATTATCTACAAGAGGTAGTTAGAATAAAATTTTGGAATTACAGAATAACAACACACAACAGCAACAACAATAAAGGCTCATTTAGTAGAGACTTGCATGGTCACACAGGCAATGTCTATGAGAAAGGGTATATTCTAGTACAAAGGAAAGATTCGTCGAACACCAATATTTAACCACTATATATCGGAACGTATGGAAAGAGCACAAAAATAGAGTACAGTGCATTCAATAGAGACTTCAATGATCATTATTCACTCTGATATCAGTACTTGGACAGAAATTCACTCCAGAGAAGAAAGGCTGAACAACTTCTCAAAGGAAAAAGATGTAGATGATGATGCACTGTTCGCAAATAATGACTCACAAATGCCTGAGGCAGATGCCCAAGTGTGATGAAGATAAATGGGTTGGCCAGAACATTAAAAATTTGGTCTTCTCAATTGATGAATGTAGTAGTTTGTGCTATTGGTAATTGCTGTGTAATGAATCTTTGTTGTAATATGTAATGTCACCCTCGTGACTTGTATTTTGTTTTTTGCTGTGCTTTCTACTATATACTATGTGCCAATTCTATTAAACTAAGTTAGTGGAAGATGGAGGGCCTAGCCCACCGTCTTTAATTAAAAAAAAAAACAACAATGGCTTGGTTGATTATCTCAATTAAAAAAAAGAAGAAGAAGAAAAGAAAAATAAATGGCTGTGTTGTTTCTGTCATGGTGTACGTACATAAGAACAATGTTACTCAACATGCCCATCCTACCAATTTTTATCAGGGAAGTTTCTGTTAACTATTTCCTAGAAGGTTTTTAAAAAAATAATTATCATTATCATCCTTAATCGCAACCTAATAATTTATTTTTTTTAAAGAAAGTTTCTGTTAAATATTTCCTAAAAGTGTTTAAGAAAAATTATCACGCATGATGACAATCTAATCACTTTTTTCAATGAAAGTTTGTGTTATCTATTTCATAAAAAGATTTGACAAGAAAATAATTATCATTATTCATCCCTTTCCACAAGAAAAATAATCATTATCATTCCATGATGACAAACCTATGGTTATAGAAAAGCAGCACATTTACAAAACATTTCATTTCTCACTCTAAAATTTAACATGATGAAGAATTTGAGCACACGGAGAGATGAAAGGAGGAATAATAAACACTTTTATAATCCCTTCGTTTCATTCATCAATACAAATTCAGGACTGTCTAATTGGAATGTTCTGTCTTCTGCTGCTTTGAGCAGCTGTAGTAGGACATTGACCTCCTTCCTTTATCTAGACTTCCATCAAGCCAGCCCAAGTCCTTAACGCGCTTCAACATTGACTTTCTAACTCTATCTAGGGTGCAAATTTCAATTGACTCCATTAACAAAACTTTTCCTTCCTTTTTTCAACAACGGTGAAGACACGGGGTGGTGTTGAATTTGGGTTTTGTTCTATTAGTCCCACATTGGTTAGGAGCTAAGGAGCCACTACCCTTGGGTCCTATAAATAGGGCCTTGGGTCCTATAAATAAGTCCTTGGGTCTTAAGTTTTTTAAGTATCCAAAAAATAATTAGTTGTTTTATAAAACTGTTATGAAAAAACAAGTTTTATTTTGGCAAGTTTTCAAATTTGAAAATTTTCAAGTTGTAATTTTGGATTTTTGAATTTTCAAAAAATTCTCCTACTCTTGGGGGAGTTTCCAATTTGTTAGAGATCGTTGTAATTTCAAATTTGGTTATAGTGGATTGATTGTTGGCGCCCGAGGACGTATATAATATTTACTGAATCTCGTTAAATTTTGTATCTTCTTTTATTTGCATTAGTTTTTTTATTGACACTATTTTGGATACCTATTTGTATGGGTAAGATATTTGCTTTCTGTAACAAGTGTATCAGAGTTGAAGGTTCGATTTTGGCATAGGAAAATTATTGAAAAATGACAAAAGTTTCTTTGTCTACACCGTCTAAGATTACTGTGACTAATGCAAAGTTCGAAGTTAAGAAGTTTGATGGCTGTAACAACTTCGGCATATGGCTGTGCGAGATTTTGGATATTTTTTATCAGCAAGAGTTAGATTTTGCTTTGGAAGAAGAAAAGCCAGAGAAGATGACCGATAAAGAGTGGAAAAGAATCAATCGTCAAGCATGTTGTACCATTTGATATTGCCTCACAAGGGAACAGAAGTATCTTTTCACGAGAGAGACATCTGCAAGTAAAATATGGAATGAGCTCGAAAACAAGTTTATGAAAAAGAACAGTGGGAATCTGCTCTAATTGAAGAAGAAATTGTTCTGCTTTCAGTATCAACCAAGTACATCCATCAACAATCACATTACTGTTTTTAATAAATTAATAACAGATTTGTTAAATTTGGATGAGACTGTTGAAGATGAAGATCATGCTTTATTATTATTGGCCTCTCTTCCTGATGAGTATGATCATCTTATGTCTACTCTCCTTCGTAGTAAGGATAAGGTGACTTTTGATAAAATATACGATGCATTGTACAACTCTAAAATAAAAAGAAAGATCAGAAAGAGTATGAATACAATACATCTGAGGCGTATGTTACCAAAAGCTGGTCTCAAAATAGTAAATCCAATCAGAGAGGCAGATTCCAATCAAGAGGCAGAGCTCATAAAGATGAATGTGTTTTTTATCATAAGAAAGGGTATTGGAAGAAAGATTGTCCAAAGTAGAAGAAGAAGGATAAAGTAAGATTGATTCTGATTCATGTGTAGCCAAGTGTGAAGATAATGACTCAGATTTGTATTGATTGGTCTACCTTCAGTTTTCCATTCTAATGAGTGGATTTTGGATTCTGAATGCACCTATTATATGTGTCATCATAAGGAGTGGTTCTTCAATTTTGAAGAGTTCGATGGAGGAGTTATTTTCATGGGTAATGACAGCTCTTGTAAGACAACTGGAATATGTTCAATCCATTTAAAGAATCATGATGGATCAACTAGAGTTTTGACATATATTCGGTGTGTACTGGATTTGAAGAAGAATCTCATCTATTTGGGAGAGTTAGAAGAAAAAAGTTTTGCTATATCTATTCGAGATGAAGTTTTTATATCACTTCAGGCGCACTTGTGGTGATAAAAGGTACGAGGAAGAATAACTTATACTAGTTTCAGGATAGTACAATTATTGGATCAACAAGTATAGTCTCTGAAGATGATGTAGATGCAAAACAGCTATGTTATGGCACATGCGACTTGGTCATGCAGGTATGAGAGCTTTGCAGAATTTAGTGAATAAAGGCTTATTAAAAGGTGCAAAAACCTATAAATTGAATTTTTGTGAGCATTGTGTCATGGGAAAGAAGACGAGTGAAGTTTGACATTGCTATCCATAATACTAAAGATATTTTGGACTATATTCACTCTGATGTTTGGGGACCTGTTAGAACACCTTATTTAGGAGGTATGCATTACTTTGTTACTTTCGTTGATGATTACTTTAGAAGAGTTTGGGCGTATCTGATGAAGACTAAAGATGAAGCGTTGGAAATTTTTTTGAAATGGAAAAAAAAATTGAGACTCAGACAGGCAAGAAGATAAAGAAGCTCAGATTAGACAATAATGGTGAGTATAAAAGTGATCCGTTTATGAAGTTTGCTAAGATGAAAGTATTGTTCGACACATTACCAACACAGATTCACCATAACAAAATTGGGTGGCAGAATGTATGAACCGGACTTTACTGGAGAAGGTTTGGTGTATGTTGCTCAATGCTAGGTTAAGCAAAGACTTTTGGGCTGAGGTGGTGACTTATGCATCTCATCTCATTAATCGATTAACATCAGCTGCGATTGAATGCAATACACTGATTGAGGTATGGTTTGGAAAACTTACTTATGATTATGATTCCTTACATGTGTTTAGTTCCACTGCTTATTATAATGTGAAGAAATCTAAATTGGATCTGAGAGCTAATAAAGTATTGTTCATGGGGATTAGCTCGGGTGTGAAAGGATATTGCCTTTGGTGTCCAAATTTAAAGAAAATTATTTTTAGCAGGTATGTTACCTTTAATGAATCGACCATATTAAAAAAGGTGACACTTAACAATTCTGGAAAAGAGAAGAAGACAAGTGATGTTCAGCAGCAGATGGAAAATGCTTCGCAACAGGTGGAATTTGAAAAAACAGAGTTAACCCAATTTATGCCTACAGTCCAATGGAAGAGGAGGACGTCGAAGAAAAAAATGAAGAGGTTTCAACCCAAGAACCTCTACAGCAACCAAGCTCAACTGTACATGATAGGCCACGTCGAGAAATTAAGAAATCTGCTCGCTTTCTTGATACAGTAGTGGTTTATGCACTTCCAGTTATAGATGATATTTCTTCCACCTATAAAGATGCAAGTAGAAATTCAGAAGATAAGGAGCAAAAAAGAGCAATGGATGAAGAGATATAGTCCATTCAGAAGAATGAAACTTGGGAGTTAGCTCAACTATCTGAAGATAAATGGGCAATTGGGTGCAATGGGTATTTGCAAAGAATGAAGGATTTTCTGACAAGAATGATGTCCGCTACAAGGCAAGATTAGCGGCGAAAGGCTATTCTTAGAAGGAAGGAGTTAATTATAATGAGGTATTTTCTCCAGTCATTAAACATTCTTCCATTCGTATTCTGTTAGCCTTAGTAGCACAGTTTGATTTGGAACTAATTCAACTTGATGTGAAAACCTCATTTTTACACTATGATTTGGAAGAGGAAATCTATATGGCTCAGCCAGATGGATTTAATGCTGGTGGAAAAAAAAATCGGTTTGCAAATTGAAAAAATCATTGTACGGATTGAAGCAATCTCCAAGGCAGTGGTACATGCGATTTGATCGGTTTATGATAGGGTTGAAGTACACTAGAAGCAAATTTGATCTCTGTGTGTATTTTCGCAATCTATATAATGAGACTTTCATTTATCTACTCTTGTATATGGATGATATGTTGATAGCTTTAAAGAGCCAAGAAGAGATTGAAAAGTTGAAAACTCAATTGAATCAAGAGTTTGCAAAAAAAGATTTGGGTGAAGCTAAAAAAATTCTTGGTAGGGGGATAAGCAGAGATTGAATGAGTGGTAAGGTTTGGTTGTCCCAGAAACAATACCCGAAGAATATACTACAACATTTTGGCATAACAGAATAATCAAAATCTGTGATTATCCCACTTATTTGCATTAGTTTCATTATTCTCTGTCATTAGTTCTTATGTGGTACTATTTTTAGTGTCTATTTTTGTGGATAAGATATCTACTTTCTGCAACAGATGGGTTAAGAAAGTCCAACAGAACCACACCCTTTCTGAAGTACAGTAGTAGTTTATATTATTCCTATGAGAGACCCGCCATTAACATATTAATAATGTTATCAAAATCAGTACCGATTACCTCCATCTGAGTCCTAATAATCAAAATAAAAATTAGCCTTTTCTAGGTATGTGATAGGCTAGCAATGATATGAATATCACTAAAGCTTATACTTTGTGCAGATATTATGGCATGTACAGATACCAGAAATTATGGCCAGTTATCATCGCATAGCATGCAAAACGATCTACCATGAACCTAGATAATTATGGCCAACTGATATTATAGCATGGCTTGCAAAAGTGCAATGCTCACTACCCAGAATAAAGAATAGCGGAGTCCACAATAGTATACTTGCGAGAATATACTAAACACCATTACAATATTATTAAATTTGCGACAACAATACTCAATGGTAACTGGTAGATTAGAAAACTATCTTATATTTAGATTTAGTTTAATTTTAGTATCACATTGTCTATTGGATTATTTGTACGATATTGAGACACCTATAAATGTATGCATCATTTGACTCATGATAAATAGACTGATTGCTTCTGATTATTTTATAACATGGTATCAGAACGCATTATGAAATAAATCATACCCATCAATCTCAACCATCCTATCGATAGCCCACTGCGATTTGACTCTGATTCCGGCACCAACTATGATTTTGTCTCTAACTCCGCAATCATTTCACCAATTCGATTCCACTTCAATTCAACAATCATGTCACCTATTTGATTATGCACATACTTCAGTTCTTGCTTCTTCTCTTCTTCGTGACTGTAGAAATTTTGGCTGGTCCGTCCTTGATTGTAAGGTATAATTCAAATTTGATGCAGCCCATTCCTCCATCCTTTGCCTAATACTATATTTAAAAAAGAAGTTTATCTACTGCCACTACTGCTTCTAAGAAAGAGCCTTATCTCTTGTCTACTACTACTTCTAAGAAAGAAGTAAGTCTATCTATTGTCTATTACTGTATTTAAGAAAGACGTTTATTTATTGCCTACTACTGGCTCTAAGAAAGAAATTTTTTTACTGCCTACTACTGCTTCTAATAAAAAAGCTTATGTGCTACCTACTACTGCTTCTAAAAAAGAAATTTATGTACTATGTACTACTACTTCTAAAAAAGACATTTTAACTACTGTATATTACTGCTTCTAAGAGAGTAGTTTATCTACTGCTACTACTATTTCTAAAAAAAATGTTTATTTATTGCTACTGCTGCTCGAATAAGGGTGTACTATGATGATTCAAGTGATTTATCTATTACGTTACTGCTACTATTGATGTTGCTTAGCTAGTCGTAGTTAATCTTTACTTGAAGAGCGAGACAATATTTTCTAATATGTGTAATAAGTTGGATACAATATAATCCAACTTGAGAGGGAGTGTTGGATTAGAAAATTATATTGTATTTAGGTTTAGTTTAAACTTGTCCCACATCGTCTACTGAATTGTTTATACGGTGTTAAGACACCTATAAATATATGTAGCTTTGATTTATAATAAATAGACTGATTGGTTCTGATAATTTCATAACAGTAACAAGTAATATTTTACTAAGAATTCAATTTTTCATTATGAATCAAGTCTGATTTCAACAGAAAAACAAAGGAACTAAAATGAAATAATTGGAAAACAACTCATGATAAAAGATCATGGTTCCAAAGGGAAAGTGAACTTTAAATAAATATATACAAATCTGATAGTTGCAGTCGTCTTTTACTAAACTTTTACCATCTCCTCATAGTGTTTTGGATCCAAGCCAGCTACAATAGAACAATCTGCAAGTCTGAGTATGCACACCAAGGTCATTAGATCGCGATAATAACATATATAACACATTTACATGATAGAATAGTAAAGTACTTCAATACAACATTGATTATAATACAAGTGCCTATCATTCATTCAATTTTAGTGATGATAATCCAACTCGCTATTATGTAACAATTTATGATTAAATGCAATATTGAAAAACTAATACATAGAAAGGAAGATTGAATCAATAAATACTCATGGATTCTAGAGGTGGCAATCGTTGATCCAAGTGGTGGCTTTGATATATTCAAGAGTTAATCCCAACGCTTTTGATATGACACTTTGGTCCATATAACACTTAGGTCTATTTAGTGAACAATAAAATTTTCATCTTTCAATTTTCCTCCAAATGTCGTGACATTTAGTTATTCATTCAATCATTACAGTAACAATATCATTGAATATCCTCACAATATTGTTAGACCATTATAGTTTCAATATCATTTTCAGTGCTTTTCTATGTTATTTCAGTATCAACTAATATTACTCTAATGAGATTATGATTCAATCCTTCAGTTATAGAATCAGGATCTATAAAAGAATAGCCAGAAAAAATGTAAATATGTTGAAAGTTTTTTCATTCTACACAAGTTTCTTAGTCAAATAATTACTATACATTGAGATCACTCTTCTAAGACACTAGTTATATAAATGATAAAAAAAGTCAATAAATTTAATTTTAAACTCTTTATTTAATTATAATAAAATTATAATTCTTTACTTATTTTAAGCATGTAGGACATGATATAGAGTTCGATATTCCATTTAAATGCAATAAATATAATAACAATTTGTAAAGTAAAGTACAATATTATTTAAACTATTTATGGATTCATTATATAGGATATAATATCATTGATTTGATTTAATATATGATCAGATCAGACGCATTTCTATATTAAAAATAATATGAATATAAGTCTGGAAGAACTCACCTTACACCCGAACATTTCTCCACTTGAATCACAACAAAACAACAAAATTACACATAATTCATTATATTATGTTAATATATGACTAGTATAGTTTTTTATGACCATAGGGAATTTTCCAACAACTAAAACTTGATAAAAATCAGTTATTAAGTCAATCATAACGGGTCTGAAAAATCTTTAACTTTATTAAGTTCTGGATCAGGTACATAAGCTAAAGCATTGAGCATTTAGTTTAATGGGTAATAGGTTATGGATGAATAATTTATTTGGTTGATAACTTATGCAATTAAGGTATTAGGTCTTATCTAAAACACCCTAGGATCTAATAAGGAATAAAGAAAGTGAAAATTGAAGGCCTATCTCAAAAAATAAGAAGAAAGCAAAGAAGATGAGGTTGTTCAAGTTACGAGGGGTTGCGGTGGCTTCGGTAAGGCGGCAGCTCCAGCGAGGTATGAGGGAGAGAGAAACTGAGGTGCGTGTAGAACATGAAGAAGATAACGAAAGAAGTTTAACAGGATGGTTTCTCTCTTCATATTCAACCAATTAGGTTTGTCTGGTGGCTGGGCTTAAGATAGAGAATCAAGGGGTTAACTAATCAATTCCCAGTAGTTTTAGATTGGTCACCTAGAATCTCAACATAGAGAATGTTGTGGACGATCCAAACTATTAATTTTGATATGCATATTAAACAATGATTATATTCAAAAAATCATACATTTTAGATAAATTTTGACCATATATTAGATATATATAAAATGAACGATTTTTCAATGATAGAACAAATAAACCTTTTGATTGATGATGAAGAACTGTCTAAATTGCATTTTTTTTATACCATATTTAAAGCATAGAAATCAAAATTAATAGTTCGGATCGTTCTCATGCATTCTCTATATTGAGATCTAGGACGTTTCCATATGCAACTCTCTATCGGAGGCACCTTAGGCATATCAGATAAGAGGCCCTCCTCTGCAAAATTTAAAATTAAATACTAAATTAAAAGACATAAATCAATTTGTTTAGTATCCATTCAAATCAATATTCAAGCTCCTATGCTGATAAGGATGATATAGAATAAACTGATACAAGGTTTAAGAATTAGAGTCATTACATATTTAGTCCTTTTGACAATTAATTCAACCAGTAATTTACCACAGGCAAAATTACTAAGAAAAACGTCGCCTCCCTCCTCAACACTATATGATCATATCTAAATCATACACTCTCAAGTATAAGAGATCGACAAATAATATAGTCTCGGTCAATATTCAAAATAACTCGCTATAAAACCTATTATATTGCGTTATGAAACCTAACAGGAAGCCAATGTTACTTAATAGTCGAAAATAATTCAATACACCGTAACGGTGCACTTTTTACGTTGTTTTATGTTATTTTACATTATATTACGTTAATTTATATTATGTTACGCAATCCACAATAATTTTTTTAATAATTTTTATATTGATGTCTATTATTTATTTTGATTGTTAATGAATTGCTGCAGTTTTTTTTTCACTTGACGACTTGTTGTTTGCTTATTTGATTGCTTGTGGCTTTGTTAACTTACTAGTTTGTGATTGTATCCTTATCTACTTGTTATAACTCTTTTTCAATTACTGAAATTTCTTACTTGCTGATTAAATTGAATTCTTAGCTAATTTAAAATAAACAATTAGAAATAACATAAATAGAGCATTATAAAAATATAAATTACAATATGATAATAATTAAAAATAAATATGAAATATTATTTTCTTGTTTAGATGGTGACTGAAATTATGGGTGTGAATATAATTTAATTATGAGGATAACTATGAGAATTATTGTGAAATTTGTTAGAAATTTAGAATTAACACTGAGATATAAAATGTTTTTTATATTTTTCATTTAGAATTTTTCAATTTAATTTTTAAATTATAAAATTTATTTTATATAGTTTTATATTTAAATTTATTAAATAAATAGAAAATTGTATAATCTACGTTATGCGTAACGCTATATGCAATATAATCTAACAGAGATAAAATGTTGCATTACCATTATCATTATTTTAAACATTAGTCTCGGTAAGTTTGAGGTCGAATCTACAGGGACAGTTTGGTGTTGAAAACACGAGTTTATGGAATAAGAGAAAGGAAAGAGCAATTATTCAAAAGTACGAAAATTAAAAGAAAAAGTGGTAAGGTGTTCAATTCATCTCTAGTTCTCAACTTTGGTTGTCTAAACATTAGAAATCATCTTCTTGACCTTTCTATCCATATTTAAATTATCATAACCCTGTATACCTACCAATAATTTATATCTAGATTCATGATCCAAATCGCTAGTTTAAAAAAATACGAATCATATCCCAAAAGATAAACTATTTCAAGTACACACAAAGATTATAATCAATCAAATATTAGATAAGAAACAAGAAATAAATTAGTCCTCTTTATTTCATGATCATATTATTATAGTCCCATATACCCAATCAATAAACTATATCTAAAATTATGATATGAATTTCTAAAAAAAAAAAAATAATACATGCAAAACTATAATTAATTAATCATGCAAAATAATAAGAATCGATAATAAAAATTAGAAAATATATAGACAAACTATCATAGAAGAACTAGAGAATTCTCACCTACCTTTCACCATGAATTTAGCCAATCATCATTGAGAAAGAATAATTTTTATTAAAAGAAAATGAAGAGAGTACATATTTTTTTTTTTATAGGAAAGCACATCCTCTCCTATTTATAGAGTTTATAAACTCCTTAAAAAAATCCTAAATAATCCTATCCATTAGATCTCCAACCAATAGAATGGTTAATATTAAAGTCCAAAACCGCATACAAAACGAGTCCAAATATGAGACAAGTACAAAATGGATAGAAAAATGCCTAATTTTCTGTTTTGCTACATAGTACTTTAATAAAACAGTTATAACTTTTGCATTTGAATACCGATTGAACTGATCTTGCTATCTTTAGAAAATGAATTCAAATCTATATAAATTCTTCCTATACAAATATTTCCAGTCTCGCTGTATCTATATAAAATCGGGTGTTGAAATTGATGTTCCTGCACGGGCTGTTCATTGGGCTGTCGATAGCCACTTCAAAGGATGCTTCGATAGCACTTCTCAGGTAAAATTTATAGTCAGAAGTATAGTGTATTATCAACAGCAGCTTCAACAACCGCTTTAATAGCCCTTTGGTGACTTAGGTATAAATTTTTTGCTCATTCGTACACGCTCGTTTTATTTTCTTGCATCCAAAACCCTTCAAAAGATTATAAAACACTAGATTAAAGCAATAAAACACTCAACTGGAGAATTTAATAAATAAAAATAATTTATCACTATTTTTTTGTATTAATCACCAAAATTGGATAATGCGTGTATAAAATAAACCAAAATAATTATACTTTTCAAGCATAATCATACCCCCCCAACTTGAGTTTTGCTAGTTCCTAGCAAATTTATTAAATTAAGAAAATAGACTAAGGACTTAACTAAAAAGAAAATAAATCCTAACTTACTTTCGTAGTAATCACGATTGCACTTAGCACGTGCAATAAGTCATTAAACCCCTAGGTTACCCTGGACGAGTGATGTCTCGTGAAGGTTTTTAGTGATTGTTACCTGCAAATATCAATAAATATTTGAGTTCAAAAAATAAATAAAAGGAAAAGTAAGGATAACTGTAAAATAAAGAAAAAGAAATATTAGTGTCCTATTATTAACTACCTCTATTTATAAATTTCGGTTTTCATTTCTTTTTCATATCAACCTCAATTAAAGATACATAGATATTTATAAAGATATCAACCTTAACAAATCACTTATAATTTAATATCTTTATGTTTCTATCATGATCATCTAAATCATGTCATAGATATACTTTTACTTTCAATTATCCTCTCCTATGCACTCTTATGACTTATGATTGTGCGTATAAATCTTGTCAAGTTTCAAACTCCAATAAAACTTATAGTAATCATTTTCATATATATATATATATATATATATATATATATATATATATGAGCAAACGGGAAATTCACCGGCGGTAAAAGTTTTTCTTCACGAGCGCTTAGGTGGCCTAATAAAACAATTACACGTGGCACTATTCAAAGGGCGGTTAAGCAATTTCTTTTATTTGTTATCTTGAGTGACGCCACGTGTAATTATTTATTTGGCCACCTAAGCGCTAGTGAAGAAACTCCCTTCACTACCGGTGAATTTCCTGTTTTCTCATATGCATACAAAATATATATATATATATATATATATATATATATATATATATATATATATATATATATATATATATATATATATATATATTTTACATATATATATATATAGATAATAAAAATGGAAATTATTATTATTTCCACGTCTTCTCTGCCGCATTTCAACCAAGGCAAAACGGGTGAAGCAATTCTACAAATTTACAGGGAATCGCAGGTTGAGATGTAATTTCTGTGGGAATGTCACTTAGGATGGTCAAGATAGTTCGGCTCTCTGTAGGCTGAGTGAGCTTAAGAAAGCCTCGGAAGTACCAGAGGAAAAAAAAAATGAAATAAAATACAAAACATTATGGTTCTTTCTAGAGGTATATTATTAAAATATTTAATATTAAGAAAATTATCTAAAACATCATATTAACTAATCCATCATCATGCCATGTAAAAGTAAGTCAAACTATCCTACCCGTAACTCAAACAACGGAAGGGACATGAAATTCCTATAACACTATCAATATAATTAATCCCTCACCCCCCTATCTTTCCTCTCTCTTTCCATATATCTCCTCTCTCACATACCCTAGCCACTTTCATCTCTGCTCAATTCCAAAGGAAATTTCGATGAGGGTTACGAGCCACTGTGCTTGGAGGCAGCGAAGTTTTCGAGGTTAGTGTCGTTTTCGGTAGAGAAGTTATGGAGGGATGGAGGTTGTGGGTGCATGTCGTGGTGGTGGTGGAGGTGTTATTCATGGTGGTAGGGCCTGACAAGGAGGAGGGAGTAGGGAGAGGAAAGCTTTTTTTTTTTTTTTTTTTATATAAAAATCGCATATTTCTATTCCCATAATATTGATTACAATAATTCAAAAAGGAAAAAGAAAGGGAAAAAAAAAATTAGAAGAGAAGTGACAGGTGCCTCTTTTTGTTTAATATTGGATTCTTCACGTAGCTATGAAACACCGACCTCTTATTTTGTTAACGATTCGTACATCCGATCGTAAATGGTAAAGATAGATAGTAGCTGGCCTCCATGGTGGAGAAAGACTTGTGCGATCAACGAAAATAATATAAGACTCCCTTTAAGATTAGCCAAGAGGTCACTCTTTCTCTCTTTTCTTTATGCATGCTTACAGGCCAAAAGAGCTTGATTACTTTTCTTTTAAAATAAGGTTGAAAACCAGTTTTCTTTTAGGATGTGTTAGAAATCCTCTACTTTTTTTAGTGATAGAATTGGAGATCAACTTTCTTTTGAGGATAATGTTAGAAATTTCTTTTCCTTTTAGTAATAAAATTAGGGATTTACTTTTCTTCTAGTAATAAAATTAAGAATGCACTTTTCTTTTAGGATAGGATTGGAAATTACTTTTAATAAAATTTCTATCCTACAAGATCCCCTCTAAACTTTTCGAAATCTTATTATCAGTCTGCAACGAGTTTCTAAATACTTTAGACTCTTCATCCATTTCATTATCAGATTGTAATGAATCTGGATTTGAACCACCTATCGATAGCTTGAGGTGTCAAGTTAGCATGTCTAGGTTAAGTGCGTATTTGAAAGAGTCGGTAAGATGTTCAGTGACCAAAGTATAATTGCGACGAGACATAAAAAGCTACTAGAGGTAATCATTAAAATAATGGATTGGTTTGGCAGAGGTAAATTAACATGAGAAATATATTATGGATGTAGTGTTGGAATTCTTTAAAGAGCACCATATAGCCATTTCTTCGTCATTTCTTGTAGTGCCTCGCAGTGAGGCTACTTCGGTTATCGCTTGGCTGGCTCATTCTACAATCCACGCTAATGACCCCCTAGAAAAATTCACCATCCATTTTATTAGCGGCTATCTTTGATTACCCAATTGTTGTATCTCATAGTTCTGGAGGGTTTTAATTCTTTCGAGCTCAGGCACCCCATGTTAATCAGTTACTTAAAACAATATCTCGAGGATTGGGGTGGTCTTGATAGAATAGCTCCTTCTAGAGCCTGCCTAGATTCTTTGAACGAGATGCTTAAAATTTTGAATACTGTAAATCAGGCTAATATAGCAACCGCGACAGAGATAAAAGTGATTTGGTCTCAGGCTAAACTTCTCACTCTACAAGAGATGCTTCGAAAGGAGGAGGCATGGTCTCATAAAGTCGCCGAACTTCATATTGCTCAAGGAATGATTCAAGACAAACTTGAGATAGCAGGGCCTGAAATAGAGAAAACTTGTAAGTGTTTGCTATAAAATCGTAAATAATTCTTTTTATTGGATTTTCTCAATAAAAGATTATAATTTCAACGGTTCCTATTTACAGAAGATGAAAAAAATCTAAATTCCTCTTTATTTAAAACTGGACTCTAAAATAACTAAGGAGGATGATCTTGTTCTCCGTTAACACTCCGTATAAGATTTTGGTTGGCAAGAGTTTCAAACTTTTGATGGCACCAGCACTTGGATATAAAATGACTCTTTCTATAATATTGATCTCTAGTTCTTTTTTCTGCCTAAACTTCTGCTATTTATAAAGTTTTAGAGACTTTTGAGTTGATGTAACTGTCCAAGTGTTGGCCTCCATAATTTGAGTATTAATTTTCTGCCATTTGATTTGGTGGATTTGTATTAAATCTCCAGAACTTGTAACAGACGTCTTTAATCCTCTAGTTCATAACTGAAATGCGAATCTCAAGTTTTAGATTCGTGTTTCTTCTAAATGAAAATCGGAACACGAATCTCAGACTTTAGATTCACGTTTCAATTTGAATGACAATCGGAACGTGAATCTCAAACTTTTAGATTCACATTTCAATTTGATGGCATATTCGTTGTTTGCATGATATGCTTAGACACGATGACGAGACCCTGTAGAGTCTATTCTCTTTTTTAAGTTTGCGAATCTAGAGAAAGAGATTCACGCTTCAGCTTCATTCGCGAATCAAAAATCCCGTCTCAGTTTCTATGGAAAATAAAGCACAACTTTGTAAAGACCATGTCTTATTTTCTTTATAATTTATATTCGCGGATCTCTCTTTATGAAAGATGATCTCAATGAAAGAAAATTCTGCCAATAAAATCCTCTCCAAAGTTTTCAAAACTCTATGGTTTTGGTGTTTTGAAATACTTTGGATATTTTGGCAAAAATGCAATCTTTGAAGATTTCGCACTTTGAAAGAAATACAACTCTGTAATAGAATTGCAAATTCCATGATTTTAAAAAAAAGGGCCCGACTCTATATTAGAGTCGCAGATCTCGCGCTTTATGCAGTATATCCGAAATTTTAACACTTTTCTGGTGTAGGATCAAGACGTTTTCTAAGCTTCATTAATGAGGAGATCCTCATGAGATTTGGACAGAGATCTCGTCTGTCAAATTATCTGCTATAAAATTTTAAACTTATCTTTTAGGGTATTTTAACACTTTCTGAAAGAAATTTGAACTCCAAATTTTCCTTCAACATTCAAGACTCTTCATTTTCAAGCTCTTTTTATCCTCAATTTTATTCAAACTTTTTTTACACCAAATTTTTCTTAAGAATTTTAAGAGAATGACAAACAAGGCTTCATCTTCTGGTCCATCTAGCATTGGTTCTCAAAATTTTCAGATCACTTCTGTTCGCAGCAAAATTTCGTTGCTTTCCTTCCATTGAATACAGCTTAGATTACAACGAAAGAGAACAATAGAAAAATAAAGAACAAATGAGAGGATTTTATATTTTAATCGCTCTCTTTTACAATGTAAATGTGGGATCTGTGTGGCGATGGGATCTAACTAGTAGTTCCTTTTGACGATCTGACGATGAACTCTTCTCTTGAAGATGGCGGCCGACTGTAGAACTGATCTCCTCTTGTCTTGATTCGTTCAAGGCTCCATGCGTAACTCGAACTTCTCCAAAACTCCAGAAAAAGATCTCTTAAAGATTGATGATCATCTATGGATTGATCTATTATTGATTGATCATCTCTAAAGTCTCCGCAAATAGGGTATTTATAGACTTTAGTTTGAAAGTTCATATAGAAACATGAATAGAAGGTTTCCATAGGAATAGGAATAGAAGATTTCTATAGGAATAATAAAATAAGGTTTTTGTATTCATCAAGGATTCTAATCAAATATCTTAGTCTTGATTTAAATCTCTTGATTTAGAATTCTGATTGGACTCAATTTGGATATTGGATAAGTCCAAATCTCAATCACAATCAATTTAGGATTCTGATTGGACTCAATTTGGGTATTGGATAAGCCCAAATCTCAATCACAATCAATTTGGAATTCTAATGAAATCTGCTCACGCGGAGTTAACGCAGAGCTAAATTTATCAGAAAGCGGAGCTATGGATTAGCTCCGTGTTTTGCTCAAACGCGGGGCTAAAATAGCCAAACGCGGAGCTACGGAGTTAGCTCCGCATTCTGTGTGAAAAATTCCTTTTTACTTAGAAATTTTCACTGCCAACAGAACCCCCTCCAAAGTTTTCAAAATGGTTTAGAACTTAGCAAAGTTTGAAATACTTTGGATTTTCAATTTGGTGATCAGGTTAAGATCAAGAAATTCGACAGATGTACCTAATTGCACATGCTTGAAATTTTGATGGAGGCGGTTCAAGGCTCTCATACGTAACTTGAACTGCACACGTCAAGATAATCGGGTTATGATCATCAGATTTCAGCAGAGGCGCCTAATTGCACATGCCTGGTCCAAGTGCTCTTACGCATAACTTGAACGGAGATGGGAATAATCCAAATCATACTGTCAGAGGTAAGAGCTTAACATGACAGGTCCACGGAACTTTTAGCAAACCCCCAGCTATAAATGGATTTGGTGAGGAACTTGATCTCCTCTTCACGCCGTTTTAACAGGTAGTTAATTTCATACTTTTACCCCCAGTATGATAGGGTTGGCGAGTAACTTGATCTCCTCTTCCCGCCGCTTTAACAGCATCAGGCAAAATTTTTTTTTTTATAGCACCCAATTAGCCATTCCAATGGCTAGCATGAGTAGCGGAATCAACATGATATTTATCATCGTCAATATTTTTGGCACCCCCAGCCAAATCTGGCTGTTAACCAATGAGGACGATTCGATCGCAGCTGTGGTTTGGAGCGTACCCAAGGGGCTAGCTTGCAAGTGCGGGCTGCCCGTGCTTGGTGTCGATATTGGCTTCCCTACTGGTACAGGGACTGCTCTGGCAGGGAACTCATTGGTTCCTACTACTAAAGTTTCCATATTTGCAGAAACTTTCTTTTATTCCTCTTTAAGTGTGAGAATCCCGGCTTCTATCAATACCTGAATTCGGTTCTTAAGAGAATAGCAATCCTTAGTTGGGTGTCCGACATTCCGATGGTACAGGCAATAATTAGGGTCGTTGGTTTTACCAGCGTCTTCCGGTTTTCCATTTTCCGGAAGCTTCAACATACCCTTTCTAAGGAGGAGATGGAATAGAGTATCTGTCTGCTCTGTATTGAATATATAAGTTCTATCTTGGCAGGGCCTATTCTGACCTGCAGCTCTCGGATTTTGAGGTCTTGGCTTTGGATCTGCAACTGACACCATCACAGCCTTCCCTTTATTTTTAGGATTATGTGGATATGGTTTGTTATTTATAGAGTTTCTCGTACTACGAGATTCCTCAATCCGGCGAATTATATCTTTCGCCTGCTCTCCCTGCTTTAACAGGTCTTTCCAATTCTTAGACTCTACAGCTCGCATTCTTATCAGCACGCCAGTCCTGCAGTTATGCTTGCAAGTTTCCACCAGAGTTTCTTGGGTCATACCATGTTGACAATACACGGATTTTTTCCTAAAGCGTTCAATGAAACTCTTAACTGATTCTTCTTCTCCTTGTTTTGTCGCAAGAAGGGAATGAACCGATATCTCAGTATCATCCTCAAAGAAATGCGCCAAGAACTTCTTCTCGACATCATAGCAGGTATTGATAGTACCTGGGAGTAACTGCATAAACCATGTAAAGGCAGGCCCTCGCAGGGTGCTTGCAAATACTTTGGTCATTACGGGATCATTTCCCATTAGATGACCTGCCTGCGATAAAAAGTAATATAGGTCCTGCCTTGGGGACCCCTTCCCATCATATGACTCCAATTTGAGGGGTTTATATTTTTCTGGATAAGGGGCGAAGTCCCATTCAGGCGGGTATGGTCTTGAAACCCCCGATTCTTTCAATTCTTTCTTGTGCATTAGGGCATCTAGTTGGTTTTGCAATTTCTCGATCTTTCTTCCATGAAGATCATGAAAAGAATATTTGTCATCATCCTCATGTATCGAATAAGCCTTTTCTTCTCTAGTTTCTTCATTTGTCTTAGGTGGTGGTTCCGAAAAAGTTTTAGCCTTATCATCGGCTATCTTCTGGGTATTTTCGACCACTTTTAGAAGTATTAGTTTGAGGTCATTAATGGCCTTTTGCTGACCTCAAATCATCTGCTCTTGGGCTTCTATCCTCTGGTCAATGTCATCAGACCTGTCCACCACATGTGACGTTGATTTTCGTGGCCGGAAAGATGTATAAGATTGTGGGGAAGCTATACCTGAATTGTCGCTGTCGTCATCACAGAAACCTTTTAAAAGTTTCTTGTAATTCCGTGGAGCGACAACGCCTGATTTGAGCCGGGGAAAATAATGAGGTTCTTCATCATCTGCATCTGACTTATATTCTTTCTCCATAATCTTTTTGCCCTTACCGACCATATTTGAGGTCACTGCGTTTAATTATTTTTCTTTAGTTTTGTATCTCAGATCATTCTTTCTCCTCTTTGGAGTACCTTGACAAGACTCAGTTATTCTGTTAAATACAGACTCTCTCTTTTTAGTACAACAACAATTATCAAATACAACAGATATGGCTGTTATGAGCTGCTCACAATGACATGTTGAGTGTGGCTGAGCTTGAGTCATATTTTTCATTTTTGTCAAGTAATTTCTGAGATTGGCGACCTCGGATGATGAAGAATCGTGGGGGCCACCTGGTTGTTGAGAGGGTCCAGGGGCCCACTGAACCTTCTTGGAATCATTAGAGTCAAGTCCTGATCCAATAGTGTGATTATCAAACCTGATTCTATATTCTGGTTGATTTACGCGGAGCTGAGAAATAGTTTCGCATTTTGGAACGCGGAGCTGAGAATTAGCTTCGCATTTTAGAACGCGGAGTTGAGAATTAGCTTCACGTTTTGTGTTGCGGGGCTGAGAAATAGCTCTGTGTTTTGCTACGCTAGCCTCGCGTTTTAAGCTGGCTTGGCGTTCCTGCGGAAGTTTATCTTCTGGAATTTTAGCCCCGCGTGAAAGAAAATTCTTGCACGCTGGCATACTCTTGCGATTAACGCAAGTCACAACTTTGCATTTGGCGCGGTTTATGCGATTAACGACAATTTGCCAATTATCTTCACGATTTACGCGGAGCTGAGGAATCTTGCATTTATCGCAAGTACTACTGGCTTCGCGTTTATCGCTAAGCTCAGTATTAGCCTCGCGTGGAGAATCGCACGCTGGCTTTAAGGAAATTTTATCCTCGAAATTATTGCGAGTGTCAAAAATCTTGCGTTTATCACAAGTTGAACTGGCTTCGCATTTATCGCTAAGTCCAGTAATAGCCTCGCGTGGAGAATCGCACGCTGGCTTTAAGAAAATTTTATCCTCGTGTTTATCGCGGGTGTCAAAAATCTTGCGTTTATCGCAAGTTGAACTGGCTTTGCGTTTATCGCTAAGTCCAGTGATAGTCTCGTGTGGAGAATCACATACTGGCTTGTTCTTGCGATTAACGCAAGTTGTAGCTTCGTGTTTAACGCGATACTGACTGGTCTTGCGATTAACGCGAGCCAGTTTACAAGGGATCATAGCCTCACGTTTAATGAAGTTAGCCTCGCGTTCAATGCGGGCTTCGAGGGCCTTTCGCTTAGCTCTCCGATTTCTATTTCGGAGTTGGGTTCTGGTCAATTCAGTTCCCATGCTTTCTTCGACAGTAGAGAGATCACCCTCTGCTAGGGTTTCCTGCCCAAACAACGGCTCTATGGTCGCGGTCTCCAAGGATCCCCGTTCATCAGTGGATACCTTTTTACCTGTTCCTCAGATATTGGAGCGCACGCGACGATAGTGTCGCGTTTCGGTCAGGTTACCTGACTCAGAGGAGAGATACTCCTCGTACTTCTGCTGGTCGATTTCCACGACCAGCATATCTACGTCGGATCCGATCATCTCGACGTCAGATTGCATCACGATCTCTTTTTCGATGAAAGAGACTTCTCCCACTGTGGTCGTCAGTTTGTTCGCAGCAAAATTTCATCACTTTCCTTCCATTGAATACAACTTAGATTATAACGAAAGAGAACAATAGAAAAAGAAAGAACAAACGAAAGGATTTTATATTTTAATCGCTCTCTTTTACAATGTAAACGTGGGATCTGTGTAGCGATGGGATCTAACTAGTAGTTCAGTTTGACGATCTGACGACGAACTCTTCTCTTGAAAATGGCGGCCGACTGTAGAACTGATCTCCTCTAATCTTGATTCGTTCAAGGCTCTATGCGTAACTCGAACTTCTTCAAAACTCCAGAAAAAGATCTCTTAAAGATTGATGATCATCTATGGATTGATCTATTATTGATTGATTATCTCTAAAGTCTCCTCAAAGAGGGTATTTATAGACTTTAGCTTGAAAGTTCATATAGGAATAGGAATAGAAGGTTTGCATGGGAATAGGAATAAAGATTTTCATAGGAATAGTAAAATAAGGTTTTTGTATTCATCAAGGATTCTAATCAAATATTTTAGTCTTGATTTAAATCTCTTGATTTAGAATTCTGATTGGACTCAATTTGGGTATTAGATAAGCCCAAATCTCAATCACAATCAATTTAGGATTCTGATTGGACTTAATTTGGGTATTGGATAAGCCCAAATCTCATCACAATCAATTTGGAATTCTAATGAAATCTGCTCACGCGGAGTTAACGCGGAACTAAATTCATCAAAACGCGAAACTATGGATTAGCTTCGCGTTTTGCTCAAACGCGGGGCTAAAATAGCCAAACGCGGAGCTACGGAGTTAGCTCCGCGTTCTGTGTGAAAAATTCCGTTTGACTTAGA
Organism: Dracaena cambodiana; assembly: GCA_036321105.1. Lineage (NCBI taxonomy): Eukaryota > Viridiplantae > Streptophyta > Magnoliopsida > Asparagales > Asparagaceae > Dracaena > Dracaena cambodiana. The sequence continues at coordinate 23,111,866 of JAYEPQ010000005.1, read as the reverse complement.
AATTTTCACAGCCAACAACTTCTAGTTTCATAATGGTTCGGCAGTAGCCTCTGGTCGGAAGTGATTCTCTTACTTCATATCATATTTGCAATTTATACTCTAACTCTAAGAGAGCATCTTCCTTTTTACAATTTTATTTTAATTCTTTCTTTTTTTCATGCATTGAATTATACTTTAAACCCTTGGCCGAAAGATCATTATTTTGGCCATGCAAGAGGATACGATGGTGAAAAACAGTTTAGATTCGGTCAAGTCTTCCCAACTTGTGCAACATCTAATGGTCGAGAGAGGAAGAGTAAAATCTTGAACCCTACTCGTTCTATATTGTGGGAATTTATGACTATTGCTCATTTTGAGGGAAATGATAGGACTTTATTGAACAAGCCTCCTTTTCTGTTTGGTGATCATGTCCCAATGCCCGATGACTGCTTAGATGATGGGATTTATAAGTGGCTCCATCAAGTTAATGGTCGTGACTTGTTTCTTCCTGATATGGAGAGGTCTTATCTATTTTTGTATCTTCAATCCCTTTCTATTCCAAAAACAATGAATTGACATTTAAACAAACCGCAAGAAGGTGTTTTGCTAGGTGGATTCAATGCGTAAGGTGCATTTCCTCGTTCTACTAGAAAATTTTTGTGGATTATTTACAGAATCTTTTAAGCAAAACCTCCTTTTGGGTGAAACTCCAGTGGTCGCTCAAACTTTCTTACACCGTTTTGTTGATGCACAAGGAGAATTTCCAGTCCAGTATTTGTGTCCTACTGGATGGGTCCATTGTTCTCCTAAGGGAGAGTGGGCTATCTTAATCAAATTTTTCTTAAGAACTTTTGCGGACCAACTGAAGCATATAAATCTTTATCGTGGTATAAGGGCAACTCAACATGGAATTCCTCCTAATCGATTCCATTTTCTTCTCTTTGCTAGAAATGTATAATGCTGATACTTGTACTTTCTTTATGCCTCGCGGTGAACTAGGGATTGCCTTCCACGAGATCCATGAGATTTCAGGGTTACCTATGGGAGATATTCCTTATGAATAATATGTCCCAATAGGAGAAGAACTCCATTTATTGAAGGTTCGGGATCCCATGATTTATGATACTTACTGGAAATTGTTTTGCCACTATCACATTTGTACTCACATGTCTAATTCTCGCAACATGAAGCAAAAGAAGTAGTTACAGTATCTTTTCCTCAAGTTTACGAGGAACAATCCTGATTTAACTCGTCTTTCTCCAATTTTTGAGAAAGAGGTTGAAGAAAGGATTGTTCACCGTGGAACCGATGCATACATTGCTGAATCAGACGAGTATGTCTTCAAGACCGGGATATTTTTTGAAAGTTTTCATTATCAAGATTTACAACCTTTATCAGATCCCGCATTGTTGGCAGGTTTTTTGATGTTATGGTTGAAGAAATGCATGGTTCCATCGCAGGAAACTCTATCAATCAGAGTGGTATATTCGACAGTTTTGTTAGCATTCGGCCATCAACTCAGTTTACTGCCAGCGATGGTTTGTGGAATCCAAGGTGGATTGAGAAAATTAGTTGATAAATTCTGTAATGTCAAGAAGGAGCATGATAATGAGGGCTAATTGATTGTCAAGACTTCAAATCTACGGGTGAAACTTCCATACACTTATTTAATAGCTTGGATAGTTCTGCATTTCCCTTCATTGATGAGTCCAATTGATATTCAAATAGACCAAAGTTCTTCCAAAGTTTAGCATTATGAGAAATCCCACTGGAAAGGAGGTTATATGGCTGCTATCTGTAGAACACTTTGATATCATGCTAATTATGAGATATACAAATGTTTCCCTTACTTTCTAGATGCTAGTTATGTGGATGAATTCGCAGATGTAGCTCGTACTGATAATTTCATGACTCTGTCTCCTGGGTGTTTCTAGTGGCTGAAAAGTATCCGTCCAGGGCCCTTGGTTCTCCACTTAGGGAACTATTGTCCTATTACTCAAGTCGTTTTCTCCGACAATTTGGGTATGATCAATTGTTGAAAGGAGTTCCCAATACAGACATGAGCTTTACTGAGAACTTATTTGAGGGAGCCAGAGTTTGGTTTCATTTCATCTTTGGTGGTACAAAGGCCAAGTTCAATCTTTCACTCAAGACTCCAAATTCGTCTATGAGTTTTGGTTTTTGCAAATGTTATTTGGCTGTCCATTCCATACTTCATAATTTTAATTTTAGCCTCACTTGTTTGAAAGACACCAGAGCATGGTATGCTCAAAAGAGAGAGGCTGACAGCACTAAAGTAGCTGGAACAGAGGATTTTGAGATAGAGTATGACTTCGAAGGATTCGAGTCAAGAGATGTGATGAGTGTTATATATTGCATATTTATAGCCTCCATATTATCTATTTTTATATTTAAATAATGCTACTCGGATATTTTTAGTGTATTTTTAGGTAAACCTATTCCAATAAGGAGTTTGTATAAACTTAGAGCTAGATTAGGAAACAAAGACCAGAGAGAAATTAAAAGTGAACAAACCTACAAGACCATGATACTGTAGAGAGTCAAAGTTAATTACAGTCATCAAAATCAAAGGAACAAGAGAAGACACTCAAGAAGAAGAAAATTAGGGCCAAGATATCATAGTTTTTCCGCTATTTAGCAGCATTTGCTGCCATTTGGTGGCTTCCTAGGGCCCACATTAAATTCACTTTGTATAGGATTTTCAATGCAATTTTATAGTTACTCACTTGTACTCAGATTAGGGTTTGGTTCTTTGAAGCCTATATATTGGCCGTGTACTTGTAACTAGGTTTTTTTTAATTATGCTATTTTGTACTCGAAAATTATTTAATAAAATTAGGGTTTGTCGAAGGGTCGACGACCACAATACCGTGTTCTAGAAGTGCTCCATTATTCAGAAGTTCGTTCTTGTAATTTTAATTATTTTATTTGCTTTTTAGATAGATTTATCTTACTTTTTAGTGTAAATCTTTAATTGCTTTTTAGGAAAAATAAGATTTTTAATCGCTTCCATAAATAAAAGTAGGATCGTGTTAATTAGAACAGCTAAATTAGTTTAGTCTTAGGATGTAGATGAAAATATGGATCAACCTTATATTATTCTATTTGTGTTCTCTATAAACTAAAAATAATAAAGATATAATTTTTCTATGAAACAATAAAAGTACAAGAACTCATAAATTAAAACTTTAATAGGTTATGCTTAATTTAAATATTTTGATAGTCTATGCTTAGTTAGGGTTTGGAGTTGTTGGACTTTATTCATTTTGTTGAATTTATCTAACGATTTAGTTTATCTCTATAAGAAGTAATTTTATTGATAGATTATACTTTCACACCACTTGATAGTGCATACTTAGGATACTTTAAGTAGAAACTAAACTAAAAGATGATATTTTTATGAAAGAAAGAAGACAAAATAGATAATATTTGGTTGTGAACGAATGTATTCCATATCCTAGGCTAATAAGAATTGCAAATTATCAATCTAAACTCATACTTAACTCGTTAGAATAATAGGATTAGAAAGATTACAAAACACTCGAGATCCCTATGGGAATGACCTGCAAAGCACTACAACTGACACTATGCACTTGCAGTAGATTTTTCACATTAAATTTTTAGCACCATTGCCAGGGATCGACGGTGTTTTCTTACTTTTCTAATATTTTATAGGTTAACAGTGTGTGTTGAGTGTGCAGGGACCAGAAAGTGCAGATACAGAAAGATAAAAGGGATCAAAAGAGTTTCAGAGTTGCATAGTAGAAACCAGATAGACAATCTCTCTAGTTCTGCCGCTAATTGGCAGTAAGAACTGCCAAATAGTAGCAACCCAAGTGAGTTCTGACCCCATTTTCTCTCCAGTTCTGTGTTTTGGTTCTCTGGTTTTGTAAAATAAAATTTAAAAAAAAGTAGGAACAGTAGGACATCACATTTTTCTTTACTCATATTTCTTCCACCATTTCATCTTCACCACACTCGACTTTTTGCATTAGTTTAGGAAAGTGACGCATCCACTTACGGTCGCTGGTTCATACCACATCGGACCCGTGATCAATTTGGTCGACTAGTGAGATCAGATTTGTTCATAGGAGACAAAATGGACCAACCGATCTTGATCCTTCAGGATCGATGTTACCCGTTGCGCACATCACTACTGTCATGCATCAAACTTCCACACGCAGCAGGTAATCACTATGAATTGAAGCCGTAGTATATCAGTATGCTTCTTAAATTTACTAGTTCGGATTCTAAGGATGCATATCTCTTTATCAGTGAATTTTAGAAAGTATGCATGATGATTAAACTGCAAAACTTATCGAAGGATGCAATTAAACTCCACTTCATCCCATTCTCTCTCAAAGATAATGCCAAGAAGTGGTTGTACAGTATGCCTACTGATTCAATCACTACTTAGGATGAATTCGTTGTAGTATTTCTTAAGATGTATTATCCCACACGAAAGACGACAAAAATTTAAAATTAAATTAATCAATTCCGTCAAGTGCCGAGAGAACCCTTTTGGAAATACTTAGAGTGGTTCAAAGATTTATTAGCTCAGTGCCCCCACCATGCGAAAGAAAAGTGGCGGTTGTGTCAAATCATATACGAAGGACTTGATTACACATCCAAAACTCTTCTTGAGTCCATGTGTCAGGGGGAGTTCATGAGAAAGAATGAGGATGAAGCGTGGGACTTCCATGAGAACCTATCGTGGAAAACTATGCAGTGGGAGAGTCCCGCTAAGAAACCCAATGTATCAACGTCTATAAATAAGTGTGAGATCCATAGTATCGACAGCTCGATAGCTGCTGAAGTTAAAATTGTAGCCCTTATGCGGAGAATTGAGATGTTGGAGACTCCTAGTACTCAACCAGGGGTCAAGTAAATCAAATACAAGCTCACACATGTTTTAATTGTGAAACTCCAAATCACGTTATGAAGGAGTGTCCACTATTAGTGAATTTCTTGGGTCCGACACTTGAGCAGGCAAGCGCCTTATATTCAAGACCCATGAATAATCTATACGCTCCTACATACATTCTGGTTGGAGAAACCATCTGCGTCGGATTTGCTGGTGGTGAACGGGCTCCCTTCCTGCTTTCTTTTCGAATTCAACTGTAATAGAAATGGGGCTGGAGAAAGGAGCATATCATCTGACGGAGAGGGCGCTCATGTCGAATATGGTGTCGATGGGGTCCTACCACTATAGGAGATTAGATGGCTCGTCGACGCGCTTGCGGTAGAAGGTAGATAAGTAGAACCAGATCCTATTCACCTGACGCCGATGCACTGGCCCCGACGAATCCCGATTCGAGGCCAAAGGAAGAAGGTGGCCCATCTGTCGTTCTAGATCGTCATAAGCCCTCATCGTTCTCAAGACGACTCCCACAGCTCAATGATTCCATGAGTGATTGGTTCAAATCCGTGAAAGAGGAAGAGGGTCGGACTGAGTGAGAGAGGAGCAACGTTGGCTTTATTCCGACCCGAACTCAGCCTCGAACGATTCCTTCAGAATAAACAGGATCCCACTTTGCTGTGGAGGGGCGGTTATGCTCTCATGGAGTGTCGGGCTTTGACTCAACCAACGTCTGATGAGAAAGATCGACGCTCTCATCACTATGGCTCTTTCCATCTGCATGCGACTATCATGCTCTCAGCACGACGGATTGGCATCTCAAACTTTATATCCGTTTGAGTTCGATCAAAAGAGGATATGAAAGGAGGAGGGAATGGGTTTGGACTCCCGTCGAATGAGGAAAACTATACCATATTTGCATTGTAAAGCAATTCCGAGCTGAAACCATTGGCAATCCTTCTCCTTCGAGATTTAGGAGACTCGACAATGTCTTGAATCCGGGATCTTCCCTTTCGAAACTGGAAAAGTGCATCGGATTTGCTGGTGGTGAATCATGTTCTCAGCACGACGGATTGACATCTCAAACTTTCTATCCGTTTGAGTTCGATCAAAAGAGGATATGAAAGGAGGAGGGAATGGGTTTGGACTCCCATCGAATGAGGAAAACTATACCATATTTACATTGTAAAGCAATTCCGAGCTGGAGCCATTGGCAATCCTTCTCCTTCGAGATTTAGGAGACGCGACGATGTCTAGAATCCGGGATCTTCCCTTTCGAAACTGGAAAAGTGCGTCATATTTGCTGGTGGTGAACGGGCTCCCTTCCTGCTTTCTTTACGAATTCAACTGTAATAGAAATGGGGCTGGAGGAAGGAGCATGTCATCCAACGGAGAGGGCGCTCATATCGAATATGGTGTCGATGGGGTCCTACCACTATAGGAGATTAGACGGCTCGTCGACGCGCTTGCGGTAGAAGGTAGATAAGTAGAACCAGATCCTATTCACCTGACGCCGATGCACTGGCCCCGACGAATCCCGATCCGAGGCCAAAGGAAGAATGTGGCCCATCTGTCGTTCTAGATCGTCATAAGCCCTCATTGTTCTCAAGACGACTCCCACAGCCCAATGATTCCATGAGTGATTTGTTCAAATCCGTGAAAGAGGAAGAGAGTCGGACTGAGTGAGAGAGGAGCAACGTTGGCTTTATTCCGACCCGAACTCAGCCTCGAACGATTCCTTCAGAATAAACAGGATCCCACTTTGCTGTGGAGGGGCGGTTATGCTCTCATGGAGTGTCGGGTTTTGACTCAACCAACGTCTGATGAGAAAGATCGACGCTCTCATCACTATTGCTCTTTCCATCTGCATGCGACTATCATGCTCTCAGCACGACGGATTGGCATCTCAAACTTTATATCCGTTTGAGTTCGATCAAAAGAGGATATGAAAGGAGGAGGGAATGGGTTTGGACTCCCGTCGAATGAGGAAAACTATACCATATTTACATTGTAAAGCAATTCCGAGCTGAAGCCATTGGCAATCCTTCTCCTTCGAGATTTAGGAGACTCGACGATGTCTTGAATCCGGGATCTTCCCTTTCGAAACTGGGAAAGTGCGTCGGATTTGCTGGTGGTGAATCATGCTCTCAGCACGACGGATTGGCATCTCAAACTTTCTATCCGTTTGAGTTCGATCAAAAGAGGATATGAAAGGAGGAGGGAATGGGTTTGGACTCCCATCGAATGAGGAAAACTATACCATATTTATATTGTATTTAATAATGTGAATTTATTCATCTTTATTCGATTTTTCTGACAAAATAACTCCCAATGTATTTTGTATTCACCTTTTGGGTCCACCAAATTGATCAATTTTATTCATATATGGACCTCAATTCTAGAGCACATGTGACATGCCATTCCAAATTAATCGAATTTTTGTAAAATTTTTGTGATGGATTATGGACAAATGCAATGCTACAGCCTACAAGGACCCACACAAATGCAATGCTACAGCCTACAGCAAACAGAAATAATCCACACAATTAAAATGGTAAGGTTTAAAAAAACATTAAATAGCATTAGCACTTACAAGAGCAGTAGCACAAATAGGAGCAACAGCACAAACGGTAGCAGCAGCACAAACGGTAGCACAAGCAAAAACATATATAGCATTATATCTACTAAAAAGAAATCCAAACTATCATTGATCCTTGAACAAATTATTCAATTAAATTTCCAATTAAGGGGCGACCATTTTTACAAAACCCTAGATTCAAGTTGAATTTCGATCGGCTTTGCTTTTATCAAATTAAACAACTAAACTAGTGAAAGAAGAAAAAACCAAAAAAAAAATCACTATAACCTATAAATGATGGAAATTTTGAATGGAAATAGAAAAACAAAGAAAAAACTTACTTGAGATGTCGCCGCCGCCGGTTAATTCAACTGGAAGCTCGCCACTGTTGGCAGTGAAAATTTCTAAGTTAAAAGGATTTTCCACAACAGACCGCGGAGCTAACTCAGTAGCTCCGCGTTTGGCTACTTTTAGCCTCGCGTTTGAGTAAAACGCGGAGATGATCAATAGCTCCGCGTTAGCTCTGCGTTTTGGTTATTTAGCGCCGCATTTTGATGAGATTATCTCCGCGTGAGCAGATAACCAGAATCCTAAATTGATTGAGATTATAATTTGGGTTTATCCAAATACCTAAATTGAGTCCAATCATAATCCTAAATTGATTGTGATTGAGATTTGATCTTATCCAATACTCAAATTGAATCCAATCAGAATTCTAAATCAAGAGATTTAAATCAATATTAAATATTGGATTAGAATCCTTGATGAATACAAAAATCTTTATTCCTATTCCTATGGAAAGCTTTATTCCTATTCCTATGGAACTCTTTATTCCTATTCCTACGGAAACTCTCATAACCACTAAAGTCTATAAATACCCTCTTTGAGGAGACTTTAGGGGAATCAATATATACAAAATCAAAGAAAATCAATAATAGATCAATCTTTTGATCATCGGGCTTCTTCTTTTTGGGTCATCGGAAGTCTCCTATCGATCCTTTGGCAATTCAAGTACGCGAGAGAGCCTTGAAGCCTTTGCTGATCATCTTCTGAAATCTTGGAGAATTCAAGTTACGCACAGAGCCTTGAGTTCGTGAAGATCAGAGAAAGTCACCATCTTCTTTCTGGAGTTCTTGAGAAGTTCAAGTTACGTGTGAGAGCCTTGAACGAATCAAAACCAGAGAAGATCGTCTATATTCGGCCGATACGCGTGAGAGCCTTGAACGAATCAAAACCAGAGAAGATCGTCTATATTCGGCCGATATCTTTAAAAGAGAAGATTTCAACGTACCGATCGTCCAAAGGAACTGTTTGACAGATCCCATCGCCACAGATCCCACAAACTATTGTAAAAGAGAGAGATTGAAATATAAAATTCTCTCGTTTGTTCTTTTTTATCTCTTGTTCACTTTCATTGTAATTTAAGTTAATTCAATGGGAGGAAGCAAAGGAACTTTTGCGACGAACAAACTGGCGACCACAGTGGGAGCCATCTCTTTCACTGATGAAGAGATTGTGTCGCAATTGGACGTTGATATGATCGGATCCGAATAGGACACGCTGGTCGTTGAAATCGACCAGCAGAAGTACGAGGAGTTCCTCTCCTCCGGATCAGGTGACTTGGATGAGACACGGCACTATCGTCGCATGTACTCCAATGCCCGAGTGACGGGTAGAAAGGTATCCACCGAGAGACGGAGATCCTTGGAGACTGCGGCTATAGAGCCGGAGTTCACACAAGAAATCCTAGCCGAGGATGAGCTTCCGACTGCCGAAGAAGACCTAGGGACTGGACTGACCAGGACCCAACTCCGGAACAGGAACCGGAGAGCGAGACGTAGAGCCCTCAAAGTCCGCCTTGGACGCGGAGCTAACTCTAGAGGACGCGAGGCTATGGTCTCTCTCAAGCTGGCTCGCGCTACCAGCGAGACCAGTCTCTACCACGTTAAACGCGAAGATACAACTTGCCTTAAAAGCAAGGAAAAGCCAGCGTGTGATTTTCCACGCGAGGCTGGTAATACTGGCGAGTTACGCAAGATTCCTAACACTCGCGAGTTATGCGAGTATAAAAATTCTTCAAAGCCAGCGTGTGATTTTCCACGCGAGGCTATTACTGGGCCTAGCGAGAGACGTGAAGCCAGTAAGGGTTGCGCTAGCCGCAGAATACCCAACACTCGCGAGTTACGCGAGTATAAAAATTCTTCAAAGCCAGCGTGTGATTTTCCATGCGAGGCTAAGCCAAGCGAGAAACGCGAGGCTGCTAGTGCTTGCAATAAACGTAAGATTCCTGACACTCGTGAGAAACGCGAGTATAAAAATTCTTTAAAGCCAGCGTGTGATTCTCCACGCGAGGCTAATACTGAGCCAAGCAATAAAAGCAAGGCCGGTAATACTTGCGAGAAACGCGAGATTCTCCGCGAGGAACGCGAGGATGATTGGCAGGTAGTTGTCAGTCGTAAAAACCACGCTAAGCGCGAAGCTATGATTTGCGTTAGTCGCAAAGATAAGCCAGCGTGCAAGAGTTTTCCTTCACGCGGGGCTATTATTCCAGAAGCTAAATTTTTGAAGACAAGCCAGGCCAGCGAGAAACGCGAGGCTAACATGGCAAGATGCGGAGTCATTCCTCAGCCCCGCGCTACAATATGCGAAGCTACTTCTAAGCTCCGCGTGGATCAACCTAACTGTAGAATCAGGACAGATCCTCGCGTCAGCGGACCGGAACTGGACTCCAGTAATCCCAAGAAGCTCCAATGGGTTCCTAGACCCTCTCAAAAGATGGATAGGTCCCACGACTCCATGGCTAAGGTCACCAATCTCAGAAATTACTTGACAAAAATGAGAAATATGACTCAAGCTCAGCCACACTCAACATGTCATTGTGAGCAGCTCATAACAGCCATATCTGCTGTATTGGATAAATGCTGTTGTACCAAGAAGAGAGTGTCTGTATTTAACAGAATAACTGAGTCTTGTCAAGATACTCCGATAATGAGGAAGAATAATCTGAGATATCAAACCACAAAAAAAGAGGTAAAGGCAGTGACCTCAAATATGGTCGGCAAAAGCAAAAAGAATATGGAGAAAGAATATGAGTCGGATGCAGATGATGAACAACCACGCCATCTTACTCGACTCAAATCAGGTGCTGTTATTCCTCGGAATTATAAGAAACTTTCAAAAGGTTCTTATGATAATGACAGCGATAATTCAGCTATAGCTTCCCCAAAATCTCGTGCATCTTCCCGACCACGAAAACCAGCATCGCATATGGTGGATAAATTCGATGATGTTGACCAAAGGATGGAAGCCCAAGAGCAGATGATTCGAGGTCAGCAAAAGGCCATTGATGACCTCAAACTAATGCTTCTAAAAGTGATCGAAAATACCAAGAAGATAGCCGATGATAAGGTTAAAATTTCTTCGGAACCGCCACCCAAGACAAATGAAGAAACAAAAGAAGAAAAGGCTTACTCGATGCATGAGGACGAGGACAAATTTTCTTTCCATGATCCGCATGGAGAAAAGATAGAAAAGCTACAAAGTCAACTTGAAGTTTTGATGCATAAAAAAGAGTTGAAGGAGTCAGGGGTTTCTAGACCATATCCACCAGAATGGAACATGGTACCCTATCCTCCAAAATATAAGCCGCTCAAGTTGGAGCCCTATGACGGGAAGGGATCGCCCAGTCAGCACATCTACTATTTCTTATCCCAAGCTGGACATTTGGTGGGAAATGACCTCATTATGACCAAGATTTTTGCAAGTACTTTGCGAGGGCCTGCTTTTACATGGTTTATGCAGTTGTCCCCGAGAACCATAAATACTTGGATGATGTCGAGAAACAGTTCTTGGCACGTTTCTTTGAGGATGATACTGAAATATCGGTTCATTCCCTCCTTGCAACGAAACAAGGGGAACAAGAAACGGTTAAAAGTTTTATTGAACGCTTCAGGGAAAAATCCGTGTATTGTCGACACGGTATGACCCAGGAAACCCTGGTGGAAACCTGCAAGCATAATTTCAGGATCGGCGTGCTGATAAGAATGGGAGCTATAGAGTCCAGAACTTGGAAAGATCTGCTGAGGCAGGGAGAGCAGGCGGAAGATATAATTCGCCGGATTGAGGAATCTCGTAACACGAGAAACTCTACGAATAACAGGCCATATCCACAGAATCCTGAAAATAAAGGGAAGGCTGTGATGGTATCAGTTGCAGATCCAAAGCCAAGACCTCAGAATCCGAGAGGTGCAGGCCAAAATAAGCCCCGACAAGATAAAACTTATACATTCAAGACGGAGCAGACAGGTACTCTATTCCATCTCCTCCTAAGAAAGGGCTTGCTAAAACTTCCGGAAAATGGAAAACCGGAAGTCGTTGGTAAAACCAACGACCCTAACTATTGCCTGTACCATCGGAATGTCGGGCACCCAACTAAGGATTGCTATCCTCTTAAGAATCGAATTCAGGCATTGATAGAAGCCGGGATTCTCACACTTAAGAAGGAACAGAAGAAGGTTTCTGCAAATATGACAACTTTAATTGGAGCCAATAAGTTCCCTGCCAGAGCAATCCCTGCCAGAGTGATCCCTGTACCAGTAGGGAAGCCAATATCGACACCAAGCACGGGCAGCCCGCACCCGCAAGCTAGCCCCTTGGGTACACTCCGAACCACAGCTGCGATCGAATCATCTTCATTGGCTAGCAGCCGGATTTGGCTGGGGGTGCCGAAAATATTGACGATGTTAAATATCATGCTTCTGCTATTCTAAATAGCCATTGGAATGGCTAATTGGATGCTATAAATAAAAATATTTCAATTGCCCAATGCTATTAAAGCAATGGGAAGAGAACTAGTTTCTCGCCAACCCTATCATACTGGGGGTAAAAGTATGAAGTTAACTACCCAATGCTGATTAAAGGCAAATGGGAGAGGAAATCAATTTCTCGACAACTCACCATGCTGAGGGGAATAGCATGGCTAGCCCAATGCAAACGACGATTGGTAAAGGCTAATCAAATCCGTTGATAGCTGGGGGTTTGCTAAAAATCCCGTGGACCTGTCATGTTAAGCTTTTACCTCTGACAGTATGATTTGGATTATTCCTATCTCCGTTCAAGTTACGCGTGAGAGCACTTGGACTAGGCATGCACAATTTGGCGCCTCTGCCGAAATTAGATGGTCCTTACCCGATCATATCGGTATTAATGATCTAAGTTACGCAAAAGAGTCTTAAATTATTTTACCAGAATTATCAACCATCTATTTGTTGAGCAAGCAAGATTCTTGAAGCCAACAGATAGAGAGGAAAATAATTTGCCTTTATTTATAAAAGAAGGAAAGATTACAAAGAGGGAGTTATAGCTCTCCCAAAAGCTTCTACATATTCATCGACTCATCAATAACCTAATGGCGAGATTCCTCCGCAGGTGTTGAAGTTCAATTCCATGGTTCACATACAAGAGATCTTCTAGGATCTGTCATCTGAAATGAAGCACAAGTTGAATTTGAAGCGCTGCAAACCCTTACATGATCATCTAACATAAATGATCCTCAAGAAAACTTAATGGGTTGCCGCAAAGTTCTTGTAACTCCTTCAAGAGGAGCCAGAGCTTGAAAAAAACTGCAATTATGTTGTAAAGTATATGCTTCTGGCTTCCTTAGAGTTACTTTCGTTGATGAAGATCGGTGCATAACCTGCTTTTGAAGATATATCAGGGAGAAGCTACATCCAAAGTCATCAGATTAGACCCAGTTCACTGCAAAAGAAGAATCAGGAGTTCTACAAAAATTTGGAAAATCTTCTAAGTATGAAAACGCGGAGCTAAACTTCGCGTACAGTTGAAGAAATAGCCTCGCGCTTTAAACGCAGAGGATGACGCGATAACTTCGCGTAAAGGAAGGATAGAGTTTCTTTCTGCTGTTTCCTTCTCTTTCATAGCCTCGGGACATGAAGCGACTGCTAATCAAAGATAGCCTCGCAATTCATCGCGACTGCTAATCAAAGATAGCCTCGCAATTCATCGCGACTGCTAATCAAAGATAGCCTCGCAATTCATCGCGACTGCTAATCAAAGATAGCCTCGCAGATTCATCACGACTGTTAGTCAGATAAGCCCCGCGTTTCAAGCGCAGGGATGACGCGATAACTTCGCGTAGAAACAGATCAGAGTTCCTCTCTGACTTCTCCTTCTCCTTCAAGCCTTACGGCCGGAGAACGACGATCTCGCCGGTAAAGCAAACAATTGGCCGAATCAAACCGAGCCAAAACATCTCAGAATGGTTCTTAGAAGACCAAGAGTTAAGCTTTTTATCTTCGGAAGACGCTGCATAGACTGGTTCGCCGTCGCGTCTACTTCCACGGCCGCTGCCATTAACGCCGGCCAACATGCGTCTAGCCAAACTCCTCTGAAATGACATCCTAATGATGAAAATCTATGGAGAGTTAAGGGGAGATCAATTGAAGATCATTCATCGACATGAGTCACTCGACTGCCAGAGTTTTGGAGTTTTCAAACTCTCCCGATGAAGAAGAAGAGGAGCCAGGAGCTCTATTTAAATAGATGATCCGCTGCTTGGTATTCGGCGCCGAAATTCGGAGTAATTAATGAAGAAATTACTCATTTCACTGAAAATAAAGTGAAGCTGATTAGCTCTGCGTAGGCGAGCATAACGCGAAGGAGACTTGGTATTCTAACTCCGCGTTTCAGTTTAAGTATCCAAAGTATTTCAAAATTTGCTAAGTTCTAAGCCATTTTGAAAACTTTGGAGGGGGTTCTGTTGGCAGTGAAAATTTCTAAGTTAAAAGGATTTTCCACAACAGACCGCGGAGCTAACTCAGTAGCTCCGCGTTTGGCTACTTTTAGCCTCGCGTTTGAGTAAAACGCGGAGATGATCAATAGCTCCGCGTTAGCTCTGCGTTTTGGTTATTTAGCGCCGCGTTTTGATGAGATTATCTCCGCGTGAGCAGATAACCAGAATCCTAAATTGATTGAGATTATAATTTGGGTTTATCTAAATACCTAAATTGAGTCCAATCATAATCCTAAATTGATTGTGATTGAGATTTGATCTTATCCAATACTCAAATTGAATCCAATCAGAATTCTAAATCAAGAGATTTAAATCAATATTAAATATTGGATTAGAATCCTTGATGAATACAAAAATCTTTATTCCTATTCCTATGGAAAACTTTATTCCTATTCCTATGGAACTCTTTATTCCTATTCCTACGGAAACTCTCATAACCACTAAAGTCTATAAATACCCTCTTTGAGGAGACTTTAGGGGAATCAATATATACAAAATCAAAGAAAATCAATAATAGATCAATCTTTTGATCATCGGGCTTCTTCTTTTTGGGGCATCGGAAGTCTCTTATCGATCCTTTGGCAATTCAAGTACGCGAGAGAGCCTTGAAGCCTTTGCTGATCATCTTCTGAAATCTTGGAGAATTCAAGTTACGCACAGAGCCTTGAGTTCGTGAAGATCAGAGAAAGTCACCATCTTCTTTCTGGAGTTCTTAAGAAGTTCAAGTTACGCATGAGAGCCTTGAACGAATCAAAACCAGAGAAGATCGTCTATATTCGGCCGATATTTTTGAAAGAGAAGATTTCAACGTACCGATCGTCCAAAGGAACTGCTTGACAGATCCCATCGCCACAGATCCCACAAACTATTGTAAAAGAGAGAGATTGAAATATAAAATCCTCTCGTTTGTTCTTTTTTATCTCTTGTTCACTTTCATTGTAATTTAAGTTAATTCAATGGGAGGAAGCGAAGGAACTTTTGCGACGAACAGCCACCACTTGAGAAAAGCTCAGAAAGCTCGCCGCGAGCTTCCCATGCAGAACTGTGCTCGAATAGAATCGGGTTTCGATTGGGAGAAAAGGGGAATGAGAGGTTAGGTTTAACGATCGGGTTTTGGGGGAGAAAGGGATCGAGGAATTTATTTAACGTTTTGGGGTTTTAGGTGCGGGCCGGGCAACTTTTTAACATTTGAAACCCAATAACCCTTTAACCGCATAATCGGTTATGCGGATTATACAGGCGCATATTCCGCATAATCAATTATGCAACTGTATAATCCCCTGTCCATACGAATAGGGCGAATTGTTGGTTTTGTTTGCATTTGGGGACCGCAAACGCCTATGCGGGCGATTATGTGCCCGTATAGGGCGTTTTTTAGAACACTGCATTTTTCACAGCTATGGCGAGATGACCAAACTGAGGAATCAAGGTGTCATGTAGAAAGCATGGGTTGAATATTTGTTCCCGAATTTGGATACTGATGGTGATCTTTCAACTCTCTTGGTTTGTAAACCAGTTTGGATTCATGCCTTTGCGATTGTCAATAGAACCTGCTCGTTTGCTTCGTTAAGTCAATAACTGATTTTGAGAAAGAAGTAAAGATTTGCATATGCTTTTTATTGATTTCGAAAAAGCCTATGAAAGGTACCGAGAAAAGGTGCAATGGTGGACATTGATAAAGAAGGGATTCCCTGTCAAATATATTAACATTATTAAGAGGATTATTGGTAAGTGACAGAACTTGTGGCGATCTAGCAAGTGGTATTTTAATTACTATTGGATTGCATTAAAGATCTACATTGAGTCCAGTTTTATTTGCCGTAGTGATGAATGAGTTTACAAGAGTAATTTAGGATAAGTCCTATGGTCTGAATGTGCCTAGATGGTTTTGGAGGTTAAAAGTTGGTTTTTTTTTTTGCTGAGCACATTCTTAGTTAGGTTTTATCAGAAGTAATATAATCATTATGGTCATCAATTTTTTAACTGCAAGTAAAATTGTATGTCTCCTAACCACCTCACTATTAAGCACCTTTCAGCTGATCTCTTATGCAATATCTTTCATTTGTATAGTAAATTTACTATTTCTTGCAGCAATGACAAATAATAAATAATAAAATTTTCCAGTTTCAAAATGATAGTTTCATGTAGTTGGAAAAGAATCAGCATAAAAACCATTTTAATGATTCCATCTGTCTTCTGTTGTGGTACTTTACAATGTTGTATAATTTTGGGTCAGACTATAAAATTTAAAGAATTTAACCTAAAAGCCCCTCCCGCCCAGGTATTTGGTTTTAAACAAATGGACTTGAATCCAATATCAATAGAGTTGTGGGTGGATGCCTTGGCTTTCTACCCAATATATTTTGCTAAGATGCCATATTTTACTGCACAATAGTAAAATAATATTATAATATTTTGCTAAGGTTCCATATTTTTACTATTTAAGAGACTTTCTGTAGTACCTATTCTTAACATATTGTTCACTTTCTAGTACTATTTCCTGATATCGAACTCATCAGTATATGATTTAGAGCAATTTGTCATTCATTAATATATTAAGTTTTATATTCTTTGAAGTTGTTTCTCTAACAAATGGAATTATTCTCATTATATATTTGATATTTTGTATAGATTAGAAGCTTTGCTAAGTTGTATTTGACAAACCAACACATAATTTCTTTTGATAGTCATTAGCTTCATTTTTTATTCAACTTGCTGTCATAAAAAAAAAAAACCATTTGGACATATTTGAGGTCGATCCTTGTGGTAATCTGTATGGTAATGCTCTTGCCTTCACCATACTTGTTCCCTAATCTAAACATGCTCAAGCTTCTATACCTACGGTTATGGCTTTTAATATATTTGAACTGCATCAATCACATGGGACCAGTTATTGAAGTTGACATGTTTAATAGGCTCAACATGTGGGAAATTTACGACACTTCAAGGTTAAAAATAATATTGTATATTATAGCCTATTCTGCGTGGCTAATGCAGTCAGCTCCTAGAAATCAATTTGTATAAATGTTTGGGGGGGGGGGGGGCTATTTAGTGTCTATCTAGCTGATCTTCCAACAAGATATGCAAGAAACATAGCATCCTTGCCATTAAAGAAATTATAGTTACAATAAGCTTGAACTTAGTGGAAGGTTGACACTTCTTTTAAAGTTCCTGCTTGTACCAAAACCACTATGGCAGTACAACAACTCTGGAGGTTTATTTGTATAATGGGGCCCAAAAAGTGTCCCAGTTGAATATATATCTTGCTAATTTGTTTTCCATGGTGTGCAAGTAAGAAGGCAGTTTTTCTATTAAAGAAATATAGTTACAATGAGCATGGACTGAACAAATATTTGGCAGTTTTTTGAAACTTCCTATTCATTACCAAAACCACTATGGATAGTGCCACAACTTCAATTTTACCACATAGTCTTGGATATCTTTATCTCATGTAAATGCTTTATTGATGTTCTTTCTTAAACCTGTCTTCATCTAACTTGTCCACCTCTGCTTATAATAGCAATAATTCAACGGTCTCTGTTTATATTTTTTCCTTGAGAATTATTAAGATTGCACCAGGAAATTATGTTGAACAATAGTAGAATTTTGCTGTCAACCAAGATTGATTGGGTATTTTTTTGGGTGTTTCTAATTTGGGGGTTGTCGGAGGGTAACGGTTAGGCTATTACATGATGCTCACATGTGCCTCTCTTACATGAATGGTTTGTGTCCTACTTGTCTTCGATGCACAACGCTTGTATCCAACTAATAGTCGATTTGAAATGCGCGCCAACTTAGCATTTATATATAGAGTTTTTTAACCTTATTTTTTGTTAATTCTTTGAGCAAAATAGGAAATCGTAATAAATGGTGTGAATGAGTTAAAGGTCTGTTGTTTTTTAGTGAGATATTTGTTTGTGTTCTAAATTCAACCATGGTCTATGGTCATTATATAGTCGTTTATTAGTACATTCCAAGTTTCCACATTTCCTCCTGTACTAGTAAGTCAATTTGAACTTGTTCTATATGGTTATAGAAAACCTAAAAGTAAAGAAACTCAATGACTATTTAATCGGTATTTTATTACTATTTGATATGGGATATTTTACTACTTTAAATATTCATATTATTATTTGATTAAACAGCTAGAAAATGCAACTAAATGAACATGCTTGCATTTATTATAGATAAATATCTTATGATAATAGTTTGCTAGTAAATATTTATTTTATTTATAAATTTATCTATATTTATAAATAATGATAAATATTGATTGGAATGTCCCTCTATCCTATTTTCTTAGGATTTTGCCATGCTCCGTATTATATCCATGTCTTGTATTCGTATCCATGCTCCATAGACAAATTTTATCAATATGCTGACACTCATTCTCCATTCTCACCTTTCGACTCTCCAACCTAGCCGCTCATATTTTATAGTAGTGCATCCTTTCAATATCCAAATAGCGAGATTTGGCCGGTGAGGTTAAGACATGTACTGATCTACACAATACATACTTACAGATGAACTGCACAATAAATGGATGAATAATTATTGTTGTGCCGTTTCCTTATTTCTTTTCATTTCTTTCACATATTTTCTCTTGGATCTCATATTTTTTTTTTTGTCTATTTTACCAATATAAAGATTTAAAGAAAGAAAGGTCTCCACGCACAGGGAGATACGTTTTAAGAAACATTGAAACAGCTAAAAATACTAGGGGACGCAAGTGCCTTAGTTCATAGCAATTTTTAAAGAGCCATTTCAAAAGTTCGACGATGGGAGCTTATCAATATAGGACAAGTTAAAAAAAACCAAAGGAAAACTGTAGAAAACATGGATGGAGGTGGTGCAAAATGATATGGATTCTAGAGGTTTAATGAGGACATATTACTCAATAGTAATGAATGATGAAGGATTATCAGTGTAGTCGAGCCAGCGTGATTCTCTTTTGGTTCATGTAGCCTACCCCAAGTACTTGTGATAAAAGGCTTAGTTGTTGTTGTGGTTGTAGTCATTTCAAAAGTTCATAATTCTGACCTCAGGAAACTTTTTCATTTTTCATTATGCATCAACCTCAGTAGTTTCTACAATCAGTTGGCTATTGAATGTTCAATCGAACTAGAAGGGAACTTTGATATTCGTTTTGTTAAGTTCAGAGCTTAATGTTCAGGAGTATCTCTTTGAACATAATGGTCCCACCATTCCTGGTTTGATTTTGTAATTAAGCGAATGCTTAATTAAATTCACACTTTGTACACCTATATATTTTAACTTGAGGGAGCAGCAGCATGGATAATTTATACATAAATTTTGACTGTGTAATGTCCAAACCTAGAACTGTTGTACCATATTTTTTGTGGACACATGTTAACATGGTGCATATTTTCTTTCATTTGTTCCGAGTTCTCTTACTTGCGTAGTCTTATTCCTTTTTATGATTTTGTGGGAGAGTGAACAATAATCATCAAGCTTGCTAGCTGCATATATACTTACATATTCTTATATATTCGCTATAATTTGAGTTAAAATGCCAATTATCCTGTCTTATTATTGTTTGGTCTAATCCTCTTCTATTTAGCACATTATTCTTGTTCACATCTGATATAGTGATTCTTTTCCTCACCTTTTTCATCTTTGTAAATCTATGTATAGTTACATTTACTGAGTTCTAGTTGTGCATACTGAAATTTTAATCATTGAACTTCTCTAAGATATTATTTCTATCATGCTTGTCAGTCTCTTAAATGCCCATCCTGTGAGTCTACAGAGTTTTTCAGCAAGAACCTGAGTACTAGGACATAAGACTCTTAAGAATTTATTTAAAGGATTGTCGCTTGATTCAAAAAATTGTATGAGTTCAGATTGTCTGATCTATTTGTTTGGGGTTCGGTAATGCGACTTGATCCTTTCCTGTGATCTATTTTTTCATCCTAGGTATTACTTTTTCTTGCTTTCTTAAAGTTTATTCATACTTGAATTTTTGTATTCATTATTATTACAGGCAGAAGTGTCTCAAAGGTTGAGCAACGCAAAGGAGATTGTTAAAAAGTCTACTGCTGCGATTCACAGCCATGAGGATCTGGCTAGGAAGCTTCAGGTATAATTTTCTTCATAAATATAGAGATAAAGATATGTACTTCAATACTGCATAGAGCCGCATATCTTGGTAGTTGAAGGTGCAGAAATTCTAAAATCTGTTTGCACCTTTTCTGCAACTCAAAACTAATGGTCCTTTTTTACTATGGTTTCTTAAACTAGAGTTTATGAAAACACTGGTTTCAATGACTAGACCAGATTCTATCAATTAACTAAACAAATCTTATGCATGCAATCCAGTTTTTTAATAAGAAGCCTAGGCAGCCGCTTGGGTGGAGGTGGTGCCAAGGTCACTCTGATACTGTGAAATGCCTAAAGTAGGCTGTTTCTTTTATTTAAACAAAATAGAGCACCTCTGCTGCCAGCATCTCTGGCCCCACTGACCCTCGTCGGTGGTGGTCTAGATGACTCCTGCCATTGGACTCCCCGCCCTGCCGAGATATGTGACTCTCAGTAATTACTACGTTGATGCTGCTGTTTGCCTTCAGTGCCATGCCAGCGCTTTAGAGAAGAAAATAACAATTGCAATCTAACAATATAACACAATGAAAAAACTATGTCAAGAAGAAGGCAGTAGTGTTGAAATATGCATGTGACCTAATATCCTTTTTTTCTTAAACTTGTTGGTAATTGTGTAAATGGATTACAATATGAAGCAATTAAAATCTCATGATTCAATTGGCAATACCATGTCCATCCTGCTCTCTGGACATGAGATGTCAAACTTTAGGCTTATTAGACAAGGCTAGGTATCTGATACGGTGTCCATGCCATGTCCCTGGTGTGTCTATGATGTGCTGGACACTTTTTGGGCATGGTACGACAACCTTAGAGAAGCTTCTGTGCTCTATAGCTACTACGTCCTGTACGTGGTTTGTATGCATCAGCAATGAACACATTGTTGCCTTCATATTTCCTGCTTGAAGGAGTCGAAACGATCAGCAGTCCATAGCTGTTATTTTTGTTCTCACAGATGTTGTCTGGGTTGATCTTTGGTTTTCCGTGTACTCATATGGTGTGGCTTTTCATGATAGCTATCCTTCTGTGATGTTTCTGCTTTAATTAGTTTTATATATCTATATCAAACAATTGAAGTATGCAAAAAATTAACGGTTCAGTTTCTTTTAGGAATTTTTGAATTTTTTTAATTTTTAGGAAAAGAATTACAGTATGTTTTTTTTTTCTTTTTAAAGTTGAACAAGTATGATGTCTACGATGGCTAGTTTTGCCTTAGCAACTAGAACAATGTTTTTTTAGCCCAAAGGTTAAAGAAGACTGCAAGAATATTATCAACTTGGAAAGTAACACTTTCAAATAAGAAATTTGTCTTGCAGCCCCACTCTTACTGGCCTTACTGGACCAAGAAAAGAAAAGAATGCACTTCTTATACGGAACTTTTTCCTTTGCCTTTTGATCTCATTTGTTGGTTGTTTAACAGGAGGAAATGGAAAGGAACCACAAGTCCTCTTCAGGTAAACTCTCTACAGACTTTAGGACCTTCCTTACTTGAGCACATGATCTTGATTATGTCTCTGTCTGGCTTAGCTGCATTTAGGTGCAAAGTCCTCTGATGGATCTGGGAGGCGAATGAGGGAAGTTGCATGCTCCACCTGCGCTGTCCATCTACAGGTCAAAATTGTCGAGTCTTTTCCTCCTGATAAATAAGTCCTGGTTTTTGTTTGACATTCAATCACGTACCTGCTTCCACCTTCAGACTAGTACCTAATAATATATATATATATATATATATATATATATTAAATCTTTTTCTTTATTTACAGGTACAAGTTCCTGCTTCGGGCTTTGAAACAATAGAATGCAGTGTATGCCAACACCCCTTCCTTGTCAGTGCTCATTGATTTGATTTGCACGCTTCATTATTCTATAATTCCACTGAGCTTTAGAATTCATCTGCATATAAGATGTCAAATGTAACAAAAATCATATGGTACTGATTTCCACACAAACCGGAGTGCACATCACTAGGTGAACTTAGATATCCCATATATACCGTGATCACGGCTCAAGTACCAATTTCCACACAAACCGGATGGCATGTCGCTAGGTGAATTTAATATTCCATGAATACCCAGGACCACGGTTCAAGCACAAATTTCAACACCAACGGGTGGCATGCTGCTAGGCGAATTTAACAAGATTCATATGGTACCGATTTCAACGCAAACCGGATGACACGCCGATAGGTGAATTTAGAAGGAAATGATATTGATTTCTACACAAACTGGATGGCACGCCGATAGGTGAATTTAACAAGAATTATATGAACCGGTTTCCATGCAAACAGGATGGAACGCCTCTAGGTGAATTTGGATATGACTATAAACTAACGCAATGTAATATACCGGTATCAATGCATTGAGGTGTCATATATGATAGGATGCATGTATCTATAGCATGTGAATATGAAAGAACATGCATGACAATATTTGCAAATACAAGAGGGATAGAACATATTCACGTGCATGAGGTATCATTTCCAAGTAAGAATAATATGTAAAAAGAATAATATGTACAAATTAACATGTGTGCATGTATGTCATGTTTTGAATCAAGTAGTGTATGCACGAATGTGCCATGTATGCCAAGATATGAGCTATGGAAGGTCTGAATCACCATGTAGAGGTAATAACAAGAGTGATTGAACATGTCTACGTATCAATAAATCAAGAGGTATATGCATGGACATGATATATGGGTTTATGTTGCTGCAATTTAGTGGGCAGTCAAACTTTCCAGGTCTTATTTGACGAGTGCAAAATAGAATTAGAGGCTTATTTGTAAAGTTGTAGAGAACTCAATTAGCTTTCCAATGAACCTTGAATGAACTCAATTGGAACTCTAGAGTAAAAGTTAGTCATTTTACTATGAGCATGGTGCTGCTGCTATAGACCTGATATAGTCATGACTTTCAGATTTGATTTGACCAAGATAACATTAAATTTAGACTCTAAAATTTTCATTAGCCCTAGATAATTCAATTAACTATCTAATAAAATTTGAATGAGCTCAATTGGAGTCGTAAAACAAAAGTTATAGCCAATTTACCATGGCTTGCTACTGTTGTGCTGCTAATCAGATCAATACCAAGTAGTGACCTTCCAGGCTATTTTTGATTGGGTAAATGGCTAAATTTGGATCCACCATAGTTGGATAGAATGTAGATTAGTGGATCATACTTCTAATGACACTTGAATGAGATCAATCGGAGTTAAGATTACAAAAGTTATGACAGTTCTAAGGTGAACTTTTGCATGGGTCTGGGTAGCATTACATTCTATGCATGCATAACATGCACGGGGTAATACGGGCAATAAAACTCAAGCTACATGCTAGTTTGAGTATTTATAATCATTAAATTTAGTTAATAATATATCTGAAATCACATAAAAAGAAATTATTTTAAGAAATTGCATGTTTGAAGGGTTTGAGAATGTATTTTTGCCTCTTGTTGAACTAAAATTGGATATGAACCGACATTAATGCAATTGCTCCTTAAAAGTTAAGAAATCCTCAGTAATCACACTAAAGATTAAGGGAATAGGCTAGAGAAGGTTTCCCATGTTGGTGGAGAAGCTTAGAGATGATTTGAAGTGGCTAAACTCAAGAGCAAAACTCAAAGAGCAATTTAATAAATTTTTAGCCCACTTACAAGCTGAATATTTGGCAATTTATTTAATTAAAATTAAGAGCAAAATTACCACTCAAGATCTGAATTAAAATGAAAAGATGAACGTGAGGAAGAAGCTTAATTTGTTTCAGATTTTTTTGAATTTATTTCGGGGGTCAAACAGTTGGTGGAATATATGTATGCAGCAATGTTAAAAACCCTTAATTTTTATCTTATTTACATTATTGCTATTGGGTCAATTCCAACTGAAATTTGGTCATGAAGGCTGCAAGGCTTTTAGAGATAAATGTGGAGTTGGTGTATGTGTAAAATTGAAATTCTTGATTTCATTTGATTATTTTAATCGTGTATTTGTCCGAAAATTGGCTGATCCGGAATAATTCAAGAAAAATATAGAAAAATCCAAAATAATGAGATAAGAAATTCTGCTCTGCAGAGTTTGAAATTGATTGCTAGATTAAATATACAACTCAATTTACTCAGTATCCGCTTGTATTTGTATCCAGACTCCCGATTTAATACGAATGATACATAATAAATCAATAGACGGACTTAAGGATCAGGGGCATTATACTAAAGGCGTCCAATAACCATATAAATCAAATGAAAGTAAAAAAGAATAGTCATCACTTCTGCAACTGCAACCAATGACTAAATGTGCCGATGAACATTTCTTAAGAAAATATATTATATTAGAGATTTTTGTTTCCCTCCACTGTCACTCCAAACAAGCACCAATATGATGATACTATTGGTGTAGCTTAGGGGAATTGCTCAATTAGATTAGAAGAACATTGGTGGGTTAGTTCTGGATTATTCTTGCATCTGGTTTGCTGTTTCAGACTGCTATGCTGTTTATTATGGGTCACAGAAGCTTGTCTACAAAGATAATTAAAAAGATAAAAATATTCTATCTTCAATCCATTCCCTAATAACAAACAATTGTATTAAGTTATTAACGGTCATTTTTTCTTTAAACAATGGTATTGTCAGTCAGTAAAAAAATAAATAAAATGGGGAAGAAACTATTAACCCAAGCAAGATCATTATTAATTCATCCAAGCTTAAACCCAAGCAAGATCAGTATTAATTCACCCAATTAATCAATAAAAAAATAAAATGGGGAAGAAATCAATATTAACCCAAGTTTAAACTGCAATGCCAATTGAAATGGAGGAGAATCAGTAATAGTTCACTTCTAATTAATTCACTGATAATTAATCAGTGAAAAATTTAAAATGGGGAAGAATCGATTACCTGTTGAACGGTTGAGCCGGAGAAGAAGGTTGAGCTGGGGAAGAAGGATCAAGCGAATCGACCGGTGGAACCTCAATCGGATTTCGGAGATGTATTTTGGAGGTGGGGGGTTTTGCTCAGGAGAAAAATCAGGTGATTTAGAGCTGAGTTCGACAGTAGAGGAGAGAAGAGCTGGAGAGAGCGGAAAAGAGTTGGAGAGCGAATTAGGGTTGAGGGAGAGAGGGATTGGGGATATTAGGGCTGAGGGAGAGCAGCGGTGAAGGGCTGCGGCGACGGCAGAGGAGAAAAGAGTGGGAGCGAGCGGGAGAGGGAATTAGGGTTGGGGGAGAGAGGGATTGGGGATATTAGGGCTGAAGGAGATCGGTAGCGAAGGGCTGCGGCGACGGCGGCAGAGGAGGACAGAGTGGGAGAAAGCAAGAGTGCGAGCGGGAGAGGGAATTAGGGTTGAGAGAGAGAGGGATTGGGGATATTAGGGCTAAGGGAGAGCGACGGCGACGGGCTGCGGCGACGGCGACGGAGGAGGGAAGAGCGGGAGAGAGTGGGAGACTGAATTAGGGCTGAGAGTGAGAGAGATTGGGAATTTTAGGGTCGATTAAAACGGATTTCGGATCGATTAAAATGGGTTTCGGGTCGCGGGTACGGTTCAAAAATGGTTTGTAAATAACTCATGTTATAACACGTTACGAAATAACGTGTTATAACGTGCGTTATTTGCAAAAAAACGTAGGCTCTAATGCATTGCATTATTTACAGCTGTTATGGAGCGAAATTCTCTCGCTCCGTTACGTAACGCGTTATAATGCATTACGTAACGTGTTTTTTCAACACGGGTTAAAATGATAAATGAT
This sequence comes from Dracaena cambodiana, assembly GCA_036321105.1. Classification (NCBI taxonomy): domain Eukaryota; kingdom Viridiplantae; phylum Streptophyta; class Magnoliopsida; order Asparagales; family Asparagaceae; genus Dracaena; species Dracaena cambodiana. The sequence goes on along the minus strand of JAYEPQ010000005.1, from coordinate 23,085,766 downwards.
TTATCAAACTTAAATATTAATACTGGAACTAAGAACAAACTGTGACTGAGACTTGTATTAAGTAAAATGAGAACTTAACAATATGACGAAAACTGCATTCTGAAGTTATCAATACTGAAACTGAGCTATCAAGTTTTAGTTGAGACTCAAGTGATTATGTTTACTTATTTATTTATGGCAAGGTCACAACCTATGGGGTGATTTAAATTTTACTAGGATGTTATGAGCTAAGGTGTTCTCATTGAAGATAATGAGTGGAATTTTGTTGGCCTGGATGAGGTGTAAATTTAACCTATCTCCAATAGACAGCAAGGACCATAAGAAATTTTTTGTGACACCCAGAAACTTCCTTTGGAGGATTAGTTGGCAAATATTATTTCATGAGGTTGGTACAAGGTTTTATATTTAGGGATATCCTATGCTATATGCTTATTAAAGATGTTATTGAATTTCTTACAATCAAGAGATCAGGTGTCCTTGTGTCCTGTAAGATAATTTATATTCTTATCCCCATCTTGTATTCTAGAAAGATACTCAAGGTTATTTTTTAGAAGACAACATATCATCTATAAATATTAAACAAGAATTAGGAAGTGTCTCCAGATAGTGTGAAGATTGACAAACATAAGGAAGGAAATATGATTTCTCAAACAATTGGGTGCATGCCTCTATGCTTTTTATTTTGACAATGTCGCTTCTAATACATAATATTCGTAATTTACTTGGTTGCAGCTTTTCTAGCTTATTAACGACTGATCACAGGCATCCGGATGATAATCAACCATCATGTTTATTGATTCATGTGCTTCCAATTTTGATTCACTGCAAAAAACTGATTTGTATTTTACTGATGCATTTGAGTGTCCAGCGAGGTTTTCTGAAGATCGGCATAATTTTTAGGAACAATCTAAACTCAAGATCTGTTGTCACCAGCAAGTTACACAAAGCTAGTCCGGTACTGGCAAAAAAAATTGCTCAGCAGTTCTCAACCTTATTCTCGTTAGCTTCCAAAAGTGGTCCAACAATTAAATTTTCATTTGAATTATTGTCCATTCATTATCATCTCGAAGATTGTTTTGCAGTTCTTCATGGTGAATGCTTTGAGAAAGATTGCTTGATAACATGTCATGCCCCAATCTTGTGATTTTCTTTTTTGTGTCTATCATGGGAAAATTTGTACTTGATATTTAAATTTCTAAATTATTTGTTTATATTATTTCAGGATCTTCTGTTTTTGGCTTGCAGTCATCCGGAAAATAGAAGTACTCTAACCCTTATGGAAGAGTGGCCAGAATGGCTATTGGAGGTTCTTATATCTAATTACGAGGTAAATATGTTGCTTTTAATTTGTTTTCTTGTTCTTGTTATGGGTCATTCATTTTCAGCATGATAACAGAGTTCTATTCCTATTTTTGGGGGTAACATACTACTTGTAGTGTGCTGGGTAGGGATTTTACTAATGATGGAGCTGCCTTTTTCACAGTAACGTATGATTGTCCCATGTATCATGACTTATTATTTCTTAACTATGTTTTCATTTTAGATGGAATCCATCAAAATTTCATGCAGCGAGAGTATTGTTGAGATAGAGGACCTCATGCACAGTTTTCTTGTTATCATGTTAGAACACTCAATGCGACAAAAAGATGGATGGAAGGTGCATTCATTTTTCTATTACTAGTTAACATTTGAGAACTGTATTTCTGTTAGTTTTCCTTCAACTATAATAGTGCTTACCTGTTTGTAACCTGTTCTTTTTCACATATCTGATTTAAATTATATATTCTGCCTGTTCTAGTTCTTAGTTTATCCAATGTTCTATAGACCATTACTACTGATAAATCTCATTGCTGTTACTATGTGATGTTCATTAATTTCCTTTTCATTACATGGAAGTGTGGCTGATGATTATGATTCTTAAAGAGACCGTTGTAATGTTGGTATGCTGCAAAGACTTTTTTCTCTGAAATCTGGCTAGACTTATGAATTTAACTTGTGTTTGACTTTTTGTAAATGAGGAGTTGGGAGTTCTAGAAATTAATTGAAATGAAGAAGACTGTTGTGCTAGTAGATTGTTGAGATCTATGCTCCTGAACAGGTTGACTATAAACCTATCTTGTTATCGTCATGGAAATGACAATCCACCCTACCAACATTTGTTTTTTACTTTATTACAATCTCTTTGCATTTGGAGGCATTGAACTGGACAGCTGCGACGTAGCAGCTTCTAAACCTTCTGTTTTAGATGAGAGATTTTTTAAAGATACTTTACTTAGTAGGTGCTATGAAGAAATTTAGTGGCCTTTACCTTTAGTTTGTAGATGAAGGGGATGTTTTTCTCCAAAAGTGCACGCCATTTTTCTGCTGCTGTTATCAGGATTCTGAAATCAGGTGCACCCATCCATATTTGCTCCTTAGTCGGGATGCATTTTAATAACAGGGCAGCCATTATCATTCACCAGTCTTTTTATATCTACCCCAACACCTTCCCACCCTAACCTCCCTCCACCCAAAAAAAAAAAAAAAACAGAAAAAAGAAAAGTCATCACCTATCAACATGAATTATGAAAATCATTTCATTGGGTCTACCTTGTCATTCTTTAATATTTTACAATCATGTCATGATCTTATGGTAGTAGACTAGTAGTGCACCCGTCAACATATTCACTAGCCAAGTCGGACTCTATTTCTCAACTTAAGCATCATAGAGGTTGGGCTAAATTATGGTTTGTTAATATCCTATATTAGCTTGTGATTTTGTGGTGAAGATTAGTTTTTGGAATACTAAGGTGAAATGCTGAAACACGTAAGATGTAAAAGAAGGGGAAACTAGTTATGTGTTCCCAAGAGAATTTTTTGTAAGCAACCATATTGTATAGGCAATGCATTTGCATTGTTGTATCAGTATGAGTTGCTGCATGTCGTCTCGGAGGTTCCTTTCAGTCTTAGTCTGTGCATGTATGAGTGAGATCAATGTTTAGAATAGCGATAACGGTAACGTAACGTTTTACCTTTGTTACGTTATGTCACATATAGCGTAACGCATAACGTAGGTTATGCAATTTCCTATTTATTTAATAAAAATAAATATAAAATTATATAAAATAATTTTTATAAATTGAAAAATAAATTTACAAATATCTAAGAAAAGAATATAAAATTATTTTGTAATATATAATACAATAATTTTTACATTTATTTTCACAAATTATATTAAGTATGCAAGCATAATTCTAGTCATTATTGAAATAAGAAAACAAGATTCTAATTTTTTATTTCAACTCCAGTTATTATGATTGTTGTAATTTATATATTGTAATATTCAATTTATCTTATTTGTAATTGTTGATTTCAATTTAGTTAAAAATTCAATAGATCAATAAATAAGATATTTTAGCAACTGGAGGGGAATTAATTTAAGCGAATAAGGAAACAATCGCAAATTAACAAGTTAGCAATTGCACAAGTAATCAAATATGTTAACAACCAATCAAGTAAGAAAATTACAGCAACTTGTTAACAATCAAAATAATAATCAATAACAATATAGAAATTTCTAAAAAATAATTGTAAATAACGTAACATAATGTAATTTAACGTAAAGTTACGTAATATAACGTAAAATAACATAAAAAATGTACTGTTATGGTGCATTAAGTTATTTCCAGTTGTTACGTAGCGTTGGGGTTCTGTTAGGTTACGTAACGCAATATAATGGGCTTCATAACGCATTATTTTCAACATTGAGTGAGATTATACCCATTAGAGATTTCCAATTTTTTTGGTATCAAGTGTCAAGTTTGCATGGAATGTTGAGTTTTCGAATGAAAACTTGGACTAGGTTTAAAAGTTTTATCCACATTTTGTCTGGCTTCAATTGGCTTCAATTACGTAATATGTGATTTCACGTTTCTAACAATGATAGCACAACAGTTTAGTATTAATGTTTCTCTAACTAGATTATTACATCCTCTAAGAAGACTTGATTTGTCAGTTCAGTATGATTAAAAAAAGCTTAGTCAGCATGCTTGCACCACTCCATTTTGATTGACCACCTTTCAGATTGGCTCGATTCAGTAATCAAATAGTTTTTTCATTTTATTCTTGTCTTTGCAAATGCATCACATATATGTGTTGTCGCTAGTATGTTTATATACTTGTAACGCCTTTGCTGTCCAATTGGCTGTAGAAGTATTCATTTGTAAAAGGCATCTTCTTTCCATTTTTTTGTTTTTGCACATATAGTCATACTGATAACAACTACATTTTGCATACCGTTCATATTATAAATCTCAGCCTATGCCATATCCTGTGATTTTAGATAATAAATTAATCATGTGTTTTTTAAATTTCAAATAGTTGGCTTATTTATATCGTTGGATAACCAACTTATCCAAAAGTTTAACCACAAGGTGGGCTGTGGGCTAACAATTTATAATATAAAATTAATGCTTAAAGTACATCATATAAAATTTCTCTCCTCTTTGTAGGATGTAGAAGTTACAATTCATTGTGCGGAATGGCTATCAGTGATTGGGGGATCTAGTACTGGAGAACAGAGAATGAGGTACTTCAGTGAAACACTTAATGGAATATGCTAGATTATAGAGTTTCCGATTTTATCTTTTATGACTTAGCATGTTTTTTTCTTGACATATAGGATAAGTTCCTCAAAATATATTGTTCTCTTTGTTTTTAACAACAGAACATAAAATAGTTTGTGGTGTGTGTGTGTGTGCCCGTATGCTTGAAGAGAGGGATATACCAATTACCCACGCATCATGCGGAAAGAGAATTGATGGTTCTGTAACATGTTAAGATTTTTACTATACTTTTGATTCATGTCAAGAACTTTTAGAAATTTTGTTTCTATATGGGGATGACGAGCAACTGGTATCCAGTGGTGTTGATCATTCAATTTGGAAGGTGGTGGTTTATCCAAAGCAAAGTAGAAGCATCCATGTCCTGGATACTACAAAAAGTGTCCTAGCTACTTTTTCTGCCCCTTTCTCTCTATACACACACACACACACACACAGAGAGAGAGAGAGAGAGATAGAAGGTGGTTTATCCAAATCAAAGGCTAAGCATCCATATCCCGGATACTACAAAAAGTATCCTAGCTACTCTCTCTCTCTCTACACACACACACAAACACACACAAATGCATACAAAAAATGCATATGCAGACATGTGATGTATGTATTTGTGTGTGTGTGTGTCTCTCTGTGTGTGCGCGGGGCGCACATGTGAACTTGGCTATTGCTTGAAGGAGTCAACTCCTTTCAAGTCAAATCCAACGTTTGGCTGTCCAAATGAAATATCTATTATATTGAAGTTCATCAACATCATTGGTGGTGCATAAACTAAAAAAAATTAAGTGGGTAGAAGTTTTTTTGCCCATGTAACTAGGCACAAAATGAACTTATGAAGGTTGCCTTTCCATACATCTATGGTTATGGACATACAAATTCTTGATCTAACCATGATTGAGACACTTGAAAACCCTTGTACACCACTTTTTGTAGGGTCTTAAATTTGTCGGTATTAAAAGAAGCATTTTGCTATTTAGACTATCCACTTTGTAGCCCTTTCGATGCGTAGGCCAAAAAATTTTAGAACACTTGATTTTTGGTTTATGGGTACTCTAAATAGTGTAAATCAACTTAAATAGAATGGATTTTCAGCTCATCCATCATTGGAAATTGAAAGAGAAACTTTTCATCCAGATCCTTCCCCAAAGGAGCCAAGTCTACCTCTTATACATCTTTAGATATGAGGAAACGAGATGTTAGGTAACACCCCAAGCAACTTGATGATCATCTTTGACACTAAATAGGTAATCTTTTGTACGATCAATATTTTTATCTCGATCTTCATTTTCTAAAATTAAATGTAAAAAAATCACACAATTTAATGATACCTATTAGTGGTTTCAAATTGAACAGTGTTCCAATAACGGCCACTTGATGAGTGTTTGAATGGTTCAGATTCTCAGAGAAAAATCAACCGTTTCGTGTGAGTGTCTGTGCATGAGGTGAATGAGTGATGAGGCGAATGAGTGTGCGTAACACCCCAAGCAACTTGAGGATCATCTTTGACTCTAAATGGGTAATCTTTTTTATGATCAAATTTTTTCATCTTGACCTCCATTTTCTAAATATAAATATAAAAAAAAATCACACAATTTAATGATACCTATAAGTGGTCTCAAACTGAATAGTCTTCAAATAACAACCACTTGATGAGTGATGAGGTGAATGGTTCAGATCATCAGAGAAAGATCAGCCATTCAGTGTGAGTGTGCATGCGTGTGCATGCCTATGGAAGGTTGGTGGGCGGGCGTGCGTGCTTGAAATAGTCCCGTCACTTGAGTTATGTGTGTGCGTGCATGAACAACCACGTCACTTGAATCATGTGTATGCATATGTACGTGAAACCAACCCGTCACTTGAGTTTTGTGAGTTTTCGTACCTCTATTAGTGTGTGTGCACACTCATTTGTATTCACGAATACGGTGCTCTCGTTTAAGTCTTTAAACATTAGAGTCATTAACGGTGGAGGAAACAAATCATTGGTAGTTCTTTCTTCTTCCCAAATAACAAAGTAAAAGCTTGTACCCACTTGTCAGGGCCACTCAAAATGGGTGGTCAACATTCAACAATGTTCATCATGATCTACACGTCAGCAATTGTATGTGCACAAAGGCTTATGCATCTCGAAAAGTTCTACACCTTTTGTCAAAGGGTTTGATTCCCTTTCATTATTGCATTAATACTGGTTCATTTTGCAATCATTAAACGAATACCAAATAAGTTAGAAGCTTTCGTTATGCATAATTGTTTGTTTTGTATATGTTTTGTGATGGATAGATCAAAATGAATAGTGTAGATCACACATTTAGATGGCTCGTAGTATAGTCAAGTTGATGTTACCAAACTTTAAGCCTGTTCCAAAGAAATGCTAAGCTCTATCCTACATATTCACATGTGTGTGTGTCTTGAGTCTTTTAGTTTGCATTCTTTTTTTTTTTTAAACAATTTCCACATTTTTCTACCTGCATGGAGTTATATTATTGCTGAATTTCAGCATGGGAACAATTTGGTTAGTCCTTGGACAATTTGCTTATTTGATCAAACAATCTATTCATTTGCTTATCTGATTTGCATTCTTTATATGTTATTGATCAAACAATATATTCATTTGTTTGTTTTATTTTAAATTTCCATGTTAACGATCCTGTTGATCTGTTTACTTTCTTGTCAATCTGAAGGCGTGAAGAGTCTTTGCCTCTTTTCAAGAGAAGACTCCTTGGTGGTTTGCTAGATTTTGCTTCCAGGGAGCTTCAGGTTCAGGTATTTCATTTTAAGGCATATATTATTCTATTTACTTGTGATAGAATAGGATTTTATTTGTATTATTTTGTAGTCATTTCTGTATCAGCTCTATTCTTTGCTTTTTTGGTGGAAGAATATATGTTTCAACCAAGATCTTGGTTGCATCCTGCCATTACTTATCCATGAGGTGGAACTCATTGACCTCATATATTATGAAAAATCATTAACTTGATAGGTCTATCACTGAAGAAGAAGCTAGGACCTGGGGTAGGGGAATAATCGGGCTTGGTAGCTGGGTTTCTGTCAAATTGCTAAACAGCCAAAGGCAACCCACACCTATCTCGTTTATTGAATGGGTTGGAGAGCTGAATTCATACTTGTACCCGTTTTATTGTGTACCCATATTCGACCTGTCTAACCCGTTTAGTAGTGAATCAGGTTGAAATCGGATCCCTTTTGAGGAAATAAATGTAGTTTCATGGAGATTGGGACCTATGATCTAAAGGTTTGGTTTATTCCCTAACAATAAGAGAAGTAATTTTTATGAGGGAAAAGTGGCACCTTACTATATAAAAGGTTTTTTGACTTTTTTAGAAATACATATAATAACTAATAAGGTCACAACGGGTCGAAAGGGTTCAAGGGCCAAACCCATTAGGTAGCATGAGTGAGTGTGGATCAATGAAGTAAATAAAGATATGATTATTGCTAACCTAATATCGGACTTTATCCTTAAGGGGAGTATAATGGAGAAAAGATTCATGAAGCCGACTGAAAAGTTTGGTATTAAGCTCTTGTTCTTGTTGTGTCCACAATATCCCTAACTTGAATCATGTGGTCCATAGGAAGTTGTTGAAAGTGGGTTTTCCATAGCATATACATTTTATCTATTGGTACGTAAGTACCTGGTCCTCTATGTATTACACACTTCGAATTGTGGTCGTTCACTGCTACCGAATTCAGCTAGAGTTCCTTTGAGCAGATAATACATATATGGTATTCTCTTCCTGTTCACTCGGTATTTAAATCTCAACCCTATTACCTTATGGTTCCAACTAGCCTATATATTTACAAGCACAAAAGCTGACAAAATTTCTTTTATGTCATTACTACTTTGCATGACTACTTTGTTCAGATTAGACTTTTATTCGTTATATTTCAGCATCTTTTAGTTACACATTCGACAATATTCCCTACTGGTATCGCAAAAACAATTTTTGATTTCTTTCTTTATTTGTCAAAAATTGCAACTTATATTTTTTTATTCTTTGAAGGAAGTACATTTTAAGTTCTTAATCATTTGGCTTCATTAAAAATTAATTACTAGTCTATTATTGGTAATGATTGTATATGCCCTTTTTCTATTATTTGAGATGTGAACCTTGACAATTTTTTCATCCTTCTTTTGTACCAGACTCAACTTATTACAGCAGCAGCTGCTGGTGTAGCTGCGGAGGGTTTGTCACCCCAAGAAGCTAAAGCTGAAGCAATAAATGCTGCTCAGCTTTCTGTGGCTTTAGCTGAAAATGCAATTGTCATCTTAATGCTTGTTGAAGACCATCTGAGATCACGTGGACAGCTTTTCTGTTCTTTACGCTCGGGAGATGGTTGTGGATCTCCTGCTTCATCTACCTCATCTGTTGTTTCTCGTTCTGGTTCTTTAGGGAAAATTGGTGGAAACTCTTTTGAGGGTATGGGCTCCAAGACGTCATCAGTATCTAGCGAGACTGGAGGGCTGCCATTAGATGTATGTTCTGCCTGTTTCATTATTGCTTTTTCTGGGGATGGTAACTGTTTGTCATTTTGGCATCTGTTTGATTTGATTAAAATTGTTTATTTTTTCAGAAACTCCTGTATGGACCTTTTCGCTCTTGTCATGGCATAATTGGCCATTTAATTAATTTTTTGAATTTGGGATCACGCTTCCAAGTTTGAAATTCTTAATGTTGAATTGTTCTCATGATCAGTTAAGATTTTGAGATATTAAGTGATTAACAGAAAAGTGAGAGATGCCAAGGTCTAGTGGCACTGATGCATATAGGTTTATGAACCCCCCAAATACTTGTATCTAAGTACTACATGCCATGTCTTGTAAGATGAATCTGAATGCTGTAAGCCTATAACTATTGTGCATAATTTGTATCTGATAATTTAATTTGTATCTGATAATTTATGTGGGTATTGTTATCATTGATACTGTTGTCTTTTCATTAATTACTGTACCCCCATTGAATAACTGGCAGAATCCTATAGCTTTAGCTGGTTGCTGGAGTATACTGTATTAGTGTTCCCTCCATTCACTTTATATGTTACCTAACAAATTTCAATTTAGTTATTAATTTGTGGACCAATTTACTTGTATTTATGTACTTATATGCATTGTCAGTTGCGAATTCATATATATATATATATATATATATATATATATATATATATATATATATATATATATATATATGCAAGTCACATAGTGGAAAGGTGTAAATAGTTCAAGCTACTGTTCTATTGCATCCGCATATTTTATTTATATATTTATGCATATGTACATATACATTGTGTAGATACATCTGCAAACACTCGGTCATTCTAATGCAGTTTGTAAATCCATTGATATGCTTTTCTGGAAAATTAGGTGGTTACTCTAATTCTTGCCAGCCTTCATTCAAATTTTTATGGATTTTATATCATAGAGACAAACTTTTCCTACTCTGGCTGGGACTTTGCCTTGCATTATTAGTTTGGGTGGAAAATGCATTTATGAGGGATAGGAAACTGCATTTTTGATTCAACATGGTTGCTTAGTTATGTACATCTGATATGTATATGCATAATAAGATCATCACATATCTGTTGTTGTTTTTTAGACTCTGGTAGTGTGTGCTATTGATTGTCAGTATCATGGCAATATGCATAAATTCTAAAGCCAAATGTATGGAGCGTATGATAAGTATTCTTAGTTTAGGTTAGAGATTATTACTTCTATTGGTGTGTGGTTGCTGAGAAGTTTTTGTGGAGTTAATTTCTTTGCATGCTCCGAATGGTCCTTGCTTCAATGAGAGAGGATGACAATGGAGAAGATAACATATTAATGAGAAACATAAGTGTAAAGGATGTCATATCGGAAGGTTTAAGTAGGCGAAGCTGGAACGTGATGCCTACGGATAATAATACTTTGTCAACCATGAAACCTCATTCAAGCCTGCTTTGGAGGTATTTTTCTTTAGCACCCCATGCTCTCAATAAAAATTTTACAATTTATCATATGTGAGATCTTAGTTTCTTCAACACAATAAACATACTAGCCAAGCTGTTACTGATAACAAAGCTAATAGTCGTATACAATAAACTATTTGTACTATTTCATATAAGTTTCTAAGAAAGGAAAAAAAACAATTATGCTTGAGTTTATGGAATTTTCTCCTGTGAGAAATCAATCCAGGTTAAGCAAACGTTCCACAATAATGAGCAAGGTATTTTTCAGTTAATGCTCATAATGCTCTTGTAATCTCCTACAATGGTTAAATTCTCACCCATGATATAACTGATGTGAACGAGGTACTCTACATGTAATGTTGATATAAATTTCTCATTACAATGACTAAATTCTTATGCAGGATATAACTAATGCTGATTATAGCTTATAATCACAATTGAATGCAAGTAAGTCAAATCATATGTTGACTGTTTAGTTTGTTCTATGAGAAGTAAACTGATTGCATTTCACAATTGGGTCAATTTAGTAGGCTGGTTTGATTTATCTGCAATTGTTTCTTGCCAGCAAAGAGTTTCCATAACATTTCTCAATTGTTTCCAGTCTCCAGAATCTTTTTTAGGTGTTTGAATATACTGGTTGGGAATTACCATCCTCCAAGTGCATGTTTATATTACATAATCAAGTGTCTTTTCAGCCCAAAAGATCTGGATAAGCTAATAATTTTTAGAATTCATGTATGGAAAATTCAATATACTGGAACTTAGAGAAAATCGAGAGCAGTATTGTGGAATGAGGAAATGAATAGAAGAGGGGCCTCAAGTCTAAAGTAATTCTTTTCCTTTCTCCTGTTGGCAGATAGATCAGTTGGCAGATAATATGTGGCAATATTTTATGCTGTCACGGACCTACCATAATCCTCCTTTATCTTGACTTGGGACAGACAATGAAAGGATGAAAACTTTAAGTGCAACATTTATAGAATTAGAATAATTGACAAGCGAAAGAAAAATTTTACCAATAGCAACAATTGCACCATGCAAGTTAGTTTGATAGCCAGCGTCACCGAGCAAACCCCACGAGAATGTCCATTCTCTCTCATAAACAACTGGAGAGGAGCCAGGTTGAAATATAGTGGAAGATAAATTTTATTTTCCCTCGAGTGGAATCAGGTTAAAGTTTCCTTAAGTCCAGACCGATCCTCAAACTCAGTCTCAGGACTACAGTTGAACTCCAAAGGAACTCTGGATTGCGACCGGGCTGGATCAGAGCAATGGACCAGACTGTTGATAGATTTTACTAGAGTTAGTTTTTGTATAAAAAAAAATTAATGGTGTAGATTTAATTAGAAGATTTAATGTCTAAGATTTAAAATGGACATAAACCACTCTTAATGGTGCTTTTATAGTAATATGGATGTATTGCTGCAGCCTAGGTGGGTCGGTATGTCTTACTGAAGTTAAACTGTGTTTTCAATTCTTCATCCAAAAATTATCCTACCATGAACTTGAAGGCCACAATGTTTTTAGGGTATCTGAAAATTTCCATCACAAGGAGGGACTAGTTTTAAATAGGAACCTTTTCAGATTTCGTATGGAGGGGCATAGCCTTTACTCGTCCAGTTTATAGCTAGTAATTTACTTGAATTAATGGTATGCATGTGTACATGTTATCTATCATTTGATGGTTAAAACATGATCATTGTATTTAGACACCTATTAATTTAGTCATGAAAAATACTTGTAGATGCTGTAAAATTTCTAGAAAATTATGAAATCCACATGTTTTGGGTGTACCAATTAGATCAGATCAATCTTTTTAATTGGTATATCGTGATTAATATATATGATTTATACTTTTGAAATTTTTATTATAGTATCTTTTACTTTTGGAAGCAGGCTTAAGATGGCATTTAGCCGGTGATCAGTGGTATAGCTAAACTTGCATTCCCATTGTTTTCATTTAGGTTCGTTTGTTTGCTACTTTCAACTATTTGGACTCGAGACTGTTCCATATTTGCAGTGTGCTTGCACCCATCCTTAGCATGCCAATACAAACCAATAATATTCACATTGAATGCGGACACACACACAAATGTAATAAAATTCAAAAGTAATGTTTCAAAACAAAATGCCATACTAGTTACTCGGTTTTCGGACATGTGATGCATGCAAAACAAAATTCACATGGCATACAAGCATTAACAGGAAAAAAAATGGCATATATGCATCAAAATACAAATGATCGGTACAAATCAAAGAAAAATTAAACTGAAAATTTCAAGAATGATTGTCCATGAAGAGAAGTATACAAAGAGGAATAGATAAGCAACCAGATATTTAAGTACAGCAAGCATATGAAAATAACCTTAAAACCTGCATGTAGAAAACTGTGTTTATATAGAAGTGTTATGCAAGGTATCAATAGAAGGGGTGTGTAGTTAATATATATAGATTTTATTGCTAACGAGATTTCAGAAAGAAACCCCTTTTAACCTAACACACTGACTTGTTGGGTATAGAAATAAACAATATACTCCATGTGAACTCTGTCCATGCACCTTCCTATCTTCCCATCTTCCCAATCTAGCCTCTGTTAGTTTCTGAAAACATCTTCTTTTTTTTTTTTTGAGTTACAAGGGTAGGTCTATACTTAAGCCAAGGTCCATGGCCAAGAACATGGCATGGGCACAAATGGCTAACTTCATTTGACAAAAGACAGACAAAAAATAGTTAAATTTTTGCATGGAACCTTTTGAAATAGCTGTCATCCATGATCCATAATAAAGCCCCACTTGAGGGAGAAAGGTACAGATTCTTCCATAGTTCTTTACGATACCATTGTTCTTTACGATAGGACTGTCTTTAACCAAGATTATTTGGTTAGTCTTATTAGCGTATCCCCTTCTACTTGGCATCCAGACACCTGTAGAGCATAAACTGGCTAGCAAAAAACACTTCCTCCCGATTTTTGTGGGGGTCCAGTGACAGGATATGTAGGTATGCCGGGGTGTTCAGATAAAGGTTTTTTTGCAGGTAATAAGGGGTTCTGGTGGGGTAGTATTTTGCTAAAGGAGGATTTGAAAAGAATGGATAGTTTATATTCTGCAGTTTTGATATTACTTTCCGGCAAGCAAAATTAATTTAAAACTCTAATGGCTACCCTAGAAAAAGACTGATTGATCAACGAGTCCAGTAAATTTGCCATACATAGGTATGAGAGTAGCATGAAAGTTAACATAGATATTCAGAACAGCTAATTGAGCATTTTCTCTCTCTCTCTTTCTGTCCCGGCGATCCGAGCTTTCCCTCCCAGCGACGAAAAATCCTAATCCCAAATTTTTCCAAAACAGCCCTAAATCTCTCTCCGATTCTTCTTCTTCCACTCTCTGGCTCTCTCTCTCGTTCTCTCCCCGCGATCGTTGGCCGATCGAGCCGAACGGCCCGAACCCTAACCCTAATTTCCCAATCCATCCAAAAATCTCTCTCGTATTCTCTCTATCTTTCTTCTCCGCTCTCCGATAGCTCCTCCTACTCTGGGAGTCTTCGAAAAGTGCTCGCCGTTCTCCAGTGGGGCAGTGGCCGCCGACCAGGTAAGTGAAGTTTGTTTTTTTAATGTTAATTTGATTTAGAGTTACAAAATTCATCAATTTCTTTTATAATTGTACTATTTAGGTTTAATTGATTGCGATTTATGTTAGATTTTTTTTTTATATAATTTGAGGGGAATTGCTAAGTTGGGAGGGCTGAACCCGCGGGTAGTCTACATTTATTTCTTGAATCACTGATTCATACTGAATCAGTGAATTTGTGAATCAATGAGCCAAATCACTGATTCAGTGTGAATCAGTAATTCAAGAAATGATTTTGTGTGTATGAGTTTCATGCTAGATAAAATTTGTAAATTTGAGTATTTACTATTTATATGTATTCACTATTGTTGCAGATTAACTGTTTCATGCAACAGAATCTTGTCATTATTCTAACTGTTGTTGCAGATTCACTGTTTCATGTATGAGTTTCATGCTAGATTCATTGTTGTTGTGCATGTGGACTGTATCCATATATGTTTTTTTGTGGATGTGTTGTTGAAAAATAACAAAATTTGATAAAGAAAATCCACTAGTTAGCATGATGACTTACTACTCCTATACCTATCTTCATACGACTTGTTAATAGTGGGTGAAAGATCGACTAAGTGCAAAACCTGAATTCCATTTCTTCTCCAAAACCTCTATTTATTGCTTTAATTTGTGAATGTATTACAACAAATAGGAACAAAAGCTAAAAAATGAGTTTTCTGTTCATTTTATTCACCAAGTCCCATACCCACCATCTTATTCTTCCTTCATCTTACTAAACAACAACAACAACAATAACTAACCCTTTTATCCCAAGTACTTAGTAGCATATTCAATTTAATACAGTGAATGTAGTACAGTAGTACCATATTCAATTTAATACAATTTTCATAGTATAGATGCAAATTGATGTGAAATAATATAAGTTTAGTTTTGTTTACTATTTATACAATTTTCACTAGTGTTGTTGCAGATTCTTTATTTATAGATTCACTGCTTCTAAGGTTTGGTTATGTGAAATAATATAAGTTTAGTTTTGTTCATTAAAGTGAAGGAAGATTGTAACTGTATATGACACAAATTGATGCGAAATACACGGGATGAGTATGAGACATCACATAGTATGTATTGTAAACATTGACATATATTTGCAGTGTTTTAAAACAGTGAATACAAATAAATACACATAGCATTTATATGATTATTTTTTTAACTTAGATTATATTTATTAACTTTATTTAGTTTAGTAAAAGCTTGAATTCTTAAATAGATTAAGTTAATATAAATTAAGTGCAACAATTATTTAGCTATTTAATCAATTAATTGTTTGTTTTTTTTTCACTCCACTTTTTTTAGGTCAGAAATAGCTTGAAAAATGTCCTCTTCTGGTGCTTCCAATGTCTAAGAGAAGCGAGGAGGTAAAAATCCAGTTTGGGAATGGGGGAAAAAAGTACCCAATAAGCCCAATAAAATGGAGTGTAATTTCTGTAAGAATGAATATAGGGGAGACATTACCCGCTTGAAGGAACATTTAGGTCATGTCAGCGGGAATGTCAGAGGCTGTCCCCTAGTTCCAGATGACGTGAAGCAAAAAGCTCTGGTAATGCTAAGTAAAACTAGAGAAGTAAATGAAGGGAAAGCAACAGAACTTCAAAATTTGTTAAAACAAGTTCGCGTTGGGGAAGAAGAAGATGAGGAGACAACTCGAGAAAAGTCATCTTCTCGCAAAACAACAGGTCAATTTTTCCGCAAAACAACATGACCGATGGATCAATTTGCTATTCGATCGGTCGAGGAAGCAGTAGAAGCAGCTCAAAGACAGTCTACGTGCCATCAGCCTCCAGAAAAAAGGACAGAGACGGTACAATTTGATACATTGCCAGGTTTTTTATGAAGGAGGGCTTGCATTCAATATTGCTATGCAGCCAGTTTTTATACAGATGGTCCAAACCATTGGCATGTATGGACCAAACTTACAGACTCTTAGCCCATACGAGCTAAGCGAGACTTGCCTCCAAAGAGAGGTCGAGGAGATAAATGCAACTCTTGAATCATTCAAACGGAGTTGCCGAACAAATGGCTGCACTTTAATAATTGATGCGTGGTCGGATCGAAAAGGGAGAAGTTTAATGAATATCGTTGTACATTGTCTGGCCGGTACAGCCTTCTTATTGTCTCAAGATGCATCTTCTGAGAGACACGATGACAGTTATATCCACAAATTTGTGGAGAGGGGAATTAACGAGGTTGGCGCAGAAAATATTGTACAGATTGTAACAGATAATGCCTCGAACAATATGGCTGCAGCAAACACATTGGCTCTAACGCATCCAAATATATTTTGGACACCTTATGCAGCACATACAGTTAATCTGATGCTTGCAGATATTGGAAAGATTAAACATATCCGAAGTGCAATTATGATGGGGAGATCAGTCTCCGTGTACATATACAGTTACACCAAATCTTTAGATATAATGAGGAAGGCGATTGGTGGAGAGCTAATAAGGCCGGGTACAACTAGGTTTGCCACGACATTTCTCTCTTTATCATCAATCAGAGAGAAGGAGCTGCAACATATGTTTATTTCTGATGACTGGATGGATTGCACTCTTTCCAGAACAGATGCAGGCAAGAAGGTATTTATTTTAATTAAAAAAAAATTATTTTATAATTTTAAATTATATGTTATTTATATTTTTTAATACATTTTTTTATGAATGTTTAGATTGCAGAAATAATTGCTAGCAATAAATTTTGGGACAATACAAGCATTGCCCTAAAAGTATTCACTCCACTAGTGAAAGTTTTGCGTAGAGTTGATGCGGACAAGGTCCCTTCAATGGGCTTTCTGTATGGTAACATAGAGACTGCTAAAGAGGAGATAAGAGATGCTCTAGGGGGTGAAGAGAAGAAATATCTTCCAATATGGAAGATTATTGATAGGAGATGGGAGGAAAAACTTAAGGGTACTCTGCATAGAGCTGGATATTTCTTGAACCCTTTGTATTCTATGCGAAGCAGCCTGAGATTGATGTTGATGGGTCGTTTATGTCGGGCTTCATTGACGTGATGCACAGATTCTATTCAAATGATCATGATAAAATTGATAAGATTACACAGCAGCTCCCAATGTATCAAAATCAAAATGGATCATTTGGAATGTCTTTTGCAAGGGCAACAGTAAAGAGAATCATAATCCAGGTATGCATTTCAATTTAAGAAATGCAAAATTCAATCTATTTTTAATTAAAGAAATTATTAAATAACTAATACCTATTTCTAAATATTCATTGCTAGCTCATAGTGGCAATTCTACGGGACAGATGCTCCCGAATTGAGGATTATGGCAATGAGAATTTTGAGCCTGACAACCAGTTCTTCGGGTTGTGAACGGAACTGCAGCATATTTGAGATGGTATTACAATTTTAACTTTTCTAATTAAATATTTCTTTCTCCCAAATAGATATGTTCTAAATGAAATTCATGTGATTATCTTTTATTTAGGTGCATACGAAGAAAAGAAATAGGCTAAGTTTCAAGAAATTGCATGACTTAATCTTTGTCAAATTCAATGCAAGGCTCAGGAGCAAATTTTCAATCCCAAATAGAGATCCACTAGTAGCATACAATGAAGAGGAAAAGGTCACCGAGTGGTTCATGCCTGAGAAAAAGAATGGCGATCTTTATGAGACTAGTGATGATGAAGTCTTTCCTGAAAAATAATTGACTTTTCGACAGGTGTCAATTGCTATGGGTGCTAATCCGAAGAAGAGAAAGAGTGAAAGAGTTAAGGCATCTAAGTCGAAAAGTAGTAGAACTTCAAAGGAAGAAGCATCATCATATTCAAAGTCTAAGCAGCGACACATATCAGATGATGACGATGAGGAAGAAATTGACACATTATCATCAGATTCGTCATCAGATGATGAGGAAGGCATACCATCAAATGAACCAGTCGACTTTGAATCTAGCTAGAAAATATGTTGTAAATACTGATATTTAAACTTTTTAGCATGTTTTAAAGGATAATGTTGTAATTTTATAAATTATATCACTTATGTATTGTAGAAACACTTTTCTTTTATTTTGAAAACTTATTTTT
Organism: Dracaena cambodiana; assembly: GCA_036321105.1. Lineage (NCBI taxonomy): Eukaryota > Viridiplantae > Streptophyta > Magnoliopsida > Asparagales > Asparagaceae > Dracaena > Dracaena cambodiana. The sequence goes on along the minus strand of JAYEPQ010000005.1, from coordinate 23,067,532 downwards.
CTTAATTTTATGATTGTACGTCGCTCTGTGCATATGCGAACGTTCTAAACGGTATCTGCAAATTCATAAGTTGAATGTAAATAAGCCAATGTAAGTACTATAAACTAATTTTATGTGTTTTATTATGTTCTATATAGCTAATTATATGATTATTTTTTAACTGGTATGACACTGATATGACACTCCAGTATTTAGGGTCATATCGCGATATCCCGCCCGGTATGTAATTTGCTGACCGGTACGAGACCAGAATTCGATATTTAGAACACTGAACATACAACAGCACTGGGAAAAAGGATACCCATAAAATATATCTCCTAGGTTGTAGGTCAATTGTGCTCACACATTTATGAATACCCCTATAGTACTCCTAACCAGAGTAAATTTTTAGATGTCAACGATTTTAATTTAGATTTTTATCCAAATTTTATTAAATTTTTCAGTATACCAAGCGCACCCCCTTTTTTTATTCACTTTTATTTTTTATTATTTAAAGGGAAAACACTTACTCAATCGTTATCATTTTTGTCCTTAACCTAATAAATTATTGTAAAGTGGAAAATAGATGTATACTAAACTCAAAATTACTGTTAGCGGTATTCATTTTTGGATTTTAATGTCTTTCATAAAATTCTGAGTGTATCGTCCAGTCTACTCTCTTATCAAATTTCAAATCTAAATTTATTCCTTTATCTGTAACTAGATTGATCTATTGATAAAAATATTTATTTACTTTTTTTCAGTTTTAATTGTTTATTTAATTAGTTAGTTACCCTAAAAACTACCCAAAGTGTAAAATAAAGAAATTCTAAAAATCTAAAAATAAAATAAAAATTCTAAAAAAATAAAAATCATAGAAAAACACGAAGAAAATAGTCTAACCCACTGCACCCCCACACCTATCTTTTGATAGTTCTCAAGCAAAACCTAACCCTAAAAAAAAAAATTCTAACTTACTTTCGCAGGAATTGCGATTGCACTTAGCACATGCAATAAGCCTTTAAACCCCTAGGTTACCCTAGTGTATGAGATGTGTCTAGGAATCCCTCATTCGCCTCCCAGATCCATCAAAGGACTTTGCACCTAAATGCAGCTAAGCCAGACAGAAACATAATCAAGATCATGTGTTCAAGTAAGGAAGGTCCTAAAGTCTGTAGAGAGTTTACCTGAAGAGGACTTGTGGTTCCTTTCCATTTCCTCCTGTTAAACAACCAACAAATGAGATCAAAAGGCAAAGGAAAAAGTTCCGTATAAGAAGTGCATTCTTTTCTTTTCTTGGTCCAGTAAGGCCAGTAAGAGTGGGGCTGCAAGACAAATTTCTTATTTGAAAGTGCTACTTTCCAAGTTGATAACATTCTTGCAGTCTTCTTTAACCTTTGGGCTAAAAAAATATTGTTCCAGCTGCTATGCAAAACTAGCCATCGTAGGCATCATACTTGTTCAACTTTAAAAAAAAAAAAAAAGCATACTGTAATTCTTGTCCTAAAAATTAAAAAAATTCAAAAATTCCTAAAAGAAACTGAACCGTTAATTTTTTGCATACTTCAATTGTTTGATATAGATATATAAAACTAATTAAAGTAGAAACATCACAGAAGGATAGCTATCATGAAAAGCCACACCATATGAGTACATGGAAAACCATAGATCAACCCAGACAACATCTGTGAGAAAAAAACAACAGCTATGGACTGCTGATTGTTACGACTCCTTCAAGCAGGAAATATGAAGGCAACAATGTGTTCATTGCTGATGCATACAAACCACAGGACGTAGTAGCTATAGAGCACAGAAGCTTCTCTAAGGTTACCGTACCATGCCCAAAAAGTGTCCAGCACGTCACAGACACACCAGGGACATGGCATGGACACCGTATCAGATACCTAGCCTTGTCTAATAAGCCTAAAGTTTGACATCTCATGTCCAGAGAGCAGGATGGACATGGTATTGCCAATTGAATCATGAGATTTTAATTGCTTCATATTGTAATTCATTTACACAATTACCAACAAGTTTAAGAAAAAAAGGATATTAGGTCACATGCATATTTCAACACTACTGCCTTCTTCTTGACATAGTTTTTCATTGTGTTATATTGCTAGATTGCCAGTGTTATTTTCTTCTCTAAAGCGCTGGCATGGCACTGAAGGCAAACAGCAGCATCACCGTAGTAATTACTGAGAGCCACATATCTCGGCAGGGCAGGGAGGCCAATGGCAGGGGCCATCTAGACCACCACCGACTAGGGTCAGTGGGGCCAGATATGCTGGCGGCAGAGGTGCTCTATTTTGTTTAAATAAAAGAAACAGCCTACTTTAGGCATTTCACAGTATCAGAGTGGCCTTGGCACCACCTCCACCCAAGCGGCTGCCTAGGCTGCTTATTAAAAAACTGGATTGCATGCATAAAATTTGTTTAGTTAATTGATAGAATCTGGCCTAGTCATTGAAACCAGTGTTTTCATAAACTCTAGTTTAAGAAACCATAGTAAAAAAGGACCATTAGTTTTGAGTTGCAGAAAAGGTGCCCACAGATTTTAAAATTTCTGCACCTTCAACTACCAAGATATGCGGCTCTATGCAGTATTGAAGTACATATCTTTAGCTCTATATTTATGAAGAAAATTATACCTGAAGCTTCCTAGCCAGATCCTCATGGCTGTGAATCGCAGCAGTAGACTTTTTAACAATCTCCTTCGCGTTGCTCAACCTTTGAAAAACTCTGTATATTCATAGGATGGGCATTTAAGAGACTGACAAGCATGATAGAAATAATATCTTAGAGAAGTTCAATGATTAAAATTTCAGTATGCACAACTAGAACTCAGTAAATGTAACTATACATAGATTTACAAAGATGAAAAAGGTGAGGAAAAGAATCACTATATCAGATGTGAACAAGAATAATGAGCTAAATAGAAGAGGATTAGACCAAACAATAATAAGACAGGATAATTGGCATTTTAACTCAAATTATAGCGAATATATAAGAATATGTAAGTATATATGCAGCTAGCAAGCTTGATGATTAATCTTGTTCACTCTCCCACAAAATCATAAAACGGAATAAGACTACGCAAGTAAGAGAACTCGGAACAAATGAAAGAAAATATGCACCATGTTAACACGTGTCCACAAAAAATATGGTACAACAGTTCTAGGTTTGGTCATTACATAGTCAAAATTTATGTATAAATTATCCATGCTACTGCTCCCTCAAGTTAAAATATATAGGTGTACAAAGTGTGAATTTAATTAAGCATTCGCTTAATTACAAAATCAAACCAGGAATGGTGGGACCTTTATGTTCAAAGAGATACTCCTGAACATTAAGCTCTGAACTTAACAAAACGAATATCAAAGTTTCCTTCTAGTTCGATTGAACATTCAATAGCCAACTGATTGTAGAAACTACTGAGGTTGATGCATAATGAAAAATGAAAATGTTTCCTGAGGTCAGAATTATGAACTTTTGAAATGACTACAACCACAACAACAACTAAGGCTTTTATCACAAGTACTTGGGGTAGGCTACATGAACCAAAAGAGAATCACACTGGCTCGACTACACTGATAAACCTTCATCATTCATTACTATTGAGTAATATGTCCTCATTAAACCTCTAGAATCCATATCTTTTCGCATCACCTCCATCCATATTTTCTACGGTTTTCCTTTCATTTTTTTAACTTGTCCTATGTTGATAAGCTCCCATCGTCGAACTTTTGAAATGGCTCTTTAAAAATTGCTATAAACTAAGGCACTTGCGTCCCCTAGTATTTTTAGCTATTTCCATGTTTCTTAAAACGTATCTCCATGTGCGTGGAGACCTTTCTTTCTTTAAAGCTTTATATTGGTAAAATTGACAAAAAAAAAAAAAAAAATGAGATCCAAGAGAAAATATGTCAAAGAAATGAAAAGAAATAAGGAAACCGCACAACAATAATTATTCATCCATTTATTGTGCAGTTCTTCTGTAAGTATATATTGTGTAGATCAGTACATGTCTTGACCTCACTGGCCAAATCTCGCTTTTGGATATTGAAAGGATGCACTACTATAAAATATGAGCGGCTAGGTTGGAGAGTCGAAAGGTGAGAATGGAGAATGAGTGTCAGCATATTGATAAAATTTGTCTATGGAGCATGGATATGAATATAGAACATGGATATAATACGGAGCATGGCAAAATCCTAAGAAAGTAGGATAGAGGGACATGCCAATCAATATTTATCATTATTTATAAATATAGATAAATTTATAAATAAAATAAATATTAACTAGCAAACTATTATCATAAAATATTTATCTATAATAAATGCAAGCATGTTCATTTAGTTGCATTTTCTAGCAGTTTAATCAAATAATAGTATGAATATTTAAAGTAGTAAAATATCCCATATCAAATAGTAATAAAATACCGATTAATTAGTCATTGAGTTTCTTTACTTTTAGGTTTTCTATAACCATATAGAACAAGTTCAAATTGACTTACTAGTACAGGAGGAAATGTGGAAACTTGGAATGTACTAATAAACGACTATATAATGACCATAGACCATAGTTGAATTTAGAACACAAACAAATATCACTAAAAAACAACAGACCTTTAACTCATTCACACCATTTATTACGATTTCCTATTTTGCTCAAACAATTAATAAAAAATAAGGTTAAAAAACTCTATATATAAATGCAAAGTTGCCGCGCATTTAAAATCGACTATTAGTTGGATACAAGTGTTGTGCATCGATAGTTAACTTGTTAAGATAATAGAAAAAGTGAGATTTCAAAACATCTTAGATTCCTATGGGAACAACCTATTTGCACTATAACACTGTGCGCTTGCAGTAAATTTATCATAGTAATTTTTTGTGTTTTGTGAGACAATAATGTAGATGGACGATAGTGTATAATATTTATATAATAGTTTTCTTATTTATTTTACCACCCTTTGTGTATGAGGGCATACACGAGTTTTTGTGTGGGGGAGTGGGTTAGGAGATTTGTCTTCATGTTTTTCTAGGATTTTTAGTTTTTTCTAGGAATTTTTTAATTTTTTTTAAATTTTTTTTGTTTCTTTATTTTACACTTTGGGTAGTTTTTAGGGTAATTAAAAAAAATTAAAAAAAGTAAAAATATCTGAAAAAATCTAAAAAATGTAAAATAATTCAAAAAATGTTTTCTTCAATAAATCAACCTAATTACAAATAAAAGAATAAATTTAGATTTGAAATTTGATATGAGAGTAAATTGGGTGATACACTAAGAATTTTATGAAAAAAATTAAATCCAAAAAATAAATACCGCTAACAGTATTGTGATACGCATAAATGAAAATTGTCATGGCCTCCTTAACGCATTTTTAGCGGCCATGTTGGATGGATAGTTATCGGTAACCACTTGCAGCACACGCTTCTCTCCAACTTTCTTAATGCAATTTTCTATCTAATTAGTATATATTCGCCGGTGTGTGTATTGGCTGAGTCTTCAATAGACTTAATGAAGGTTGTTCCTTACTTGAAGTGGACACATAAATTTATGACACTTCTATACTTTCTGTCGGTCCATCTGTCAGTCAAAATACTGCAATCATATTCATCCCACGCTTCCTTTGTTTTCTCCAAACTGTCTTCAATCTTCTTGTATGCTTTATTTAAAAGAGGTACTCTTAATTGATATTGGTTGGGCCCCTTATACCCTAAACCATGCTTGCCGATGGCCTCGCAAAACAGATCGAACTCCTCATAGTCAAAATTGTTAAAAGGTATGCGTTTGGCATATGCCCACATGGCGGTATAATCATGCGCCAGCTCCTTCCACTTCCTTCTCTTTCCTTCATTGATAACTGCTTGTTTCCATTTAGCTTCATTTACTAGTTTGTTCAATGGACCACTAACATGAGGCCTATGCTCGCCCGCAAGTTCAAGTTTAGTTGTCTCTTTTTCTACTGATATCTGCACCTCTTCCCGAAACTCATAATCAGTTTTTGCTTGTCAACTTTTCTCTTCTTTATTCCTTCAAGTCCTCTCGCCTATGTGCCTCTCTTCATAAGTAGCAAGCACACTGCTAACACTCCAACTCCTGCAATATGTTGTTTCAATATGTTTATTCCTCCTTCACAATCTAGTTACACTTTATGCATTTGACATCCATGTAAAATCCTTTCTTTATCAGCTTTCCATAATTCCACCCAATATAATTTGATCCAGGAGGTTTGGATGGAATCTGACTATCTTTCTCACTCGATAGATTTGGCTGTCCACAACTACTAGAATTGGAAGCCATAAATGACATAGAAATTCAACTAATTGTCTTACAGAAATTCATACATCACCATTGAGGAAAAAAAATAATTATTACTTAATAAATAATCAAGAAATGGTAAAATGATTTTATATTAAATAGACGAGAAGAAATGACAGAGTAAACATGATGGCTAAATCTTTTCAAATATCAATCATTTCCTTGTCATAATTTTTTAACAAAAAGAAAAAAAAGAGAGAGAGAAATCAAGTTCACAAGTTGGAGGAAATACTAACTTCTAACTCCCAATGTATTTTGTATTCACCTTTTGGGTCCACCAAATTGATCAATTTTATTCATATATGGACCTCAATTCTAGAGCACATGTGACATGCCATTCCAAATTAATCGAATTTTGTAAAATTTTTGTGATGGATTATGGACAAGTGCAATGCTACAGCCTACAAGGATTTTTGTCATGAATTTCGATCGGGCTTTGCTTTTATCAAATTAAACAACTAAACCAGTGAAAGAAGAAAAAAACCAAAATAAAATCACTATAACCTAAAAATAATGGAAATTTTGAATGGAAATAGAAAAAACAAAGAAAAAACTTACTTGAGATGTTGCCGCCGCCGGTTAATTCAACTGGAAGCTCGCCACCACCGGAGAAAAGCTCATAAAGGTCGCCGCGAGCTTCCCATGCAGAACTATGCTCGAAATAGAATCGGGTTTCGATCGGGAGAAAAGGGGAATGAGAGGTTAGGGTTAATGATCGGGTTTTGGGGGAGAAAGGGATCGAGGAATTTATTTAACGTTTTGGGGTTTTAGGTGCGGGCCGGGCAACTTTTTAACATTTGAAATCCAATAACCCTTTAACCGCATAATCGGTTATGCGGATTATGCAGGCGCATATTCCGCATATTCAATTATGCAACTGCATAATCCCCTGTCCATGCGAATAGGGCGAATTGTTGGTTTTGTTTGCATTTGGGAACCGCAAACGCCTATGCAGGCGATTATGTGCCCGTATAGGGCGTTTTTTAGAACACTGCATTTTTCACATCTGTGGCCAGATGACCAAACTGAGGAATCAAGGTGTCATGTAGATAGCATGGGTTGAATATTTGTTCCCGAATTTGGATACTGATGATGATCTTTCAACTCTCTTGGTTTGTAAACCAGTTTGGATTCATGTCTTTGCGATTGTTAATAGAACCTGCTCGTTTGCTTCGTTAAGTCAATAACTGATTTTGAGAAAGAAGTAAAGATTTGCATATGCTTTTTATTGATTTCGAAAAAGCCTATGAAAGGTACCGAGAAAAGGTGCAATGGTGGACATTGATAAAGAAGGGATTCCCTGTCAAATATATTCACATTATTAAGAGGATTATTGGCAAGTTACAGAACTTGTGGCGATCTAGCAAGTGGTATTTCGATTACTATTGGACTGCATCAAAGATCTACATTGAGTCCAGTTTTATTTGCCGTAGTGATAAATGAGCTTACAAGAGTAATTTAGGATAAGTCCTATAGTCTGAATGTGCCTAGATGGTTTTGGAGGTTAAAAGTTGGTTTTTTTTTTTTTTCTTTTGCTGAGCACATTCTTAGTTGGGTTTCATCAGAAGTAATATAATCATTATGTTCATTAATTTTTTAACTGCAAAGAAAATTGTATGTCTCCTAACCACCTCACTATTAAGCACCTTTCAGCTGATCTCTTATGCAATATCTTTCATTTGTATAGTAGATTTACTATTTCTTGCAGCAATGACAAATAATAAATAATAAAATTTTCCAGTTTCAAAATGATAGTTTCATGTAGTTGGAAAAGAATCAGCATAAAAACCATTTTCATGATTCCATCTGTCTTCTGTTGTGGTACTTTACAATGTTGTATAATTTTGGGTCAGACTATAAAATTTAAAGAATTTAACCTAAAAGCCCCTCCCGCCCAGGTATTTGGTTTTACACAAATGGACTTGAATCCAATATCAATAGAGTTGTGGGTGAATGCCTTGGCTTTCTACCCATTTAGTGCATAAGGGCATATCATACAACAGCACTAAGAAAAGGATACCCATAAAATATATCTCCTAGATTGTAGGTCAATTGTGCTCACACATTTATGAATACCCCTATAGTACTCCTAACAAGAGTAAGTTTTTAGATGTCAACGGTTTTAATTTAGATTTTTATCCAAATTTTATTAAATTTCTCTGTATACCAAGCGCACCCCCTTTTTTTATTCACTTTTATTTTTTCTTTTTTCTATTATTTAAAGGAAGAAAACTTACTCAATCGTTATCATCTTTGTCCTTAACCTAATAAATTATTGTGAAGTGAAAAATAGATGTATACTAAACTCAAAATTACTATTAGCGGTATTTATTTTTCGGATTTTAATGTTTTTCATAAAATTTTGAGTGTATCTGTTGTTCCTATATTTAATCTGAAAAAATCTCACTAATATACAAACTCAAGAACGCAGTTAGATTATCAATTTTCAAATCAAGCGTCATATCAGATACACTTATCATTTTAATCAAAAATTTTAAATCCTATATTTCAATACCAACTAACAGATAATCCATTGGTTCCTATACATCTACGTGCACGTGTGATAGTCTATTTCGGCGTTGGACTCCAACTCTAACTCATGATTCATCTTCTCTCTCATAACATTTTTTTCTTTTTTTCTTTTTTAAGAATATTTCAACTTTCATGTAAATATCCACGCTTACTTAGGCGCAAAGTACCCGATTACTCGGATTATACTCCTTTTTTTAAGAATATTTCAACTTTCATGCGAATATTCACGCTTGCTTAGACGTAAAGTACCCGATTACTCGGATCATACTCTTTTTTTTCACTTTTGAGGCTATTGCCTTAATACCAAGCGCACCCCTTTTTTTTATCACTCTCGAGGCTATTGCCTTAATACCAGGCGCACCCCATTTTTTTTGTCTCTCTTTTATTTTTCTTTTTTTTATTGTTTAGAAAGAGAAGACTTACTCAATAATAAACTATTGTGAAGTTGAAAATCGATGTATACTTATCTCAAAATTACTGTTAGCGGTATTTATTTTTTGGATTTAATTTTTTTCATAAAATTCTTAGTGTATCATCCAATCTACTCTCATATCAAATTTCAAATCTAAATTTATTCTTTTATTTGTAATTAGGTTGATTTATTGAAGAAAATATTTTTTGAATTTTTTTACATTTTTCAGATTTTTTCAGATTTTTTTTACGTTTTTCAAATTTTTTTTAATTACCCTAAAAACTACCCAAAGTGTAAAATAAAGAAACAAAAAAATCTAAAAATAAAATAAAAAAATCCAAGAAAAACTAAAAATCCTAGAAAAACATGAAGACAAATCTCCTAGCCCACTCCCCCACACAAAAACTCGTGTATGCCCTCATACCCAAACAAAGGATGGTAAAATAAATAAGAAAATTATTTTATAAATATTATACACTATCGTCCATCTACATTATTGTCTCACAAAACACAAAAACTTACTGTGATAAATTTACTGCAAGCGCATAGTTTTGAAATCTCACTTTTTCTATTATCGTAACAAGTTAACTATTATGATCTAGATGGGTTTTTTTTATTATTCTAGAGTTAGCCTAGAATATCGAATTCATTAGTTCACAGCTGAGCACTCTTTTTATTATTTTCCTTCTATATTTTTAACAAAAACAATTACGATTATATTAAAAAGAAGATCTTGTTAATTTAACTTTTATTCAAATCGCCTTAAGTATTAATAATCAAGTGTCGTGCAAACATAACTCATCAAAGTTCATGACTTTCATAAAAGCAAACTATATTTCTACAAATAAAATTCAAAGAAACAATTCCAAACCATAAGCATAGGCCATCAAAAATAAGCTTAAGCATAACATATCAAAGTACTAGATCTACGAATTATTATCTTTTAATTTTATCATAGAAAAATCGTGTCTTTTAATCCTTTTAGGAAGAAGATAAATAAGAATTATACTACGGTTGATCCCTAACTTTATCAACATCTTAAAACTCAGTAAAACTAGTTACTCATATTTTTATTAATCAAGATGATTTTTTCATGCATGAGTTTCTAGGCATCAAAAAAATTGGGGCAGAGACAGCTCAACTTGCCACTGATTTACCAACTTTTGCTACTGATTGGTAGCAAAACTTAGGATCTTGGCTCCCTATTTTTGCAGTACGTCTTAGTTAATCCTCTTGTTTCAATATAACATGAATATGAAAATGCATACATGTATAAATACTATCACAACATCAACATTATCACAACTCCCCTGAATGGTTACTGTCCCATTTAGTACAATATATGTCAATTTGAATACTACTATGCTATTTTGTCAGAAAAATCGAATAAAGATAAATAAATTCACATTATTAAATACAAAGGAGTCGCATCACACACTAAGTACAAACCAATAATATTCACATTGAATGCACACGCACACACACACAAATGTAACAAAATTCAAAAGTAATGTTTCAAATTTATGTGTTAGAGATGTTAAACCAATAATATTCACATTGAATGCACACGCACACACACACAAATGTAACAAAATTCAAAAGTAATGTTTCAAATTTATGTGTTAGAGATGTTCAAAGCATTAATATCAAACATTAACACAACACTAGTCTAAAAGATATATACGCTATATTTTACCATATTGTTAAGCAATATAATCAATTTTTAGTACATGATCATAACTTTTCAACCAACACTCCCCCATGTCATATTCAAAATTTTTATCTAATTTAGTACTTCTCATTTTTTATGAGTCTATACCCCATATTAAAATTTTTCTTTCATTCCACATCTATATTTGATGAGCTTATTCCACTTATATGGTAAATGTGACTTTCATCCTCATGAGAAATAAACATATCAGAATAAGGGAATCTATTGGTAGTCCATTCCCACTAGGAACTAACAACTTCCTTGAATATTTTTTATTTTCAACACATTGGAGTAAAAAGTACATAAATCACATTTGAAACCGAATACATGCAATGCACTTGGCTACTTTACTATTTATGTCACACATAAAAGTTATCAATAACTGAATGTAAATAAATCTAATGCCAATATACACTAAATTACCCTCAAACGTAGTGTGTACTAAAACATAAGGGTATAACATACAACAGCACTAGGAAAAGGATACCCCTAAAATATATCTCCTAGGTTGTAGGTCAATTATGTTCACACATTTATGATTACCCCTATAGTACTCCTAACAAGAGAAAATTTTTAGATGTCAACGGTTTTAATTTAGATTTTTATCCAAATTTTATTAAATTTCTGTGCATACCAAGCGCACCCTCTTTTTTTATTCACTTTTATTTTTTCCTTTTTTTATTATTTAAAGGGAGAAGACTTACTCAATCGTTATCATCTGTACTTAACCTAATAAATTATTGTGAAGTGGAAAATAGATGTATACTTACCTCAAAATTCCTGTTAGCGGTATTTATTTTTCGCATTTTAATGTTTTTAATAAAGTTTTGAGTATATATCGTCCAGTCTACTCTCCTATCAAATTTCAAATCTAAATTTGTTCCTTTATCTGTAACTAGATTGCTCTATTGATGAAAATATATAAAAATATTTATTTACTTTTTTTCAGTTTTAATTATTTTATTTAATTAGTTAGTTACCCTAAAAACAACTCGAAGTGTAAAATAAAAAAATTCCAAAAATCTAAAAATAAAATAAAAAATCTAAAAAAATAAAAATCCTAGAAAAACACGAAGAAAATAGTCTAACCCACTGCACCCCCACCTATCTTTTGCTAGTTCTCAAGCAAAACCTAACCCTAAAAAGAAAAAAAAAATTCTAACTTACTTTTGCAGGAATCGCGATTGCACTTAACACATGCAACAAGCCTTTAAACCCCTAGGTTACCCTAGTGTATGAAATGTGTCTCGCAAGGATTTGCAGTGAATATACCCACAAAATTCATGAAGAAAATATGTTAAGGAGTAAAGAAAAGAAAAATAACGAAAAATAAAAATTTTATACAAAAGAAAAATCTTTTTTTAATATATTTAATTCAATTAATATCACTAATATACAAACTCAAGAACGCAGTTAGATTATTAATTTTCAAATCGAGCGTCATATCAGATACACTTAACATTTTAATCAAAAAATTTAAATCATATCTTTCAATACCAACTAACAGATAATCCATTGGCTCGTGTACATCTACGTGCACGTGTGATAGTCTCGGTCTTGGACTCCAACTCTAACTCATGATTCATCTTCTCTCTCATAAAATTTTTTTTTCTTTTTTTAAGAATATTTCACCTTTCATGCGAATATCCACGCTTGCTTACGCGCAAAGTACCTGATTACTCGGATCATACTCTTTTTTTAGGAATATTTCACCTTTCATGCGAATATCCACACTTGCTTGACACAAAGTACCCGATTACTCGGATCATACTCTTTTTTTGAAGAATATTTCACCTTTCATGCGAATATCCACGCTTACTTAGGCGCAAAGTACCCCATTACTCGAATCATACTCTTTTTTTCACTCTTGAGGCAATTGCCTTAATACCAGGCGCACCTCCATTTTTTATCACTCTCGAGGCTATTGTCTTAATACCAGGCGCACCCCATTTTTTTATTCTCACTTTTATTTTCCTTTTTTTATTGTTTAGAGAGAAAAGACTTACTCAATTGTTATCATCTTTATCCTTAATCAAATAAACTATTGTAAAATAGAAAATAGATGTATACTTACCTCAAAATTACTGTTAGCGGTATTTATTTTTTGGATTTAATTTTTATCATAAAATTCTTAGTGTATCTTCCAATCTACTCTCATATCAAATTTCAAATCTAAATTTATTTTTTTATTTGTAATTAGGTTGATTTATTGAAGAAAATATTTTTTGAATTTTTTTACATTTTTCAGATTTTTTTCAGATATTTTTACTTTTTTCCAATTTTTTTAATTACCCTAAAAACTATCCAAACTGTAAAATAAAGAAACAAAAAAAATCTAAAAATAAAATTAAAAAATCCAAGAAAAAACTAAAAATCCTAGAAAAACATGAAGACAAATCTCCTGACCCACTCCCCCACACCAAACTCGTGTATGCCCTCATACACAAACAAAGGGTGATAAATAAATAAGAAAACTATTATATAAATATTATATACTATCGTCCATCTACATTATCGTCCATCTACATTATTGTTTCACAAAACACAAAAACTTACTGTGATAAATTTACTGCAAGCGCACAAGTGTTGTAGTGCAAATAGCTTGTTCCCATAGGAATTTAAGATATTTTGAAATCTCACTTTTTCTATTATCTTAACGAGTTAACTATTATGATCTAGAGGGGTTTTTTTATTATTCTAGAGTTAGCTTAGAATATCGAATTCACTAGTTCACAGCTGAGCACTCTTTTTATTATTTTCTTTCTATATTTTTAACAAAAACAATTACGATTATATGAAAAAGAAGATCTTATTAATTTAGCTTTTATTCAAATCCCCTTAAGCATTAATAATCAAGCATCGTGCAAGCATAACTCATCAAAGTTCATGACTTTCATAAAAGCAAACTATATTTCTACAAATAAAATTCAAAAAAACAATTCCAAACCCTAAGCATAGGCCATCAAAAACAAGCTTAAGCATAACATATCAAAGTACTAGATCTACGAATTATTATCTTTTAATTTTATCATAGAAAAATCGTGTCTTTTAATCCTTTTAGGAAGAAGATAAATAAGAATTATACTACGGTTGATCCCCAACTTTATCTATATCTTAAAACTCAGCAAAATTAGTTACTCATGTTTTTATTAATCAAGAAGATTTGTTTTATGCATGAGAACTATTTTTTTGGGCATCAAAAAAATTGGGGCAGAGGCAGCTCAACTTGTCACTGATTTACCAACTTTTGCTACTGATTGGTTGCAAAGCTGAGGATCTTGGCTCCCTATTTTTGCAGTACGTCTCAGTTAATCCTCTTGTTTCAATATAACATGAATATGAAAATGCATACATGTATAAATACTATCACAACATCAACATTATCACAACCCCCCTGAATGGTTACTCTCCCATTTAGTACAATATATGTCAATTTGAATACTACTATGCTATTTTGTCAGAAAAATCGAATAAAGATAAATAAATTCACATTATTAAATACAAAGGAGTCATCACACACTAAGTACAATCCAATAATATTCAAATTGAATGCACACGCACACACACACAAATGTAACAAAATTCAAAAGTAATGTTTCAAATTTATGTGTTAGAGATGTTCAAAGTATTAATATCAAACATTAACACAACACTAGTCTAAAAGATATATACGCTATATTTTACCATATTGTTAAGCAATATAATCAATTTTTAGTACATGATCATAACTTTCAACCAACACTCCCCCATGTCATATTCAAAATTTTTATCTAATTTAGTACTTCTCATTTTTTATGAGTCTATACCCCATATTAAAATTTTTCTTTCATTCCACATCTATATTTGATGAGCTTATTCCACTTATATGGTGAAGGTGACTTTCATCCTCATGAGAAATAAACATATCAGAATAAGGGAATCTATTGGTAGTCCATTCCGACTAGGAACTAACAACTTCCTTGAATATTTTTTATTTTCAACACATTGGAGTAAAAAGTACATAAATCACATTTGAAACCGAATACATGCAATGCACTTGGCTACTTTACTATTTATGTCACACATAAAAGTTATCAATAACTGAATGTAAATAAATCTAATGCCAATATACACTAAATTACCCTCAAACGCAGTGTGTACTAAAACATAAGGGTATAACATACAACAGCACTAGGAAAAGGATACCCATAAAATATATCTCCTAGGTTGTAGGTCAATTGTGTTCACACATTTATGATTACCCCTATAGTACTCCTAACAAGAGAAAATTTTTAGATGTCAACGGTTTTAATTTAGATTTTTATCCAAATTTTATTAAATTTCTCTGCATACTAAGCGCACCCTCTTTTTTTATTCACTTTTATTTTTTCCTTTTTTTATTATTTAAAGGGAGAAAACTTACTCAATCGTTATCATCTGTACTTAACCTAATAAATTATTGTGAAGTGGAAAATAGATGTATGCTTAACTCAAAATTCCTGTTAGCGTTATTTATTTTTCGTATTTTAATGTTTTTAATAAAATTTTGAGTATATATCGTCCAGTCTACTCTCCTATCAAATTTCAAATCTAAATTTGTTTTTTTATCTGTAACTAAATTGCTCTATTGATGAAAATATATAAAAATATTTATTTACTTTTTTTTAGTTTTAATTGTATTATTTAATTAGTTAGTTACCCTAAAAACAACTCGAAGTGTAAAATAAAAAAATTCTAAAAATCTAAAAATAAAATAAAAAATCTAAAAAAATAAAAATCCTAGAAAAACACGAAGAAAATAGTCTAACCCACTGCACCCCCACCTATCTTTTGCTAGTTCTCAAGCAAAACCTAACCCTAAAAAGAAAAAAAAATTCTAACTTACTTTCGCAGGAATCGCGATTGCACTTAACACATGCAACAAGCCTTTAAACCCCTAGGTTACCCTAGTGTATGAAATGTGTCTCGCAAGGATTTGCAGTGAATATACCCAACAAATTCATGAAGAAAATATATTAAGGAGTAAAGAAAAGAAAAATAACAAAAAATAAAAATTTTATACAAAAGAAAAATCTTTTTTTAATATATTTAATTCAATTAATATCACGAATATACAAACTCAAGAACGCAGTTAGATTATTAATTTTCAAATCGAGCGTCATATCAGATACACTTAACATTTTAATCAAAAATTTTAAATCATATCTTTCAATACCAACTAACAGATAATCCATTGGCTCGTGTACATCTACGTGCACGTGTGATAGTCTCGGTCTTGGACTCCAACTCTAACTCATGATTCATCTTCTCTCTCATAAATTTTTTTTTTCTTTTTTTAAGAATATTTCACCTTTCATGCGAATATCCACGCTTGCTTACGCGCAAAGTACCTGATTACTCGGATCATACTCTTTTTTTAGGAATATTTCACCTTTCATGCGAATATCTACACTTGCTTGACACAAAGTACCCGATTACTCGGATCATACTCTTTTTTTTAAGAATATTTCACCTTTCATGCGAATATCCACGCTTACTTAGGCGCAATATACCCCATTACTCGAATCATACTCTTTTTTTCACTCTTGAGGCAATTGCCTTAATACCAGGCGCACCTCCATTTTTTATCACTCTCGAGGCTATTGTCTTAATACCAGGCGCACCCCATTTTTTTATTCTCACTTTTATTTTCCTTTTTTTATTGTTTAGAGAGAAAAGACTTACTCAATTGTTATCATCTTTATCCTTAATCAAATAAACTATTGTAAAATAGAAAATAGATGTATATTTACCTCAAAATTACTGTTAGCGGTATTTATTTTTTGGATTTAATTTTTATCATAAAATTCTTAGTGTATCTTCCAATCTACTCTCATATCAAATTTCAAATCTAAATTTATTTTTTTATTTGTAATTAGGTTGATTTATTGAAGAAAATATTTTTTGAATTTTTTTACATTTTTCAGATTTTTTTCAGATATTTTAACTTTTTTCTAATTTTTTTAATTACCCTAAAAACTATCCAAACTGTAAAATAAAGAAACAAAAAAAATCTAAAAATAAAATTAAAAAATCCAAGAAAAAACTAAAAATCCTAGAAAAACATGAAGACAAATCTCCTGACCCACTCCCCCACACCAAAACTCGTGTATGCCCTCATACACAAACAAAGGGTGATAAATAAATAAGAAAACTATTATATAAATATTATATACTATCGTCCATCTACATTATCGTCCATCTACATTATTGTTTCACAAAACACAAAAACTTACTGTGATAAATTTACTGCAAGCGCACAAGTGTTGTAGTGCAAATAGCTTGTTCCCATAGGAATTTAAGATATTTTGAAATCTCACTTTTTCTATTATCTTAACAAGTTAACTATTATGATCTAGAGGGGTTTTTTTATTATTCTAGAGTTAGCTTAGAATATCGAATTCACTAGTTCACAGCTGAGCACTCTTTTTATTATTTTCTTTCTATATTTTTAACAAAAACAATTACGATTATATGAAAAAGAAGATCTTATTAATTTAGCTTTTATTCAAATCCCCTTAAGCATTAATAATCAAGCATCGTGCAAGCATAACTCATCAAAGTTCATGACTTTCATAAAAGCAAACTATATTTCTACAAATAAAATTCAAAAAAACAATTCCAAACCCTAAGCATAGGCCATCAAAAACAAGCTTAAGCATAACATATCAAAGTACTAGATCTACAAATTATTATCTTTTAATTTTATCATAGAAAAATCGTGTCTTTTAATCCTTTTAGGAAGAAGATAAATAAGAATTATACTACGGTTGATCCCCAACTTTATCTATATCTTAAAACTCAGCAAAATTAGTTACTCATGTTTTTATTAATCAAGAAGATTTGTTTTATGCATGAGAACTATTTTTTTGGGCATCAAAAAAATTGGGGCAGAGGCAGCTCAACTTGTCACTGATTTACCAACTTTTGCTACTGATTGGTTGCAAAGCTGAGGATCTTGGCTCCCTATTTTTGCAGTACGTCTCAGTTAATCCTCTTGTTTCAATATAACATGAATATGAAAATGCATACATGTATAAATACTATCACAACATCAACATTATCACAACCCCCCTGAATGGTTACTCTCCCATTTAGTACAATATATGTCAATTTGAATACTACTATGCTATTTTGTCAGAAAAATCGAATAAAGATAAATAAATTCACATTATTAAATACAAAGGAGTCATCACACACTATGTACAATCCAATAATATTCACATTGAATGCACACACACACACACACAAATGTAACAAAATTCAAAAGTAATGTTTCAAATTTATGTATTAGAGATGTTCAAAGTATTAATATCAAACATTAACACAACACTAGTCTAAAAGATATATACGCTATATTTTACCATATTGTTAAGCAATATAATCAATTTTTAGTACATGATCATAACTTTCAACCAACACTCCCCCATGTCATATTCAAAATTTTTATCTAATTTAGTACTTCTCATTTTTTATGAGTCTATACCCCATATTAAAATTTTTCTTTCATTCCACATCTATATTTGATGAGCTTATTCCACTTATATGGTGAAGGTGACTTTCATCCTCATGAGAAATAAACATATCAGAATAAGGGAATCTATTGGTAGTCCATTCCCACTAGGGAACTAACAACTTCCTTGAATATTTTTTATTTTCAACACATTGGAGTAAAAAGTACATAAATCACATTTGAAACCGAATACATGCAATGCACTTGGCTACTTTACTATTTATGTCACACATAAAAGTTATCAATAACTGAATGTAAATAAATCTAATGCCAATATACACTAAATTACCCTCAAACGCAGTGTGTACTAAAACATAAGGGTATAACATACAACAGCACTAGGAAAAGGATACCCATAAAATATATCTCCTAGGTTGTAGGTCAATTGTGTTCACACATTTATGATTACCCCTATAGTACTCCTAACAAGAGAAAATTTTTAGATGTCAACGGTTTTAATTTAGATTTTTATCCAAATTTTATTAAATTTCTCTGCATACTAAGCGCACCCTCTTTTTTTATTCACTTTTATTTTTTCCTTTTTTTATTATTTAAAGGGAGAAGACTTACTCAATCGTTATCATCTGTACTTAACCTAATAAATTATTGTGAAGTGGAAAATAGATGTATGCTTACCTCAAAATTCCTGTTAGCGGTATTTATTTTTCGTATTTTAATGTTTTTAATAAAATTTTGAGTATATATCGTCCAGTCTACTCTCCTATCAAATTTCAAATCTAAATTTGTTTCTTTATCTGTAACTAGATTGCTCTATTGATGAAAATATATAAAAATATTTATTTACTTTTTTTCAGTTTTAATTGTATTATTTAATTAGTTAGTTACCCTAAAAACAACTCGAAGTGTAAAATAAAAAAATTCTAAAAATCTAAAAATAAAATAAAAAATCTAAAAAAATAAAAATCCTAGAAAAACACGAAGAAAATAGTCTAACCCACTGCACCCCCACCTATCTTTTGCTAGTTCTCAAGCAAAACCTAACCCTAAAAAGAAAAAAAAATTCTAACTTACTTTCGCAGGAATCGCGATTGCACTTAACACATGCAACAAGCCTTTAAACCCCTAGGTTACCCTAGTGTATGAAATGTGTCTCGCAAGGATTTGCAGTGAATATACCCACAAAATTCATGAAGAAAATATATTAAGGAGTAAAGAAAAGAAAAATAACGAAAAATAAAAATTTTATACAAAAGAAAAATCTTTTTTTAATATATTTAATTCAATTAATATCACTAATATACAAACTCAAGAACGCAGTTAGATTATTAATTTTCAAATCGAGCGTCATATCAGATACACTTAACATTTTAATCAAAAATTTTAAATCATATCTTTCAATACCAACTAACAGATAATCCATTGGCTCGTGTACATCTACGTGCACGTGTGATAGTCTCGGTCTTGGACTCCAACTCTAACTCATGATTCATCTTCTCTCTCATAAAATTTTTTTTTCTTTTTTTAAGAATATTTCACCTTTCATGCGAATATCCACGCTTGCTTACGCGCAAAGTACCTGATTACTCGGATCATACTCTTTTTTTAGGAATATTTCACCTTTCATGCGAATATCCACACTTGCTTGACACAAAGTACCCGATTACTCGGATCATACTCTTTTTTTTAAGAATATTTCACCTTTCATGCGAATATCCACGCTTGCTTAGGCGCAAAGTACCCCATTACTCGAATCATACTCTTTTTTTCACTCTTGAGGCAATTGCCTTAATACCAGGCGCACCTCCATTTTTTATCACTCTCGAGGCTATTGTCTTAATACCAGGCGCACCCCATTTTTTTATTCTCACTTTTATTTTCCTTTTTTTATTGTTTAGAGAGAAAAGACTTACTCAATTGTTATCATCTTTATCCTTAATCAAATAAACTATTGTAAAATAGAAAATAGATGTATACTTACCTCAAAATTACTGTTAGCGGTATTTATTTTTTGGATTTAATTTTTATCATAAAATTCTTAGTGTATCTTCCAATCTACTCTCATATCAAATTTCAAATCTAAATTTATTTTTTTATTTGTAATTAGGTTGATTTATTGAAGAAAATATTTTTTGAATTTTTTTACATTTTTCAGATTTTTTTCAGATATTTTTACTTTTTTCCAATTTTTTTAATTACCCTAAAAACTATCCAAACTGTAAAATAAAGAAACAAAAAAAATCTAAAAATAAAATAAAATAATCCAAGAAAAAACTAAAAATCCTAGAAAAACATGAAGACAAATCTCCTGACCCACTCTCCCACACCAAAACTCGTGTATGCCCTCATACACAAACAAAGGGTGATAAATAAATAAGAAAACTATTATATAAATATTATATACTATCGTCCATCTACATTATCGTCCATCTACATTATTATTTCACAAAACACAAAAACTTAATGTGATAAATTTACTGCAAGCGCACAAGTGTTGTAGTGCAAATAGCTTGTTCCCATAGGAATTTAAGATATTTTGAAATCTCACTTTTTCTATTATCTTAACAAGTTAACTATTATGATCTAGAGGGGTTTTTTTATTATTCTAGAGTTAGCTTAGAATATCGAATTCACTAGTTCACAGCTGAGCACTCTTTTTATTATTTTCTTTCTATATTTTTAACAAAAACAATTACGATTATATGAAAAAGAAGATCTTATTAATTTAGCTTTTATTCAAATCACCTTAAGCATTAATAATCAAGCGTCGTGCAAGCATAACTCATCAAAGTTCATGACTTTCATAAAAGCAAACTATATTTCTACAAATAAAATTCAAAAAAACAATTCCAAACCCTAAGCATAGGCCATCAAAAACAAGCTTAAGCATAACATATCAAAGTACTAGATCTACGAATTATTATCTTTTAATTTTATCATAGAAAAATCGTGTCTTTTAATCCTTTTAGGAAGAAGATAAATAAGAATTATACTACGGTTGATCCCCAACTTTATCTACATCTTAAAACTCAGCAAAATTAGTTACTCATGTTTTTATTAATCAAGAAGATTTGTTTTATGCATGAGAACTATTTTTTTGGGCATCAAAAAAATTGGGGCAAAGGTAGCTCAACTTGTCACTGATTTACCAACTTTTGCTACTGATTGGTTGCAAAGCTGAGGATCTTGGCTCCCTATTTTTGCAGTACGTCTCAGTTAATCCTCTTGTTTCAATATAACATGAATATGAAAATGCATACATGTATAAATACTATCACAACATCAACATTATCACAACCCCCCTGAATGGTTACTCTCCCATTTAGTACAATATATGTCAATTTGAATACTACAATGCTATTTTGTCAGAAAAATTGAATAAAGATAAATAAATTCACATTATTAAATACAAAGGAGTCATCACACACTAAGTACAAACCAATAATATTCACATTGAATGCACACGCACACACACACAAATGTAACAAAATTCAAAAGTAATGTTTCAAATTTATGTGTTAGAGATGTTTAAAGTATTAATATCAAACATTAACACAACACTAGTCTAAAAGATATATACGCTATATTTTACCATATTGTTAAGCAATATAATCAATTTTTAGTACATGATCATAACTTTCAACCAACACTCCCCCATGTCATATTCAAAATTTTTATCTAATTTAGTACTTCTCATTTTTTATGAGTCTATACCCCATATTAAAATTTTTCTTTCATTCCACATCTATATTTGATGAGCTTATTCCACTTATATGGTGAAGGTGACTTTCATCCTCATGAGAAATAAACATATCAGAATAAGGGAATCTATTGGTAGTCCATTCCCACTAGGAACTAATAACTTCCTTGAATATTTTTTATTTTCAACACATTTGAGTAAAAAGTACATAAATCACATTTGAAACCGAATACATGCAATGCACTTGGCTACTTTACTATTTATGTCACACATAAAAGTTATCAATAACTGAATGTAAATAAATCTAATGCCAATATACACTAAATTACCCTCAAACGCAGTGTGTACTAAAACATAAGGGTATAACATACAACAGCACTAGGAAAAGGATACCCATAAAATATATCTCCTAGGTTGTAGGTCAATTGTGTTCACACATTTATGATTACCCCTATAGTACTCCTAACAAGAGAAAATTTTTAGATGTCAACGGTTTTAATTTAGATTTTTATCCAAATTTTATTAAATTTCTCTGCATACTAAGCGCACCCTCTTTTTTTATTCACTTTTATTTTTTCCTTTTTTTATTATTTAAAGGGAGAAGACTTACTCAATCGTTATCATCTGTACTTAACCTAATAAATTATTGTGAAGTGGAAAATAGATGTATACTTACCTCAAAATTCCTGTTAGCGGTATTTATTTTTTGTATTTTAATGTTTTTAATAAAATTTTGAGTATATATCATCCAGTCTACTCTCCTATCAAATTTCAAATCTAAATTTGTTTCTTTATCTGTAACTAGATTGCTCTATTGATGAAAATATATAAAAATATTTATTTACTTTTTTTCAGTTTTAATTGTATTATTTAATTAGTTAGTTACCCTAAAAACAACTCGAAGTGTAAAATAAAAAAATTCTAAAAATCTAAAAATAAAATAAAAAATCAAAATAAATAAAAATCCTAGAAAAACACGAAGAAAATAGTCTAACCCACTGCACCCCCACCTATCTTTTGCTAGTTCTCAAGCAAAACCTAACCCTAAAAAGAAAAAAAAATTCTAACTTACTTTCGCAGGAATCGCGATTGCACTTAACACATGCAACAAGCCTTTAAACCCCTAGGTTACCCTAGTGTATGAAATGTGTCTCGCAAGGATTTGCAGTGAATATACCCACAAAATTCATGAAAAAAATATATTAAGGAGTAAAGAAAAGAAAAATAACGAAAAATAAAAATTTTATACAAAAGAAAAATCTTTTTTTAATATATTTAATTCAATTAATATCACTAATATACAAACTCAAGAACGCAGTTAGATTATCAATTTTCAAATCGAGCGTCATATCAGATACACTTAACATTTTAATCAAAAATTTTAAATCCTATCTTTCAATACCAACTAACAGATAATTCATTGGCTCGTATACATCTACGTGCACGTGTGATAGTCTCGGTCTTGGACTCCAACTCTAACTCATGATTCATCTTCTCTCTCATAACAATTTTTTTTCTTTTTTTAAGAATATTTCACCTTTCATGCGAATATCCACGCTTGCTTAGGCGCAAAGTACCCGATTACTCAGATCATACTCTTTTTTAGGAATATTTCACCTTTCATGCGAATATCCACACTTGCTTAGACACAAAGTACCCGATTACTCGGATCATACTCTTTTTTTTAAGAATATTTCACCTTTAATGCGAATATCCACGCTTACTTAGGCGCAAAGTACCCCATTACTCGAATCATACTCTTTTTTTCACTCTTGAGGCA
Source organism: Dracaena cambodiana (assembly GCA_036321105.1). Classification (NCBI taxonomy): domain Eukaryota; kingdom Viridiplantae; phylum Streptophyta; class Magnoliopsida; order Asparagales; family Asparagaceae; genus Dracaena; species Dracaena cambodiana. The sequence goes on along the minus strand of JAYEPQ010000005.1, from coordinate 23,043,602 downwards.
ATTGCCTTAATACCAGGCGCACACCCTTTTTTTATCACTCTCGAGGCTATTGTCTTAATACCAGGCGCACCCCATTTTTTTATTCTCACTTTTATTTTTCTTTTTTTATTGTTTAGAGAGAAAAGACTTACTCAATTGTTATCATCTTTATCCTTAATCAAATAAACTATTGTAAAATAGAAAATAGATGTATACTTACCTCAAAATTACTGTTAGCGGTATTTATTTTTGGATTTAATTTTTATCATAAAATTCTTAGTGTATCTTCCAATCTACTCTCATATCAAATTTCAAATCTAAGTTTATTTTTTTATTTGTAATTTGGTTGATTTATTGAAGAAAATATTTTTTGAATTTTTTTACATTTTTCAGATTTTTTTCAGATATTTTTACTTTTTTTCAATTTTTTTAATTTCCCTAAAAACTATCCAAACTGTAAAATAAAGAAACAAAAAAAATCTAAAAATAAAATAAAAAAATCCAAGAAAAAACTAAAAATCCTAGAAAAACATGAAGACAAATCTCCTGACCCACTCCCCCACACCAAAACTCGTGTATGCCCTCATACACAAACAAAGGGTGATAAATAAATAAGAAAACTATTATATAAATATTATATACTATCATCCATCTACATTATTGTTTCACAAAACACAAAAACTTAATGTGATAAATTTACTGCAAGCGCACAAGTGTTGTAGTGCAAATAGCTTGTTCCCATAGGAATTTAAGATATTTTGAAATCTCACTTTTTCTATTATCTTAACAAGTTAACTATTATGATCTAGAGGGATTTTTTTATTATTCTAGAGTTAGCTTAGAATATCGAATTCACTAGTTCACAGCTAAGCACTCTTTTTATTATTTTCTTTCTATATTTTTAACAAAAACAATTACGATTATATGAAAAAAAGATCTTATTAATTTAGCTTTTATTCAAATCACCTTAAGCATTAATAATCAAGCGTCGTGCAAGCATAACTCATCAAAGTTCATGACTTTAATAAAAGCAAACTATATTTCTACAAATAAAATTCAAAAAAACAATTCCAAACCCTAAGCATAGGCCATCAAAAACAAGCTTAAGCATAACATATCAAAGTACTAGATCTACGAATTATTATCTTTTAATTTTATCATAGAAAAATCGTGTCTTTTAATCCTTTTAGGAAGAAGATAAATAAGAATTATACTACGGTTGATCCCCAACTTTATCTACATCTTAAAACTCAGCAAAATTAGTTACTCATGTTTTTATTAATCAAGAAGATTTGTTTTATGCATGAGAACTATTTTTTTGGGCATCAAAAAAATTGGGGCAGAGGCAGCTCAACTTGTCACTGATTTACCAACTTTTGCTACTGATTGGTTGCAAAGCTGAGGATCTTGGCTCCCTATTTTTGCAGTACGTCTCAGTTAATCCTCTTGTTTCAATATAACATGAATATGAAAATGCATACATGTATAAATACTATCACAACATCAACATTATCACGACCCCCCTGAATGGTTACTCCCCCATTTAGTACAATATATGTCAATTTGACAACTACTATGCTATTTTGTCAGAAAAATCGAATAAAGATAAATAAATTCACATTATTAAATACAAAGGAGTTGCATCACACACTAAGTACAAACCAATAATATTCACATTGAATGCACACGCACACACACAACTGTAACAAAATTCAAAAGTAATGTTTCGAATTTATGTGTTAGAGATGTTCAAAGGTTTAATATCAAACATTAACACAACACTAGTCAAAAAGATATATACGCTATATTTTACCATATTGTTAAGCAATATAATCAATTTTTAGTACATGATCATAACTTTCAACCAACACTCCCCCATGTCATATTCAAAAATTTTACCTAATTTAGTACTTCTCATTTTTTATGAGTCTATACCCCATATCAAAAATTTTCTTTCACTCCACATCTCATATTTGATGAGCTTATTCCACTTATATGGTGAAGGTGCTTTCATCCTCATGGGAAATAAACATATCAGTAAGAGAATCTATTGGTAGTCCATTCCCACTAGGAACTAACAACTTCCTTGAATATTTTTTATTTTCAACACATTGGAGTAAAAAGTACATAAATCACATTTGAAACCGAATACATGCAATGCACTTGGCTACTTTACTATTTATGTCACACATAAAAGTTATCAATAACTGAATGTAAATAAATCTAATGCCAATATACACTAAATTACCCTCAAACGCAGTGTGTACTAAAGCATAAGGGTATAACATATACAGTGTTTTAAATACCGGCCTATATACCGGTATATCGGCCGGTATATCGTTAAAACTGAAGAAACGAGACGATATGGGCATTTTTTTACCGTTTATCGTTTTGGACCGGTATGGGCCGATATATCGGCCACGTGGCAATATATCGACCGGTATTGTAATGTCTAATACTGGCCAGTATTGGATAATATCGGTTATTGGATTTTGGATTTTGGTTACAGGTTAAACCCGTTAGCCCGTTAAGATCCGACCAGTTAAGAAATAAAACGGGTCGAAAGGGAGAAAAATGTTATTTTTTTCGCATTTTCTCTCTCTCTCTCTCCCGGCGATCCGAGCTTTCCCTCCCCGCGACGAAATACCTAACCCCAAATTTCTCCAAATGAGCCCTAAATCTCTCTCCGATTCTTCTTCTTCCACTCTCTGGCTCTCTCTCTCGTTCTCTCCACGCGATCGTCGGCCGATCGAGCCGAACAGCCCGAACCCTAACCCTAATTTCCCAATCCATCCAAAAATCTCTTTCGTGTTCTCTCTATCTTCCTTCTTCGCTCTCCGATAGCTCTTATCCTACTCTGGGAGTCTTCGAAGAGTGCTCGCCATTCTCCAGTGGGGCAGTGGCTGCCGGCCAGGTAAGTGAAGTTTGTTTTTTTAATATTAATTTGATTTAGAGTTACAAAATTCGTCAATTTCTTTTATAATTGTACTATTTAGGTTTAATTGATTGCGATTTATGTTAGATTTTTTTTTTTGTATAATTTGAGGGAAATTGCTAAGTTGGGAGGGCTGAACCCGCGGGTAGTCTACGGTGATTTCTTGAATCACTGATTCACACTGAATCAGTGAATCGAATCATTGATTCAGTGTGAATCAGTGATTCAAGAAATGATTTTGTGTGTATGAGTTTCATGCTAGATAAAATTTGTAAATTTGAGTATTTACTATTTATATGTATTAACTGTTGTTGCAGATTAACTGTTTCATGCAACAGAATCTTGTCATTATTCTAACTGTTGTTGCAGATTCACTGTTTCATGTATGAGTTTCATGCTAAATTCATTGTTGTTGTGCATGTGGACTGTATCCATATATGTTTTTTTGTGGATGTGTTGTTGAAAAATAACAAAATTTGATAAAGAAAATCCACTAGTTAGCATGATGACTTACTACTCCTATACCTATCTTCATATGACTTGTCGATAGTGGGTGAAAGATCGACTAAGTGCAAAACCTGAAGTCCAGAGAAGTTGGACAACAACGAGACTAAAAATGATATAAACATAATTGCTCGAATAAGACATTGAAAGTCCAGAGACTTATCTACTGTGAAGTGTTTAAGATGACAATCAGAATGTTTTAATTCAAGACGAAGAGATCAAGAGAAGATGAATAGAATTTTTTACAGATTGTTCAATAGTAGTTTTACTTAAGATTTAGGTTACCTTACTGTTGAGTGTTTGGATAGTAACTGTATTTTTATATGTAGAAGGATGAAATCAAATAAAGTTGTTGGCTCGGATTGAATTCCTAATAAGGTATGGAGATATCTAGGAGAGATAGTGTGAGATAGTTGCCAAACATCTATAACAAAATTTGATAAACCAAAAACATGCCAAATGAGTAGAGGAAGTGCATCCTAGTACCTCTCTATAAAAACAAGAGTAGTATTCAGAATTATTCTAACTACTATGAAAAAAATACATGTATCACACCATGAAGGCTTTGAAAAAGATAACTGAACATATGTTATGGCAGAACATTAAGATATTAGAGGACAACTTTGGATTCATACTAGGATGATCAACAATAGCGGCAATTCATTAGCTTTATTAACTTATAAAGCGATTTCTAGAGAGAAATAGATATTTGAATATAACCTTTATTGATTTGGAAAAAACTATCGAGAGTCCTATGATGGACATTAATGAAGTGAGTTTTCATTCGAACATATTGTCATAAGCAAGGACATATATGATGGAGTGGTGGAAAATGTCAAAACTTGTGACATCCTAACATGTGATTCTCTGATCACAATTGGATTGCATCAAGAATCTACATCGAATCCAATCTTGTTTGCCATAGTGATGGATGAGCTAATTAGAACCAGTCAGGATGAGATAACTTGGTGTATGTCATTTGATGATATTGTCGTAGTCGATAAGACGTGAGAGGGTAAATGCCAAATTGGAGCTATGAAGTCAAATCTTAAAATCTCGATATTTTAGATTAAGACGTCCAGAACAAGGTAAAGGGAACATAAATTCAGTAAATGAATTATCCGAGACTATACTGTTGTGACACTGTATAGGTGAGATGTCAATGAGTAATTAGTTTAGATACTAGGGTTTTATTATTGAAAAGAGTGGGAACGTAGATAGTAATGTCAACTATAGGATCCAAGTTAGCTAGTTAAAATGGAGGAGCGGAATGGAAGTTTTATGCAGCTTCAATATTTCGTTAAGGGTAAAAGAAAGGTTTTATCAAATTGTTAATAAGGTTTTATCAAATTGTTAATATGTCAGTTTCGTTATATGGCACAAAAATTAGGTTATAACGAGACATTATGCATAGGCGATTAATGTAGCAGAGATGTACATGGTCCGTGGGATGTGGTAATACAATGAGAGATAACGCGAAAAATGAGGATATTCTTGTTAAGAAAGACAGCCTCCAAAGAAGAGAAGATGAGAGTGATCATCTACGATGGTTTGGTAATGTGCTCGATCTGGCATAATTGTCTCTTAACTTATGTAGCCTATGCCAAATACTTGGATAAAAATTTGGTTGTTGTATCTTTTCCTGTGCATCTAGATGAGCATCAACATCACTAGCTCTGTTCCGTAAACAATCAATATTTTGTTCTTTAAATTTAGTGCAAGCATTATATATTTAGCTGGTTCGGTTGTCTCTCCTCATTTATAGAAGTCTTACATGCATAAATCTCTTACGAAATTAGTTACAGATCAATCCAGTGATTGCAGGAAAAGAGAGAAACTATCTGTCCCATTAACATTAACAGGTTTGCTGTGAAACATAGAACAATAAGCCAGTAGTCAAGTTCCCCATGCAAGAAACCTTGCGTAATGAGACTGTTGCTGAATGGATGGGCAACACATCTCCACTTTTTCGACATGGTTATATAATTATCTAGAGAGCTGTTCCATCTACAACCATAATGACAAATCATAGACCCAGAATAAACAACTGCATGAATATAGAACTATGTCGCGTCGATATTTCTTTGAAAGAGGAGCACATCATAGCAATGATGTATTCAAAATATATTGTCATTCTAAATTTTGTCATATTTGCCTTATTCTTGTAGCACATCATATTGTATTTATATCATACACATGTATTTCTATATTAGAAACAATATTTAAATTCTTTTTCCTATATCAACGTCATACCTATGTCCTATATTTTAAAAAATTACAGAAATGCCATATGCCCGTGTTGTACTCGTATATTGTATCCGTGTCCATGCTTCCCAAGTATAGATTTATGCCACCTATTTTCATATAAAATTATGCAAACTATGCAGTAGTAGGAGGATGTCCCTGTTGATAATTCACAAATCAGTATGCACTACTCAAACATCTAATACAACACTTCTACATGATATTTCCTCATGTAATTGGTACCTAAATCATTTTAGTGACATGTTCTAAGCTAACCTAGAGTTTCAGCATAACAATTAAGTTTCATACCAGCTGTATGGGGCCACAGATAGAAGGTTGTGAAGTCGGTACTTAGTCAAGTTACTAAGATAAAGTTCTGGTTGAAAAAGAAACAGCTGATAGAAGCGGACTATAGAATTAATCAAGGAAAAATTAACAAGAAGCTATGTGTTACACTGCTAGGCTTTTTCCTGAACTTACTGTTTCTGCACTGGAGTAGTGCGAGCCGTAATGGAACTTGGGGATGAGTGGATCATCAAAGCTAGAATATCTCTCTTGAAACTTTTTTAGCCGGTCAGGATTTAATGCACCAACTGGTTGCAAAATAACAGGAATTCTAGATACCAATCGACCATAAACACCAAAATTAAAAGATAATTATCATCAGAAAAAGTAGTGAGTACCTTAGAAAGATCTCTATATGAAGAAGGATCACTGAGATCCAACATTTTAGATGAGTAATCTGCTAAGATCCATGGAAAAACAGGATACTGTAAACAGTACATGGTTATTAGGATCTAATTAGTAAATACTTTAGGCTGAAGCACATTATAAAGGAAACTTCAATCAAATATACCTGAGTAATATCATTGTAACTGCGGCCTGCCATTGTGTTGAGCTCCATAAGATATTCAAAGTTGCTTATCTGTAAGATAATTTTGTTCTACTGAGTTTACAATGTGAAAGAGATGAGACATTAAAGTGAATGTATGGTTTAACAATGTAGGTTACCTCCCACCGAGCCCAACGTTCCATAAGTTGAGTTCTTTTAAGTAGTTGTTCAGACCTCTACAGTAAATAAAAAGTTGCAGAGGCTAGTATAAGAAAGGGAAGTTCATTAGTAAATTAAAATTTCTGAAAGGAAAGGACAGACCTATGTAGCCAGATAAATATTATTCAGATGTGGTGGACGTACTTGAACTACAGCACGGTATGCTTTCTTACGCATTTCAATACTCTGAAAAATTTATAAATACATGAATTACCGTCTTTATCATAAAGGTCAAGCTACAATTAAGGTTCACTTCTAAGACTTTACCCCAAAGTCGAAGAAAAAGTTTGAACGATCAACCATAAATAACTCTAAAGCACTTCTACGGAGCAGATATCTGCAGAACACCCACAAAGGGAAAGGTAAGAAAATTGATGAAAAGTACTTGATAGGTTACACTACAAAATTGGAGGGAAAAAAAAGGTTCATATTATTTAATTAGAGCCAGAAGTCAAAAAGGCTCATGCAGAATAAACTACATTTCAAGCAAAATACTTCCATTTAACTGTGTATACTTGACACGCAAAAAAGTAAATATACAATCCGCTTCAAATTAAATAAACAAAATAGTCACGAGATGTATAGGATCTTTTCCACTTAGTATCCATGCATAAAAATATTCCTAAGGCTCAAACGATGACCAGCACAGGAAGAGTGGCATTCGGTATGCATCTCAGGGGTAATACAGTCTGCAAGGAGGACTGGCATAGATGGTGAGTGTTCCCATAGCTTCAGAGATTTTTGACTCTCAATACCGATACGTTGTTTTGTATCAAACAGATAACAAGAGCTAACGCAATAGTTAAAAGTTAACAGAAAAGGTAAAAGAAAAACCTTCGTTGATATGTACAGCTTCATTGCACTGTGGTGGTCAATCAATAGTGGCACAGTATTGCTTTGGAGGTTCCAGAGGAAAGAGCTTTGAACATATGATATATGCTCTAGTTTGAGGAGGAATGTGAAGGTGCAAGAGTCTCAATATATCTAGAGTTTCAATATTATAAGATCTTTCATTACAGGAGTTTCTATAGTCTATACTGTAAAAGTTTCCGTATTATAGAAGTCTACAAGTACCACTGCATTATAGTGGTAAAGCCTCTTAGCAGTGGGCGGAGGTTTGGGATTCAACCCTACTTGCACCAAGCTAAGGCCTTATTACAAAAACAATATTATAGGAATTTCCATATTTTTCAACATTCTATTATTTTGGAGCTTCCATGTGAAATCAATTTGAGGAAGAATACAAGGCTTTGGATTCTCTAGTGACAAAACTGATCATGCTTCAAACAATGAAGTCAACTTTCCAAGAATTTGTGGCTTTTTCTAACAAGTTGTTCCTAGAACAGTTTATTTTGATTATTCAAATCACATGAACCACATGCACCACAAAACAAGTGTGACTGAGTTTTCAAGTGAGGCCAAGAAAGGATTTTGCTAGAATTTTTTACAATCTGTTCCTTGTATTCAGTGTTCACATTGCAAGCATGGATCAATATAATAAACAAATTGTTGAAAAAGTACACAACATCCAACAAAATCCTTTGTGCGGCTCATTTATGTAAATCTAGGATCAACACTAAGATGATGCATAATTTGGGAAGGAACACTGTATCCAATAGGAGAAGGTGTAATGCGTAAAGGACAAAATGATACGAGGTAAAAAAAAAAAAAATCCAGATACTAGGAACGCATAGATTTGATGTCAAGCAGTTGTTACACCCATAATTGAAAAAAGGAAACATTTGGAGGATCATAGTTAATACATATGTTGTACAGTTGTGTAGAACAGTATTCTATACTAACACCTCTCTTAAGCAAGGTTTTCACTATCAACCAACACTGATATATATCACATACATCGTATCAGATTATGAGTTATGCAATACACGATATATTATATAATACCAGTTACGATATTGCCGATGTTTCTGATATCGCTGATATAATACGCCCGATATTGTCCAATTTTGATGCCATAAATGATTGGCCTATACCTATTCCGATATTCTAAACCTTGGTCTCACGCTTTACATGTAGTACCAAGAGTAAAAGGTGACATCTTGGTGTCGGTTGCTGAAAGAGGGTTAGGAAGAAGGTTTCTTTTTAGTTGAGAGCAGTCCTGACATCATAACAAATGCATGCCAAAACTCAAACTTTTAGATAAACCCAAGATTCCACAAGACAGAGCCAGCTAGATAGGCTAATTTAAGACTCCGATAAAGATTTGGACACCATTAAACTCACCTTCTGCTATATATTTGATGAAGGGAAGATAAGGGCCAGCTCCTATCCTTGTCCTTCTCAATGTTTTGGCTATTAGAAGTAGTTATATCCTCCAAGGAATTTCCGTCAATTTGCTCACTAACTCTAAAACCAATTATTTTCGTTGTTACCTGATAAAAAGATGAAGTTTATAGCAAACTAGTACAGTAATTTAGTAAAATATACACAGGCAAAGCAAAATAAGGTTAAACAGAAAATTCAGTAATAAGCACAAAAGAAATAAAAGAAAAGAAAAGGTTAGTAAAATCAGCTTAGTCTAGTCTATAGATCTTATGCAGTATGTCAGGAAATAAATGAAAATATTTTAATAACAATGTTTTGTAAATCACAATTACCAGGTTATTGAGCTATAGAGAGTAAAAATTACTTACTAGAAACATTCCTTTAACAATCTTCAGTGGCCGTACCATCAAGGAAGAAAGTTCAATAATTATTTTGTCATCAGTTGCAATCGGCATGTACCCAGGGAAAGGAACTGACACTGGTTGTCCAAAACTTCGATCAGCAGAAACTCTAGAATCTACCAGTCCCTTAGATTGGTCAGTCATGGATGACACTGAGGATCGTCTCTGCTGATTGTCCGCCAAGTTGTCAAGGATATCATTTTCTCCCTGCTCATCATTTTCATTTCCCTCTTCCATTGATATCACATTAGCTATCAGAATAGAAGCACTAGAAGACAGATTAGCAGTAAATGAAGCCTCTGAAGCATCTAAGTTATGCATATCTGAATGTTCAATAGAATTGGAGTGAACAGGATGATCTTCATAGTCAGCAGCTGCACCAAAGTGGTCAGACCCCTTGAAATTTCTAATCAAAAATCTTCTCGTCCTTGAAGAACTTTCCACAAAGTCCAATTTCCAGATAACCTGTATATTTAGGTGTTCAAATTTTCCACCTAGAATATAAAAGAAATGGACTGCATGTTTCTTTAAACAGTATATACACACAACTAAAAACACTGCAGAAAGCCTTAAAGTTAAAGGAAAGAAATTCAAAATGGCAAAAGTACGAGCCAGTAATTTAAATAGAATAACTGTACATACATGTTTAGGATTATACAAGTGGTGCCCAGAGGGAGCAAATAACTCCCTTATTTCTACAAGGCGATGTATAAGTTTTCTCCAGGAACGTGTTGCAGCACATTGATGGTGACGATCTAGAACATTTACTTGCAAGCGCCTGTTTTTCTGAAAAGTTTCAAAATGTTAACAAGATTAACATCGTAAACAGCAAAAAAGAAATAAGCATAACAAAATATACCTCTGCCTCCTGAATGTCTCTTGGCAAAGCAAAACTGGCTACTAGTAAAGCAACAAACTTATTAGACTGTGAAGAAGAATCTTTTCCAAAAATTGATTTTGAATCAAGTGTTTGCAGGCATTCAGCCCATTCAGCCCATGCCATGAGGTTGTTATTAATCATAGATGAAACAGGAAGTATAATCAGAAAAGAGGAACTACAAATTGACTGCTTCCTAGCAAAACAAGAATAGAACCGATTTAGCATTCACATTTCACATAGTAAGCAATATTACAAAGATCCTTGTTATCTGAAATAACCAATACTTTTTCTGTGTCTACTAGCTATATAACTAGCCAAGTTGCTCACTCTATAATGTAGGGCGTGGAAGTGATGAAGTTAGTAAACCAAATGATGCTATCATTTGTCTCTGGCTAAGTTATTAAGCGAGAGCAAGAACCATAAGAAGGAAGTAGATGAGCTAAACATGAACTTAAAGTCGATGAACTGACTGCCCTAAATGTCGACACTTTTGCTCTTTGTATCTAGTTATGTAACTAGCCGAGTGGCTCATTCTATAATGTAGGAGTGGTAGTGATAAGTTAGTAAAACAATGATACAACCATTTACTCCTGGCTTAAATTAAGCAACAAGAACTAGAACCTTAAAAAGGAAGCAGATGAGCAAATCATGAAGTTAAGGGAAATGAATTAACTGCCTAAATGTCATAACAACCATAACCTCCAGGAGTACTGTGATCCAATGACGAAATTGATATGATGATAAACAAGAAAACTAAGACCGTCAGAATTTACCCATCATACTCGATGATTCACCACTACCAAAGCAAATATCACGGTGCTTGGGCTATAGAATTGTTTTTTTTTTTTTTTTTAATAACGAAGAGAAAATACGTAGTATTGTTTGGACAAAAACCTAAATGCTCCTGCGAAGGCAAGATTAAAATCTAGCATCCCAGCTTAGGCAGCCACCTATGCACCTTGCATAGAACCTAGGCTGAATAGACCACACAGACATACCTAGATAAGGTACTCAGGCAGTCAAGAAACTATGAAAGAAAAAGGATTAAGGCCGGACTTAGCAGATCTGGTCCAGTTTAGGAAGTCAGATGACAGTTAAGGAATTCTAAAAATATTGTCTACTCTTATTTCAATACATGCAATAATACACTTCAAATTTCTTACTTAAATGGCATATTCATTGGTCATTCCTTAAGAGTGACACTTGAAACACCTCTGAGCTACTTCCCTAGGCCCAAACAAACACCTTAAAGCAACTCAAGCACTGGCCTTAAAGTTTCCATGCCTTCTTTTCAAGAATAATACAGTAAAAACTAGCGAAGGATGGACAAACTGAAATTAAAATGCTGTATACATTGCTTATTTTCCATTCGCCCAAGTTGGGGACATAACTTCTTTTGACTGGAAAAAAAAAAAATTGAGGATAGAAAGTTTAGGGACATTACTTGGAATTTGGAAGGTTTAATGATGGCATCAGAAGAAGACTTATATTAAGAGATCTTTTTTGTGTGTAAATTACACAATAACTTTCAGGTCCAGCTAACAGCTCAGACCCATGTGCTTGAAGCCAAAGTCCACTATCAAGGCTGAACGGTTAATTTGGCTAATCTCTTTGGAAACTGAATAGGACTATGGGTCCAATTTGTAGCATATTCAATTTAATACAGTGAATGTAGTACAGTAGTAGCATATTTAATTTAATACAATTTTCATAGTATAGATGCAAATTGATGTGAAATAATATAAGTTTAGTTTTGTTTACTATTTATACAATTTTCACTAGTGTTGTTGCAAATTCTTTAATTATAGATTCACTACTTCTTAGGTTTGGTTATGTGAAATAATATAAGTTTAGTTTTGTTCATTAAAGTGAAGGGAGATTGCAAACACAAATTGATGCGAAATATACGGGATGAGTATGAGACATCACATAGCATGTATTGTAAACATTGATGTATTTTAAAATAGTGAATACAAATAAATACACATAGCATTTATATGATTATTTTTTTAACTTAGATTATATTTATTAACTTTATTTATTTTAGTAAAAGCTTGAATTCTTAAATAGATTAAGTTAATATAAATTAAGTGCAACAATTATTTAGCTATTTAATCAATTAATTGTTTGTTTTTTTTCACTCCACTTTTTTGAGGTCACAAATAGTTTGAAGGATGTCCTCTTCTGGTGCTTCCAATGTCCAAGAGAAGCGAGGAGGTAAAAATCCAGCTTGGGAATGGGAAAAAAGTACCCAATAAACCTAATAAAATGGAGTGTAATTTCTGTAAGAATGAATATGAGGGAGACATTACCCGCTTGAAGAAACATTTAGGTCATGTCAGCGGGAATGTCAGAGGCTGTCTCCTGGTCCCAGATGACGTGAAGCAGAAAGCTCTGGTAATGCTAAGTAAAACTAGAGAAGTAAAGGAAGGGAAAGCAACAGAACTTCAAAATTTGTTAAAATAAGTTCGGGTTGGGGAAGAAGAAGATGAGGAGACAACTCGAGAAGAGTCATTTTCTCGCAAAATAACAAGTCAATTTTCCTGCAAAACAAAAGGACCGATAGATCAATTTGTTATTCGATCGGTCGATGAAGCAGTAGAAGCAGTTCAAAGACAGCCTACGTGCCATCAGCCTTCAGAAAAAAGGCCAGAGACGATTCAATTCGATACATTGCCAGATTTTTTATGAAGGAGGGCTTGCATTCAATATTGCTACGCAGCCAGCTTTTAGCAGATGGTCCAAACCATTGGCATGTATGGACCAAACTTACAGACTCCTAGCCCATACGAGCTAAGCGAGACTTGCCTCTAAAGAGAGGTCGAGAAGACAAATGCAACTCTTGAATCATTCAAACGGAGTTGCCGAACAAATGACTGCACTTTAATGATTGATGCGTGGTCGGATCGGAAAGGGAGAAGTTTAATAAATATCTTTGTACATTGTCCGGTCGGTACAACCTTCTTATTGTCTCAAGATGCATCTTCTGAGAAACACGATGGCAGTTATATCCACAAATTTGTGGAGAGGAGAATTAACTAGGTTGGCGCGGAAAATGTTGTACAGACTGTGACAGATAATGTCTCGAACAATATGGCTGCAGCAAACACATTGGCTCTAACGCATCCAAATATATTTTGGACACCTTATTCAGCACATACAGTTAATCTGATACTTGCGGATATTGGAAAGATTAAATATATCCGAAGTGCAATTATGATGGGGAGATCAGTCTCCGTGTACATATACAGTCACACCAAATCTTTAGATATAATGAGGAAGACGATTGGTGGAGAGCTAATAAGGTCGGGTACAACTAGGTTTGCCACGGCATTTCTCTCTTTATCATCAATCAGAGAGAAGAAGAAGGAGCTGCAACATATGTTTATTTCTGATGACTGGATGGATTGCACTCTTTCCAGAACAGATGCATGCAAGAAGGTATTTATTTTAATTAATAAAAAAATTATTTTATAATTTTAAATTTACGTTATTCATATTTTTTTAATACATTTTTTTATGAATGTTTAGGTTGCAGAAATAATTGCTAGCAATAAATTTTAGGACAACACAAACATTGCCCTAAAAGTATTCACTCCACTAGTGAAAGTTTTGCGTAAAGTTGATGGGGACAAGGTCTCTTCAATTGGCTTTCAGTATGGTGACCTAGAGACTGCTAAAGAGGAGATAAGAGATGCTCTAGGGGGTGAAGAGAAGAAATATCTTCCAATATGGAAGATTATTGATAGGAGATGGGAGGAAAAACTTAAGGGTACTCTGCATAGAGCTGGATATTTCTTGAACCCTTTGTATTACTATGCAAATCAGCCTGAGATTGATGCTGATGGGTCGTTCATGTTGGGCTTCGTTGACGTTATGCACAGATTCTATTCAAATAATCACGATAGAATTGATAAAATTGTACAGCAACTCTCAATGTATCAAAATCAAAATGGATCATTTGGAATGACTTTTGCAAGGGCAGCAGTAAAGAGAATCATTAATCCAGGTATGCATTTCAATTTAAGAAATGCAAAATTCAATTAATTAAAGAAATTATTAAATAACTAATAACTATTTCTAAATATTCATTGCTAGCTCAATGGTGGCAATTCTACGGGACAGATGCTCCCGAATTGAGGATTATGGCAATGAGGATCTTGAGCCTGACAACCAGTTCTTCGGGTTATGAACGGAACTGGAGCACATTTGAGATGGTATTGCAATTTTAACTTTTCTATTAAATATTTCTTTCTCCCAAATAGATATGTTCTAAACGAAATTCATGTGATTATCTTTTATTTAGGTGCATACGAAGAAAAGAAATAGGCTAAGTTCCAAGAAATTGCATGACTTAATCTTTGTCAAATTCAATGCAAGGCTCAGGAGCAAATTTTCAATCCCAAACAGAGATCCACTAGTAGCATACAATGAAGAGGAAAAAGTCACCGAGTGGTTCATACCTGAGAAAAAGAATGGCGATCCTTATGAGACTAGTGATGATGAAGTCTTATCTGGAGAATAATTGACTTTTCGACAGACGTCAATTGCTATGGGTGCTAATCCGAAGAAAAGAAAGAGTGAAAGAGTTAAGGCATCTAAGTCGAAAAGTAGTAGAACTTCAAAGGGAAAAGAATCATCATCTTCAAAGTCTAAACAGCGACACATATCAGATGATGACGATGAGGAAGAAATTGACACATCATTATCAGATTCGTCATCAGATGATGAGGAAGGCATACCATCAAATGAACCAGTCGACTCTGAATCTAACTAGAAAATATGTTGTAAATACTGATATTTAAACTTTTTAGCATGTTTTAAAGGATAATGTTGTAATTCTATAAATTATATCACTTATGTATAGTAGAAACACTTTTCTTTTATCTTGAAAACTTATTTTTCTTAATTTTTTGATTGTATGTCGCTCTGTGCATATGCGAACATTCTAAACGGTATCTGCAAATTCGTAAGTTGAATGTAAATAAGCCAATGTAAGTACTATAAACTAATTTTATGTGTTTTATTATGTTCTATATAGCCAATTATATGATTATTCTTTAACTGGTATGACACCGATATGACACTCTGGTATTTAGGGTCATATCGCGATATTCCACCCGATATCCGGTAACCGGTATGTAATTTGCTGACCGGTACGAGACCAGAATTCGATATTTAGAACACTGAACATACAACAGCACTAGGAAAAGGATACCCATAAAATATATCTCCTAGGTTGTAGGTCAATTGTGCTCACGCATTTACGAATACCCCTATAGTACTCCTAACCATAGTAAATATTTAGATGTCAACGGTTTTAATTTAGATTTTTATCCAAATTTTATTAAATTCCTCTGTATACCAAGCGCACCCCCTTTTTTTATTCACTTTTATTTTTTATTTTTATTTTTTTATTATTTAAAGGGAGAAGACTTACTCAATCGTTATCATTTTTGTCCTTAACCTAATAAATTATTGTAAAGTGAAAAATAGATGTATACTTACCTCAAAATTATTGTTAGCGGTATTCATTTTTCGGATTTTAATGTCTTTCATAAAATTCTGAGTGTATCGTCTAGTCTACCTTCCTATCAAATTTCAAATCTAAATTTGTTCTTTTATCTGTAACTAGATTGATCTATTGATGAAAATATATAAAAATATTTATTTACTTTTTTTTCAGTTTTAATTGTTTTATTTAATTAGTTAGTTACCCTAAAAACTACCCAAAGTGTAAAATAAAGAAATTCCAAAAATCTAAAAATAAAATAAAATTTCTAAAAATATAAAAATCCTAGAAAAACATGAAGAAAATAGTCTAACCCACTGCACCCCCACACCTATCTTTTGATAGTCCTCAAGCAAAACCTAACCTTAAAAATAAAAATTCTAACTTACTTTCGCAGGAATCACAATTGCACTTAGCACATGCAACAAGCATTTAAACCCTAGGTTACCCTAGTGTATGAGATGTGTCTAGGAATCCCTCATTCGCCTCCTAGATCCATAAGAGGACTTTGCACCTAAATGCAACTAAGCCAGACAGAGACATAATCAAGATCATGTGCTCAAGCAAGGAAGGTCCTAAAGTATGTAGAGAGTTTACATGAAGAGGACTTGTGGTTCCTTTCCATTTCCTTCTGTTAAACAACCAACAAATGAGATCAAAAGGCAAGGGAAAAAGTTCCGTATAAGAAGTGCATTCTTTTCTTTTCTTGGTCCAGTAAGGCCAGTAAGAGTGGGGCTGTAAGACAAATTTCTTATCTGAAAGTGCTACTTTCCAAGTTGATAACATTCTTGCAGTCTTCTTTAACCTTTGGGCTAAAAAAACATTGTTCCAGTTGCTAAGGCAAAACTAGCCATCATAGGCATCATACTTGTTCAACTTTAGAAAAAAAAAAAAAAAAAAAGCATACTGTAATTCTTGTCCTAAAAATAAAAAAAATTCAAAAATTCCTAAAAGAAACTGAACCGTTAAT
Organism: Dracaena cambodiana; assembly: GCA_036321105.1. Lineage (NCBI taxonomy): Eukaryota > Viridiplantae > Streptophyta > Magnoliopsida > Asparagales > Asparagaceae > Dracaena > Dracaena cambodiana. The sequence continues at coordinate 23,026,840 of JAYEPQ010000005.1, read as the reverse complement.
TTTTTGCATACTTCAATTGTTTGATATAGATATATAAAACTAATTAAAGCAGAAACATCACAGAAGGATAGCTATCATGAAAAGCCACACCATATGAGTACACGGAAAACCATAGATCAACCCATACAACATCTGTGAGAACAAAAACAGCTATGGACTGCTGATCGTTACGACTCCTTCAAGCAGGAAATATGAAGGCAACAATGTGTTCATTGCTGATGCATACAAACCACAGGACGTAGTAGCTATAGAGCACAGAAGCTTCTCTAAGGTTGCCGTACCATGCCCAAAAAGTGTCCAGCACATCACAGACACACCAGGGACATGGCATGGAATATCGAAGTCACTAGTTCATAGTTGAGCATTCTTTTTATTATTTTCCTTCTATATTTTTAACAAAACCAATTACGATTATATGAAAAGAAAGATCTTGTTAATTTAACTTTTATTCAAATCGCCTTAAGCATTAATAATCAAGTGTCGTGCAAGCATAACTCATCAAAGTTCATGACTTTCATAAAAGCAAACTATATTTCTACAAATAAAATTCAAAGAAACAATTCCAAACCCTAAGCATAGGCCATCAAAAACAAGCTTAAGCATAACATATCAAAATACTAGATCTACGAATTATTATCTTTTAATTTTATCATAGAAAAATCGTGTCTTTTAATCCTTTTAGGAAGAAGATAAATAAGAATTATACTACGGTTGATCCCTAACTTTATCTACATCTTAAAACTCAACAAAATTAGTTGCTCATGTTTTTATTAATCAAGATGATTTTTTTATGCATGAGAACTATTTTTTTAGGCATCAAAAAAATTGGGGCAGAGGCAGCTAAAGTTGCCACTGATTCACCAACTTTTGCTACTGATTGGTAGCAAAGCTTAGGATCTTGGCCCCCTATTTTTGCAGCATGTCTCAGTTAATCCTCTTGTTTTAATATAACATGAATATGAAAATGCATACATGTATAAATACTATCACAACATCAACATTATCACGACCCCCTGAATGGTTACTCCCCAATTAGTAACAACTACTATGCTATTTTGTCAGAAAAATCGAATAAAGATAAATAAATTCACATTATTAAATACAAAGGAGTCGCATCACACACTAAGTACAAACCAATAATATTCACATTGAATGCACACGCACGCATTTGTGTAACAAAATTCAAAAGTAATGTTTCAAATTCATGTGTTAGAGACGTTCAAAGCATTAATATCAAACATTAACACAACACTAGTCAAAAAGATATATACGCTATATTTCACCATATTGTTAAGCAATATAATCAATTTTTAGTACATGATCATAACTTTCAACCAACACTCCCCCATGTCATATTCAAAAATTTTATCTAATTTAGTACTTCTCATTTTTTATGAGTCTATACCCCATATTAAAATTTTTCTTTCATTCCACATCTCATATTTGATGAGCTTATTCCACTTATATGGTGAAGGTAACTTTCATTTCATGAGAAATAAACATATCAAAATAAGGGAATCTATTGATAGTCCATTCCCACTAGGAACTAACAACTTCCTTGAATATTTTTTATTTTCAACACATTGGAGTAAAAAGTACAATAATCACATTTGAAACCGAATACATGCAATGCACTTGGCTACTTTACTATTTATGTCACACATAAAAGTTATCAATAACTGAATGTAAATAAATCTAATGCCAATATACACTAAATTACCCTCAAACGCAGTGTGTACTAAAGCATAAGGGTATAACATACAACAGCACTAGGAAAAGGATACCCATAAAATATATCTCCTAGGTTGTAGGTCAATTGTGCTCACATATTTATGAATACCCCTATAGTACTCCTAACAAGTGTAAATTTTCAGATGTCAACGGTTTTAATTTAGATTTTTATCCAAATTTTATTAAATTTCTCTGTATACCAAGCGCACCACCTTTTTTTATTCACTTTTATTTTCCTTTTTTTATTATTTAAAGAGAGAAAACTTACTCAATCGTTATCATTTTTGTCCTTAACCTAATAAATTATTGTGAAGTGGAAAATAGATGTATACTTATCTCAAAATTACTGTTAGCGGTATTTATTTTTCGGATTTTAATGTTTTTCATAAAATTCTGAGTGTATCGTCCAGTGTACTCTCCTATCAAATTTCAAATCTAAATTTGTTCCTTTATCTGTAACTAGGTTGATCTATTGATGAAAATATTTATTTACTTTTTTTTCAGTTTTAATTGTTTTATTTAATTAGGTAGTTAGCCTAAAAACCACTCGAAGTGTAAAATAAACAAATTCCAAAAATCTAAAAATAAAATAAAAATTCTAAAAAAATAAAAATCCCAGAAAAACACAAAGAAAATAGTCTAATCCACTGCACCCCCACCTATTTTTTGCTAGTCCTCAAGCAAAACCTAACCCTAAAAAGAAAAAAAAAATTCTAATTTACTTTTGCAGAAATCGCGATTGCACTTAGCACATGCAACAAGCCTTTAAACCCCTAGGTTAGTCTAGTGTATGAGATGTGTCTCGTAAGAATTTGCAGTGAATGTACCCACAAAATTTATGATTAAGGAGTAAAGAAACGAAAAATAACAAAAAAAAAAAATTTTATACAAAAGAAAGATAAATCTTTTTTTAATATATTTAATTCAATTAATCTCACTAATATACAAACTCAAGAACGCAGTTAGATTATCAATTTTCAAATCGAGCGTTATATCAGATACACTTATCATTTAATCAAAAGTTTTAAATCCTATATTTCAATATCAACTAAAAGATAATCCATTGGCTCCTATACATCTACGTGCACGTGTGATAGTATATTTCGGCCTTGGACTCTAACTCTAACTCATGATTCATCTTCTCTCTCATAACAATTTTTTTCCTTTTTACTTTTTTTCTTTTTTTAAGAATATTTCACCTTTCATGCGAATATCCACGCTTGCTTAGGCGCGAAGCACCCGATTACTCGGATCATACTCTTTTTTTTTAAGAATATTTCACCTTTCATGCGAATATTCACGCTTACTTAGGCGCAAAGTACCCGATTACTCGGATCATACACTTTTTTTTCATCAATACCAGGCGCACCCCCTTTTTTTATCACTCTCGAGGCTATTGACTTAATACCAGGCGCACCCCCTTTTTTTATCACTCTCGAGGCTATTGCTTTAATACCAGGCGCACGCCATTTTTTTATTCTCACTTTTATCTTTTTTTTTTTTATTGTTTAGAGAGAAAAGACTTACTCAATCGTTATCATTTTTATCCTTAACCTAATAAACTATTGTGAAGTGGAAAATAGATGTATAATTACCTCAAAATTACTGTTAGAGGTATTTATTTTTTGGATTTAATATTTTTCATAAAATTCTTAGTGTATCATCCAATCTACTCTCATATCAAATTTCAAATCTAAATTTATTCTTTTATTTGTAATTAGGTTGATTTATTGAAAAAAATATTTTTTGAATTTTTTTACATTTTTCAGATTTTTTCAGATATTTTTACTTTTTTTCAATTTTTTTTAATTATCCTAAAAACTATCCAAACTGTAAAATAAAGAAACAAAAAAATCTAAAAATAAAATAAAAAATTCAAGAAAAAACTAAAAATCCTAGAAAAACATGAAGAAAAATCTCCTAACCCACTCCCCCACACTAAAACTCGTGTATGCCCTCACACACAAACAATGGGTGGTTAAATAAATAAGAAAACTATTATATAAATATTATACACTATCGTCCATCTACATTATCGTCCATCTACATTATTGTCTCACAAAACACAAAAACTTACTGTAATAAATTTACTGCAAGCACACAGTGTTGTAGTGCGAATAGATTGTTCCCATAGGAATCTAAAATGTTTTGAAATCTCACTTTTTCTATTATCTTAAGAAGTCAACTATTATGATCAAGAGGGATTTTTTTTATTATTCTAGAGTTAGCCTAAAATATCGAATTCACTACACTCCTTTTATTATTTTCCTTTTATATTTTTAACAAAAACAATTACGATTATATGAAAAAGAAGATCTTGTTAATTTAGCTTTTATTCAAATCGCCTTAAGCATTAATAATCAAGTGTCCTGCAAGCATAACTCATCAAAATTCATGACTTTCATAAAAGCAAACTATATTTCTACAAATAAAATTCAAAGAAACAATTCCAAACCCTAAGCATAGGCCATCAAAAACAAACTTAAGCATAACACAAACTTAAGCATAACATATCAAAGTACTAGATCTACGAATTATTATCTTTAGTTTTATCATAGAAAAATCGTGTTTTTTAATCCTTTTAGGAAGAAGATAAATAAGAATTATACTACGGTTGATCCCTAACTTTATCTACATCTTAAAACTCAGCAAAATTAGTTACTCATGTTTTTATTAATCAAAATGATTTTTTTAATGCATGAGAACTATTTTTTTAGGCATCAAAAAAATTAGGGTAGAGACAGTTCAACTTGCCACTGATTTACCAACTTTTGCTATTGATTGGTAGCAAATCTTAGGATCTTGGCTCCCTATTTTTGCAGTACGTCTCAATTAATCCTCTTGTTTCGATATAACATGAATATGAAAATGCATACATATATAACATGAATATGAAAATGCATACATATATAAATACTATCACAACATCAACATTATCATGACCACCTGAATGGTTACTCCCCCAATTAGTACAATATATGTCAATTTGACAACTACTATGCTATTTTGTCAGAAAAATCAAATAAAGATAAATAAATTCACATTATTAAATACAAAGGAGTCGCATCACACACTAAGTACAAACCAATAATATTCACATTGAATGCACATGCACACACACACAAATGTAACAAATTCAAAAGTAATGTTTCAAATTTATGTGTTAGAGATGTTCAAAGCATTAATATCAAACATTAACACAACACTAGTCTAAAAGATATATACGCTATATTTTACCATATTGTTAAGCAATATAATCAATTTTTAGTACATGATCATAACTTTCAACCAACACTCCCCCATGTCATATTCAAAATTTTTATCTAATTTAGTACTTCTCATTTTTTATGAGTCTATACCCCATATTAAAAATTTTCTTTCGCTCCACATCTCATATTTGATGAGCTTATTCCACTTATATGGTGAATGTGACTTTCATCCTCATGGGAAATAAACATATCAGTAAGGGAATCTATTGGTAGTCCATTCCCACTAGGAACTAACAACTTCCTTGAATATTTTTTATTTTCAACACATTGGAGTAAAAAGTACATAAATCACATTTGAAACCGAATACATGCAATGCACTTGGCTACTTTACTATTTATGTCACACATAAAAGTTATCAATAATTGAATGTAAATAAATCTAATGCCAATATACACTAAATTACCCTCAAACGCAGTGTGTACTAAAGCATAAGGGTATAACATACAACAGCACTAGGAAAAGGATACCCATAAAATATATCTCCTAGGTTGTAGGTCAATTGTGCTCACACATTTATGAATACCCCTATAGTACTCCTAATAAGAGTAAATTTTTAGATGTCAACGGTTTTAATCTAGATTTTTATCCAAATTTTATTAAATTTCTCAGTATACCAAGCGCACCCCTTTTTTTTTTCACTTTTATTTTTCCTTTTTTTATATTTAAAGAGAGAAGACTTACTCAATCGTTATTATCTTTATCCTTAACCTAATAAATTATTGTGAAGTGAAAAATATATGTATACTTATCTCAAAATTACTGTTAGCGGTATTTATTTTTCTAATTTTAATGTTTTTCATAAAATTCTGAGTGTATCGTCCAGTCTACTCTCCTATCAAATTTCAAATCTAAATTTATTCCTTTATCTGTAACTAGATTGATATATTGATGAAAATATATAAAAATATTTATTTACTTTTTTTTTCAGTTTAGTTGTTTTATTTAATTAGTTAGTTACCCTAAAAACTACTCGAAGTGTAAAATAAAGAAATTCCAAAAATCTAAAAATAAAATAAAAATTCTAAAAAAATAAAAATCCTAGAAAAACACGAAGAAAATAGTCTAACCCACTGCACCCCCATACCTATCTTTTGCTAGTCCTCAAGCAAAACCTAACCATAAAAAAAAAAGAAAAATTCTAACTTTCGCAAGAATCGTGATTGCACTTAACACATGCAACAAACCTTTAAACCCCTAGATTACCCTAGTGTATGAGATGTGTCTCGTAAAGATTTGTAGTGAATATACCCACAAAATTCATGAAAAAAATAGATTAAGGAGTAAAGAAAAGAAAAATAACGAAAAATAAAAATTTTATACAAAAGAAAAATCTTTTCTTAATATATTTATTTTAATTAATCTCAATAATATACAAACTCAAGAACGCAGTTAGATTATCAATTTTCAAATCGATCGTCATATCAGATACACTTATCATTTTAATGAAAAATTTTAAATCCTATTTTTCAATACCAACAGATAATCCATTGGCTCCTATACATCTACGTGCACGTGTGATAGTCTACTTCGGCGTTGGACTCCAACTCTAACTCATCTTATCATTTTAATCAAAAATTTTAAATCCTATTTTTCAATACCAACTAACATATAATCCATTGGCTCCTATACATCTACGTGCACGTGTGATAGTCTACTTCGGCGTTGGGCTCCAACTCTAACTCATGATTCATGTTCTCTCTCATAATAATTTTTTTTTCTTTTTTTAATAATATTTCACCTTTCATGTGAATATCTACGCTTGCTTAGGCGCAAAGTACCCAATTACTCGGATCATACTCTTTTTTTTAAGAATATTTCACTTTTCATGCGAATATCCACGCCTGCTTAGGCGCAAAGTACCCGATTACTCGGATCATACTCTTTTTTTTAAGAATATTTCACCTTTCATGCGAATATTCACGCTTACTTAGGCGCAAAGTACCTGATTACTCGGATCATACTCTTTTTTTTCACTCTTGAAGCTATTGCTTTAATACTAGGCGCACCCCTTTTTTTGTATCACACTCGAGACTCATGCCTTAATACCAGGCGCACCCTATTTTTTTATTCTCACTTTTATTTTTTTTTCTTTTATTGTTTAGAGAGAGAAGCCTTACTCAATCGTTATCATCTTTATCCTTAACCTAATAAACTATTGTGGAGTGGAAAATAGATGAATATTTACCTCAAAATTACTGTTAGCGGTATTTATTTTTTGGATTTAATTTTTTTCCTAAAATTCTTAAGTGTATCATCCAATTTACTCTCATATCAAATTTCAAATCTAAATTTATTCTTTTATTTGTAATTAGGTTGATTTATTGAAGAAAATATTTTTTGAATTGTTTTACATTTTTCAGATTTTTTTAGATATTTTTACTTTTTTTAAATTTTTTTTAGTTACCCTAAAACTATTTTTTTTAGTTACCCTAAAACTACCCAAAGTGTAAAATAAAGAAACAAAAAAAATCTAAAAATAAAATAAAAAATTCCTAGAAAAAACTAAAAATCCTAGAAAAACACAAAGACAAATCTCCTAACCCACTCCCCCACACCAAAACTCGTGTATGCCCTCATACACAGAATTATTCTAACTACTATGAAAAAAATACATGTATCACACCATGAAGGCTTTGAAAAAGATAACTGAACATATGTTATGGCAGAATATTAAGATATTAGAGGACAACTTTGGATTCATACTAGGATGATCAACAATAGCTGCAATTCATTAGCTTTATTAACTTATAAAGCGATTTCTAGAGAGAAATAGATATTTGCATATAACCTTTATTGATTTGGAAAAAACTATCGAGAGTTCTATGATGGACATTAATGAAGTGAGTTTTCATTCCAACATATTGTCATAAGCAAGGACATATATGATGGAGTGGTGGAAAATGTCAAAACTTGTGACATCCTAACATGTGATTCTCTGATCACAATTGGATTGCATCAAGAATCTACATCGAATCCAATCTTGTTTGCCATAGTGATGGATGAGCTAATTAGAACCAGTCAGGATGAGATAACTTGGTGTATGTCATTTGATGATATTGTCGTAGTCGATAAGACGTGAGAGGGTAAATGCCAAATTGGAGCTATGAAGTCAAATCTTAAAATCTCGATATTTCAGATTAAGACGTCCAAAACAAGGTAAAGGGAACATAAATTCAGTAAATGAATTATCCGAGACTATACTGTTGTGACACTGTATAGGTGAGATGTCAATGAGAAATTAGTTTAGATACTAGGGTTTTATTATTGAAAAGAATGGGAACGTCGATAGTAATGTCAACTATAAGATCCAAGTTAGCTGTTAAAATGGAGGAGCGGAATGGAAGTTTTATGCAGCTTCAATATTTCGTTAAGGGTAAAAGAAAGGTTTTATCAAATTGTTAGTTACAGATCAATCCAGTGATTGCAGGAAAAGAGAGAAACTATATGTCCCATTAACATTAACAGGTTTGCTGTGAAACATAGAACAATAAGCCAGTAGTCAAGTTCTCCATGCAAGAAACCTTGCGTAATGAGACTGTTGCTGAATGGATGGGCAACACATCTCCACTTTTTCGACATGGTTATATAATTATCTAGAGAGCTGTTCCATCTACAACCATAATAACAAATCATAGACCCAGAATAAACAACTGCATGAATATAGAACTATGTCGCGTCGATATTTCTTTGAAAGAGGAGCACATCATAGCAATGATGTATTCAAAATATATTGTCATTCTAAATTTTGTCATATTTGCCTTATTCTTGTAGCACATCATATTGTATTTATATCATACACATGTATTTCTATATTAGAAACAATATTTAAATTCTTTTTCCTATATCAACGTCATACCTATGTCCTATATTTTAAAATATTACAGAAACGCCATATGCCCGTGTTGTACTCGTATATTGTATCCGTGTCCATGCTTCCCAAGTATAGATTTATGCCACCTATTTTCATATAAAATTATGCAAACTATGCAGTAGTAGGAGGATGTCCCTGTTGATAATTCACAAATCAGTATGCACTACTCAAACATCTAATACAACACTTCTACATGATATTTCCGCATGTAATTGGTACCTAAATCATTTTAGTGACATGTTCTAAGCTAACCTAGAGTTTCAGCATAACAATTAAGTTTCATACCAGCTGTGTGGGGCCACAGATAGAAGGTTGTAAAGTCGGTACTTAGTCAAGTTACTAAGATAAAGTTCTGGTTGAAAAAGAAACAGCTGATAGAAGCGGACTATAGAATTAATCAAGGAAAAATTAACAAGAAGCTATGTGTTACACTGCTAGGCTTTTTCCTGAACTTACTGTTCCTGCACTGGAGTAGTGCGAGCCGTAATGGAACTTGGGGATGAGTGGTTCATCAAAGCTAGAATATCTCTCTTGAAACTTTTTTAGCCGGTCAGGATTTAATGCACCAACTGGCTGCAAAATAACAGGAATTCTAGATACCAATCGACCATAAACACCAAAATTAAAAGATAATTATCATCAGAAAAAGTAGTGAGTACCTTAGAAAGATCTCTGTAAGATAATTTTGTTCTACTGAGTTTACAATGTGAAAGAGATGAGACATTAAAGTGAATGTATGGTTTAACAATGTAGGTTACCTCCCACCGAGCCCAACGTTCCATAAGTTGAGTTCTTTTAAGTAGTTGCTCAGGCCTCTACAGTAAATAAAAAGTTGCAGAGGTGGACGTGCTTGAACTACAGCACGGTATGCTTTCTTACGCATTTCAATACTCTGAAAAATTTATAAATACATGAATTACCGCCTTTATCATAAAGGTCAAGCTACAATTAAGGTTCACTTCTAAGACTTTACCCCAAAGTCGAAGAAAAAGATTGAACGATCAACCATAAATAACTCTAAAGCACTTCTACGGAGCAGATATCTGCGGAACACCCACAAAGGGAAAGGTAAGAAAATTGATGAAAAGTACTTGATGGGTTACACTACAAAATTGGAGGGAAAAAAAAGGTTCATATTATTTAATTAGAGCCAGAAGTCAAAAAGGCTCATGCAGAATAAACTACATTTCAAGCAAAATACTTCCATTTAACTGTGTCCACTTGACACGCAAAAAAGTAAATATACAATCCGCTTCAAATTAAATAAACAAAATAGTCACGAGATGTATAGGATCTTTTCCACTTAGTATCCATGCATAAAAAAATTCCTAAGGCTCAAACGATGACCAGCACAGGAATAGTGGCATTCGGTATGCATCTCAGGGGTAATACAGTCTGCAATGAGGACTGGCATAGATGGTGAGTGTTCCCATACTCATTTCAAACTTTACTACTTTAGAACCAATTACTAAACAAAACATGAAAATTTTGATTCACATGAACAGCCACAACATATCTATGGCTAAAATGTAGAGAATTTATCAGAGAAGTACAGATTCTGAAGAAAAAATATGGTAAGATTGGAAATATTGGAAATCTATTCATTAACATGGATTTAATGGAGAGGGAAACATTTTGAATTTGGCAATATCTAATATGTCATGAGTCCTCAAAGAAGAACGGTTCAGAAAAAAATGTTTGTTTAACCCAAGTGTGTTCCGGACATTTGAATAACACGCTGGGAAAATGACACTGAGGTATCCAATGCTTCAGAGATTTTTGACTCTCAATACCGATACATTCTTTTGTATCAAACAGATAACAAGAGCTAACGCAATAGTTAAAAGTTAACAGAAAAGGTAAAAGAAAACCTTCGTTGATATGTACAGCTTCATTGCACTGTGGTGGTCAATCAATAGTGGCACAGTATTGCTTTGGAGGTTCCAGAGGAAAGAGCTTTGAACATATGATATATGCTCTAGTTTGAGGAGGAATGTGAAGGTGCAAGAGTCTCAATATATCTAGAGTTTCAATATTATAAGATCTTTCATTACAGGAGTTTCTATAGTCTATACTGTAAAAGTTTCCGTATTATAGAAGTCTACAAGTACCACTGCAGTATAGTGGTAAAGCCTCTTAGCAGTGGGCGGAGGTTTGGGATTCAACCCTACTTGCACCAAGCTAAGGCCTTATTACAAAAACAATATTATAGGAATTTCCATATTTTTCAACATTCTATTATTTTGGAGCTTCCATGTGAAATCAATTTGAGGAAGAATACAAGGCTTTGGATTCTCTAGTGACAAAACTGATCATGCTTCAAACAATGAAGTCAACTTTTCAAGAATTTGTGGCTTTTTCTAACAAGTTGTTCCTAGAACAGTTTATTTTGATTATTCAAATCACATGAACCACATGCACCCCAAAACAAGTGTGACTGAGTTTTCAAGTGAGGCCAAGAAAGGATTTTGCTAGAATTTTTTACAATTTGTTCCTTGTATTCAGTGTTCACATTGCAAGCATGGATCAATATAATAAACAAATTGTTGAAAAAGTACACAACATCCAACAAAATCCTTTGTGAGGCTCATTTATGTAAATCTAGGATCAACACTAAGATGATGCATAATTTGGGAAGGAACACTGTATCCAATAGGAGAAGGTGTAATGCGTACAGGACAAAATGATACGAGGTAAAAAAAAAAAAATCCAGATACTAGGAACGCATAGATTTGATGTCAAGTAGTTGGTACACCCATAATTGAAAAAAGGAAACATTTGGAGGATCATAGTTAATACATATGTTGTACAGTTGTGTAGAACAGTATTCTATACTAACACCTCTCTTAAGCAAGGTTTTCACTATCAGCCAACACTGATATATATCACATACATCGTATCAGATTATGAGTTATGCAATACACGATATATTATATAATACCAGTTACGATATTGCCGATGTTTCTGATATCGCTGATATAATACGCCCGATATTGTCCAATTTTGATGCCATAAATGATTGGCCTATACCTATTCCGATATTCTAAACCTTGGTCTCACGCTTTACATGTAGCACCAAGAGTAAAAGGTGACATCTTGGTGTCGGTTGCTGAAAGAGGGTTAGGAAGAAGGTTTCTTTTTAGTTGAGAGCAGTCCTGACATCATAACAAATGCATGCCAAAACTCAAACTTTTAGATAAACCCAAGATTCCACAAGACAGAGCCAGCTAGATAGGCTAATTTAAGACTTCAATAAAGAGTTGGACACCATTAAACTCACCTTCTGCTATATATTTGATGAAGGGAAGATAAGGGCCAGCTCCTATCCTTGTCCTTCTCAATGTTTTGGCTATTAGAAGTAGTTATATCCTCCAAGGAATTTCCGTCAATTTGCTCACTAACTCTGAAACCAATTATTTTCGTTGTTACCTGATAAAAAGATGAAGTTTATAGCAAACTAGTACAGTAATTTAGTAAAATATACACAGGCAAAGCAAAATAAGGTTAAACAGAAAATTCAGTAATAAGCACAAAAGAAATAAAAGAAAAGGTTAGTAAAATCAGCTTAGTCTAGTCTATAGATCTTATGCAGTATGTCAGGATATAAATGAAAATATTTTAATAACAATGTTTTGTAAATCACAATTACCAGGTTATTGAGCTATAGAGAGTAAAAATTACTTACTAGAAACATTCCTTTAACAATCTTCAGTGGCCGTACCATCAAGGAAGAAAGTTCAATAATTATTTTGTCATCAGTTTCAATCGGCATGTACCCAGGGAAAGGAACTGACACTGGTTGTCCAAAACTTCGATCAGCAGAAACTCTAGAATCTACCAGTCCCTTAGATTGGTCAGTCATGGATGACACTGAGGATCGTCTCTGCTGATTGTCCGCCAAGTTGTCAAGGATATCATTTTCTCCCTGCTCATCATTTTCATTTCCCTCTTCCATTGATATCACATTAGCTATCAGAATAGAAGCACTAGAAGACAGATTAGCAGTAAATGAAGCCTCTGAAGCATCTAAGTTATGCATATCTGAATGTTCAATAGAATTGGAGTGAACAGGATGATCTTCATAGTCAGCAGCTGCACCAAAGTGGTCAGACCCCTTGAAATTTCTAATCAAAAATCTTCTCGTCCTTTCTTCATAGTCAGCAGCTGCACCAAAGTGGTCAGACCCCTTGAAATTTCTAATCAAAAATCTTCTCGTCCTTGAAGAACTTTCCACAAAGTCCAATTTCCAGATAACCTGTATATTTAGGTGTTCAAATTTTCCACCTAGAATATAAAAGAAATGGACTGCATGTTTCTTTAAACAGTATATACACAACTAAAAACACTGCAGAAAGCCTGAAAGAAGGAAAGAAATTCAAAATGGCAAAAGTACGAGCCAGTAATTTAAATAGAATAACTGTACATACATGTTTAGGATTATACAAGTGGTGCCCAGAGGGAGCAAATAACTCCCTTATTTCTACAAGGCGATGTATAAGTTTTCTCCAGGAACGTGTTGCAGCACATTGATGGTGACGATCTAGAACATTTACTTGCAAGTGTCTGTTTTTCTGAAAAGTTTCAAAATGTTAACAAGATTAACATCGTAAACAGCAAAAAAGAAATAAGCATAACAAAATATACCTCTGCCTCCTGAATGTCTCTTGCCAAAGCAAAACTGGCTACTAGTAAAGCAACAAACTTATTAAGAATCTTTTCCAAAAATTGATTTTGAATCAAGTGTTTGCAGGCATTCAGCCCATTCAGCCCATGCCATGAGGTTGTTACTAATCATAGATGAAACAGGAAGTATAATCAGAAAAGAGGAACTACAAATTGACTGCTTCCTAGCAAAACAAGAATAGAACCGATTTAGCATTCACATTTCACATAGTAAGCAATATTACAAAGATCCTTGTTATCTGAAATAATCAATACTTTTTCTGTGTCTACTAGCTATATAACTAGCCAAGTTGCTCACTCTATAATGTAGGGCGTGGAAGTGATGAAGTTAGTAAACCAAATGATGCTATCATTTGTCTCTGGCTAAGTTATTAAGCGAGAGCAAGAACCATAAGAAGGAAGTAGATGAGCTAAACATGAACTTAAAGTCGATGAACTGACTGCCCTAAATGTCGACACTTTTGCTCTTTGTATCTAGTTATGTAACTAGCTGAGTGGCTCATTCTATAATGTAGGAGTGGTAGTGATAAGTTAGTAAAACAATGATACAACCATTTACTCCTGGTTTAAATTAAGCAACAAGAACTAGAACATTAAGAGGAAATGAATTAACTGCCTAAATGTCATAACAACCGTAACCTCCAGAAGTACTGTGATCCAATGACGAAATTGATATGATGATAAACAAGAAAACTAAGACCGTCAGAATTTACCCATCATACTCGATGATTCACCACTACCAAAGCAAATATCACGGTGCTTGGGCTATAGAATTGTTTTTTTTTTTTTTTTTAATAACGAAGAGAAAATACGTAGTATTGTTTGGACAAAAACCTAAATGCTCCTGCGAAGGCAAGATTAAAATCTAGCATCCCAGCTTAGGCAGCCACCTATGCACCTTGCATAGAACCTAGGCTGAATAGACCACACAGACATACCTAGATAAGGTACTCAGGCAGTCAAGAAACTATGAAAGAAAAAGAATTAAGGCCGGACTTAGCAGATCTGGTCCAGTTTAGGAAGCCAGATGACAGTTAAGGAATTCTAAAAATATTGTCTACTCTTATTTCAATACATGCAATAATACACTTCAAATTTCTTACTTAAATGGCATATTCATATATTCATTGGTCATTCCTTAAGAGTGACACTTGAAACACCTCTGAGCTACTTCCCTAGGCCCAAACAAACACCTTAAAGCAACTCAAGCACTGGCCTTAAAGTTTCCATGCCTTCCTTTCAAGAATAATACAGTAAAAACTAGCCAAGGATGGACAAACTGAAATTAAAATGTTGTATACATTGCTTATTTTCCAGTCGCCCAAGTTGGGGACATAACTTCTTTTGACTGGAAAAAAAAAAATTGAGGATAGAAAGTTTAGGGACATTACTTAGAATTTGCAAGGTTTAATGATGGCATCAGAAGAAGACTTATATTAAGAGATCTTTTTTGTGTGTAAATTACACAATAACTGTCAGGTCCAGCCAACAGCTCAGACCCATGTGCTTGAAGCCAAAGTCCACTATCAAGGCTGAACGGTTAATTTGGCTAATCTCTTTGGAAACTGAATAGGACTATGGGTCCAATTTGTAGCATATTCAATTTAATACAGTGAATGTAGTACAGTAGTAGCATATTTAATTTAATACAATTTTCATAGTATAGATGCAAATTGATGTGAAATAATATAAGTTTAGTTTTGTTTACTATTTATACAATTTTCACTAGTGTTGTTGCAGATTTTTTAATTATAGATTCACTGCTTCTTAGGTTTGGTTATGTGAAATAATATAAGTTTAGTTTTATTCATTAAATTGAAGGGAGATTGCAAACACAAATTGATTGCAAACATAAAATATATCTCCTAGGTTGTAGGTCAATTGTGCTCACACATTTACGAATACCCCTATAGTACTCCTAACCATAGTAAATTTTTAGATGTCAACGGTTTTAATTTAGATTTTTATCCAAATTTTATTAAATTCGTCTGTATACCAAGCGCACCCCATTTTTTTATTCACTTTTATTTTTTATTTTTTATTTTTTTATTATTTAAAGGGAGAAAACTTACTCAATCGTTATCATTTTTGTCCTTAACCTGATAAATTATTGTAAAGTGGAAAATAGATGTATACTTACCTCAAAATTATTGTTAGCGGTATTCATTTTTCGGATTTTAATGTCTTTCATATAATTCTGAGTGTATCGTCCAGTCTACCTTCCTATCAAATTTCAAATCTAAATTTATTCTTTTATCTGTAACTAGATTGATCTATTGATGAAAATATATAAAAATATTTATTTACATTTTTTTCAGTTTTAATTGTTTTATTTAATTAGTTAGTTACTCTAAAAACTACCCAAAGTATAAAATAAAGAAATTCCAAAAATCTAAAAATAAAATAAAAATTCTAAAAATATAAAACTAATTAAAGCAGAAACATCACAGAAGGATAGCTATCATGAAAAGCCACACCATATGAGTACACGGAAAACCATAGATCAACCCAGACAACATCTGTGAGAACAAAAACAACAGCTATGGACTGCTATGGACTGCTGATCGTTACGACTCCTTCAAGCAGGAAATATGAAGGCAACAATGTGTTCATTGCTGATGCATACAAACCACAGGACGTAGTAGCTATAGAGCACAGAAGCTTCTCTAAGGTTGTCGTACCATGCCCAAAAAGTGTCCAGCACATCACAGACACACCAGGGACATGGCATGGAATATCGAATTCACTAGTTCATAGTTGAGCATTCTTTTTATTATTTTCCATCTATATTTTTAACAAAACCAATTACGATTATATGAAAAGAAAGATCTTGTTAATTTAACTTTTATTCAAATCGCCTTAAGCATTAATAATCAAGTGTCGTGCAAGTATAACTCATCAAAGTTCATGACTTTCATAAAAGCAAACTATATTTCTACAAATAAAATTCAAAAAAACAATTCCAAACCCTAAGCATAGGCCATCAAAAACAAGCTTAAGCATAACATATCAAAATACTAGATCTACGAATTATTATCTTTTAATTTTATCATAGAAAAATCGTGTCTTTTAATCCTTTTAGGAAGAAGATAAATAAGAATTATACTACGGTTGATCCCTAATTTTATCTACATCTTAAAACTCAACAAAATTAGTTACTCATATTTTTATTAATCAAGATGATTTTTTTATGCATGAGAACTATTTTTTTAGGCATCAAAAAAATTGGGGCAGAGACAGCTCAAGTTGCCACTAATTCACCAACTTTTGCTACTGATTGGTAGCAAAGCTTAGGATCTTGGCTCCCTATTTTTGCAGCACGTCTCAGTTAATCCTCTTGTTTCAATATAACATGAATATGAAAATGCATACATGTATAAATACTATCACAACATCAACATTATCACAACCCCCTGAATGGTTACTCCCCAATTAGTACAATATACGTCAATTTGACAACTCCTATGCTATTTTGTCAAAAAAATCGAATAAAGATAAATAAATTCACATTATTAAATACAAAGGAGTCGCATCACACACTAAGTACAAACCAATAATATTCACATTGAATGCACACGCACACATTTGTGTCATTTGTGTAACAAAATTCAAAAGTAATGTTTCAAATTTATGTGTTAGACATGTTCAAAGCATTAATATCAAACATTAACACAACACTAGTCAAAAAGATATATACGCTATATTTCACCATATTGTTACGCAATAATTTTTAGGTACATGATCATAACTTTCAACCAACACTCCCCCATGTCATATTCAAAAATTTTATCTAATTTAGTACTTCTCATTTTTTATGAGTCTATACCCCATATTAAAATTTTTCTTTCATTCCACATTTCATATTTGATGAGCTTATTCCACTTATATGGTGAAGGTAACTTTCATTTCATGAGAAATAAACATATCAAAATAAGGGAATCTATTGATAGTCCATTCCCACTAGGAACTAACAACTTCCTTGAATATTTTTTATTTTTAACACATTGGAGTAAAAAGTACAATAATCACATTTGAAACCGAATATATGCAATGCACTTGGCTACTTTACTATTTATGTCACACATAAAAGTTATCAATAACTAAATGTAAATAAATCTAATGCCAATATACACTAAATTACCCTCAAACGCAGTGTGTACTAAAGCATAAGGGTATAACATACAACAGCACTAGGAAAAGGATACCTACAAAATATATCTCCTAGGTTGTAGGTCAATTGTGCTCACATATTTATGAATACCCCTATAGTACTCCTAACAAGAGTAAATTTTTTTAATTTAGATTTTTATCCAAATTTTATTAAATTTCTCTGTATACCAAGCGCACCACCTTTTTTTATTCACTTTTATTTTCCTTTTTTTATTATTTAAAGAGAGAAAACTTACTCAATCGTTATCATTTTTGTCCTTAACCTAATAAATTATTGTGAAGTGGAAAATAGATGTATACTTATCTCAAAATTACTGTTAGCGGTATTTATTTTTCGGATTTTAATGTTTTTCATAAAATTTTAAGTGTATCGTCCAGTGTATTCTCCTATCAAATTTCAAATCTAAATTTGTTCCTTTATCTGTAACTAGATTGATCTATTGATGAAAATATATAAAATATTTATTTACTTTTTTTTTCAGTTTTAATTGTTTTATTTAATTAGTTAGTTACCCTAAAAACCACTCGAAGTGTAAAATAAAGAAATTCCAAAAACCTAAAAATAAAATAAAAATTCTAAAAAAATAAAAATCCCAGAAAAACACGAAGAAAATAGTCTAATCCACTGCACCCCCCACCTATCTTTTGCTAGTCCTCAAGCAAAACCTAACCCTAAAAAAAAAAAGAAAAATTCTAATTTACTTTCGCAGGAATCGCGATTGCACTTAACACATGCAACAAGCCTTTAAACCCCTAGGTTACCCTAGTGTATGAGATGTGTCTCGTAAGAATTTGCAGTGAATGTACCCACAAAATTCATGAAGAAAATAGATTAAGGAGTAAAGAAACGAAAAATAACGAAAAATAAAAATTTTATACAAAAGAAAGATAAATCTTTTTTTAATATATTTAATTCAATCAATCTCACTAATATACAAACTCAAGAACGCAGTTAGATTATCAATTTTCAAATCGAGCGTCATATCAGATACACTTATCATTTTAATCAAAAGTTTTAAATCTTATATTTCAATACCAACTAAAAGATAATCCATTGGCTCCTATACATCTACGTGCACGTGTGATAGTATATTTCGGCCTTGGACTCCAACTCTAACTCATGATTCATCTTCTCTCTCATAACAATTTTTTTCTTTTTTTTTCTTTTTTTCTTTTTTTAAGAATATTTCACCTTTCATGCGAATATCCACGCTTGCTTAGGCGCAAAGCACCCGATTACTCGGATCATACTCTTTTTTTTAAGAATATTTCACCTTTCATGCGAATATTCACGCTTACTTAGGCGCAAAGTACCCGATTACTCGGATCACACACTTTTTTTTCACTCCTGAGGCTATTGCCTTAATACCAGGCGCACCCCCTTTTTTTATCACTCTCGAGGCTATTGCCTTAATACCAGGCGCACCCCATTTTTTTATTCTCACTTTTATCTTTCTTTTTTTTATTGTTTAGAGAGAAAAGACTTACTCAATCGTTATCATCTTTATCCTTAACCTAATAAACTATTGTGAAGTGGAAAATAGATGTATACTTACCTCAAAATTACTGTTAGCGGTATTTATTTTTTGGATTTAATTTTTTTCATAAAATTCTTAGTGTATCATCCAATCTACTCTCATATCAAATTTCAAATCTAAATTTATTCTTTTATTTGTAATTAGGTTGATTTATTGAATAAAATATTTTTTGAATTTTTTTACATTTTTCAGATTTTTTTCAGATATTTTTACTTTTTTTCAATTTTTTTTAATTACCCTAAAAACTATCCAAACTGTAAAATAAAGAAACAAAAAAATCTAAAAATAAAATAAAAAATTCAAGAAAAAACTAAAAATCCTAGAAAAACATGAAGACAAATCTCCTAACCCATTCCCCCACACTAAAACTCGTGTATGCTCTTATACACAAACAATGGGTGGTAAAATAAATAAGAAAACTATTATATAAATATTATACACTATCGTCCATCTACGTTATCGTCCATCTACATTATTGTCTCACAAAACACAAAAACTTACTGTGATAAATTTACTGCAAGCACACAATGTTGTAGTGCGAATAGATTGTTCCCATAGGAATCTATTGAAATCTCACTTTTTCTATTATCTTAACAAGCCAACTATTATGGGGTTTTTTTTAATATTCTAGAGTTAGCCTTACACTCCTTTTATTATTTTCCTTCTATATTTTTAACAAAAACAATTACGATTATATGAAAAAGAAGATTTTGTTAATTTAACTTTTATTCAAAATCGTGCTTTTATTCATAAAAGCAAACTATATATCTACAAATAAAATTCAAAGAAACAATTCCAAACCCTAAGCATAGGCCATCAAAAACAAACTTAAGCATAACACAAACTTAAACATAACATATCAAAGTACGTAGATCTACGAATTATTATCTTTAGTTTTATCATAGAAAAATCGTGTCTTTTAATCCTTTTAGGAAGAAGATAAATAAGAATTATACTACGGTTGATCCCTAACTTTATCTACATCTTAAAACTCAGCAAAATTAGTTACTCATGTTTTTATTAATCAAAATGATTTTTTTAATGCATGAGAACTATTTTTTTAGGCATCAAAAAAATTGGGGTAGAGGCAGCTCAACTTGCCACTGATTTACCAACTTTTGCTATTGATTGGTAGCAAATCTTAGGATCTTGGCTCCCTATTTTTGCAGTACGTCTCAATTAATCCTCTTGTTTCAATATAACATGAATATGAAAATGCATACATATATAAATACTATCACAACATCAACATTATCATGACCCCCTGAATGGTTACTCCCCCAATTAGTACAATATATGCCAATTTGACAACTACTATGCTATTTTGTCAGAAAAATCAAATAAAGATAAATAAATTCACATTATTAAATACAAAGGAGTCGCATCACACACTAAGTACAAACCAATAATATTCACATTGAATGCACACGCGCACACACACAAATGTAACCAAATTCAAAAGTAATGTTTCAAATTTATGTGTTAGAGATGTTCAAAGCATTAATATCAAACATTAACACAACACTAGTCTAAAAGATATATACGCTATATTTTACCATATTGTTAAGCAATATAACCAATTTTTAGTACATGATCATAACTTTCAACCAACACTCCCCCATGTCATATTCAAAATTTTTATCTAATTTAGTACTTCTCATTTTTTATGAGTCTATACCCCATATTAAAAATTTTCTTTCACTCCACATCTCATATTTGATGAGCTTATTCCACTTATATGGTAAAGGTGACTTTCATCCTCATGGGAAATAAACATATCAGTAAGGGAATCTATTGGTAGTCCACTCCCACTAGGAACTAACTACTTCCTTGAATAATTTTTATTTTCAACACATTGGAGTAAAAAGTACATAAATCACATTTGAAACCGAATACATGCAATGCACTTGGCTACTTTACTATTTATGTCACACATAAAAGTTATAAATAATTGAATGTAAATAAATCTAATGCCAATATACACTAAATTACCCTCAAACGCAGTGTGTACTAAAGCATAAGGGTATAACATACAACAGCACTAGGAAAAGGATACCCATAAAATATATCTCCTAGGTTGTAGGTCAATTGTGCTCACATATTTATGAATACCCCTATAGTACTCCTAACAAGAGTAAATTTTTAGATGTCAACGGTTTTAATTTAGATTTTTATCCAAATTTTATTAAATTTCTCTGTATACCAAGCGCACCACCTTTTTTATTCACTTTTATTTTCCTTTTTTTATTATTTAAAGAGAGAAAACTTACTCAATCGTTATCATTTTTGTCCTTAACCTAATAAATTATTGTGAAGTGGAAAATAAATGTATACTTATCTCAAAATTACTGTTAGTTTATTTTTCGGATTTTAATGTTTTTCATAAAATTCTGAGTGTATCGTCCAGTGTATTCTCCTATCAAATTTTAAATCTAAATTTGTTCCTTTATCTGTAACTAGATTGATCTATTGATGAAAATATATAAAATATTTATTTACTTTTTTTCAGTTTTAATTGTTTTATTTAATTAGTTAGTTACCCTAAAAACTACTAGAAATGTAAAATAAAGAAATTCCAAAAATCTAAAAATAAAATAAAAATTCTAAAAAAATAAAAATCCCAGAAAAACACGAAGAAAATAGTCTAATCCACTGCACCCCCCACCTATCTTTTGCTAGTCCTCAAGCAAAACCTAACCCTAAAAAAAAAAGAAAAATTCTAATTTACTTTCGCAGGAATCGCAATTGCACTTAGCACATGCAACAAGCCTTTAAACCCCTAGATTACCCTAGTGTATGAGATGTGTCTCGTAAGAATTTGCAGTGAATGTACCCACAAAATTCATGAAGAAAATAGATTAAGGAGTAAAGAAACGAAAAATAACGAAAAATAAAAAATTTATACAAAAGAAAGATAAATCTTTTTTTAATATATTTAATTCAATCAATCTCACTAATATACAAACTCAAGAACGCAGTTAGATTATCAATTTTCAAATCGAGCGTCATATCAGATACACTTATCATTTTAATCAAAAGTTTTAAATCCTATATTTCAATACCAACTAAAAGATAATCCATTGGCTCCTATACATCTACGTGCACGTGTGATAGTATATTTCGGCCTTGGACTCCAACTCTAACTCATGATTCATCTTCTCTCTCATAACAATTTTTTTCTTTTTTTTTCTTTTTTTCTTTTTTTAAGAATATTTCACCTTTCATGCGAATATCCACGCTTGCTTAGGCGCAAAGCACCCGATTACTCGGATCATACTCTTTTTTTTAAGAATATTTCACCTTTCATGCGAATATTCACGCTTACTTAGGCGCAAAGTACCCGATTACTCGGATCACACACTTTTTTTTCACTCCTGAGGCTATTGCCTTAATACCAGGCGCACCCCCTTTTTTTATCACTCTCGAGGCTATTGCCTTAATACCAGGCGCACCCCATTTTTTTATTCTCACTTTTATCTTTCTTTTTTTTATTGTTTAGAGAGAAAAGACTTACTCAATCGTTATCATCTTTATCCTTAACCTAATAAACTATTGTGAAGTGGAAAATAGATGTATACTTACCTCAAAATTACTGTTAGCGGTATTTATTTTTTGGATTTAATTTTTTTCATAAAATTCTTAGTGTATCATCCAATCTACTCTCATATCAAATTTCAAATCTAAATTTATTCTTTTATTTGTAATTAGGTTGATTTATTGAATAAAATATTTTTTGAATTTTTTTACATTTTTCAGATTTTTTTCAGATATTTTTACTTTTTTTCAATTTTTTTTAATTACCCTAAAAACTATCCAAACTGTAAAATAAAGAAACAAAAAAATCTAAAAAAAAAATAAAAAATTCAAGAAAAAACAAAAAATCCTAGAAAAAACATGAAGACAAATCTCCTAACCCATTCCCCCACACTAAAACTCGTGTATGCTCTTATACACAAACAATGGGTGGTAAAATAAATAAGAAAACTATTATATAAATATTATACACTATCGTCCATCTACGTTATCGTCCATCTACATTATTGTCTCACAAAACACAAAAACTTACTGTGATAAATTTACTGCAAGCACACAATGTTGTAGTGCGAATAGATTGTTCCCATAGGAATCTATTGAAATCTCACTTTTTCTATTATCTTAACAAGCCAACTATTATGGGGTTTTTTTTATTATTCTAGAGTTAGCCTTACACTCCTTTTATTATTTTCCTTCTATATTTTTAACAAAAACAATTACGATTATATGAAAAAGAAGATTTTGTTAATTTAACTTTTATTCAAAATCGTGCTTTTATTCATAAAAGCAAACTATATATCTACAAATAAAATTCAAAGAAACAATTCCAAACCCTAAGCATAGGCCATCAAAAACAAACTTAAGCATAACACAAACTTAAACATAACATATCAAAGTACGTAGATCTACGAATTATTATCTTTAGTTTTATCATAGAAAAATCGTGTCTTTTAATCCTTTTAGGAAGAAGATAAATAAGAATTATACTACGGTTGATCCCTAACTTTATCTACATCTTAAAACTCAGCAAAATTAGTTACTCATGTTTTTATTAATCAAAATGATTTTTTTAATGCATGAGAACTATTTTTTTAGGCATCAAAAAAATTGGGGTAGAGGCAGCTCAACTTGCCACTGATTTACCAACTTTTGCTATTGATTGGTAGCAAATCTTAGGATCTTGGCTCCCTATTTTTGCAGTACGTCTCAATTAATCCTCTTGTTTCAATATAACATGAATATGAAAATGCATACATATATAAATACTATCACAACATCAACATTATCATGACCCCCTGAATGGTTACTCCCCCAATTAGTACAATATATGCCAATTTGACAACTACTATGCTATTTTGTCAGAAAAATCAAATAAAGATAAATAAATTCACATTATTAAATACAAAGGAGTCGCATCACACACTAAGTACAAACCAATAATATTCACATTGAATGCACACGCACACACACACAAATGTAACCAAATTCAAAAGTAATGTTTCAAATTTATGTGTTAGAGATGTTCAAAGCATTAATATCAAACATTAACACAACACTAGTCTAAAAGATATATACGCTATATTTTACCATATTGTTAAGCAATATAACCAATTTTTAGTACATGATCATAACTTTCAACCAACACTCCCCCATGTCATATTCAAAATTTTTATCTAATTTAGTACTTCTCATTTTTTATGAGTCTATACCCCATATTAAAAATTTTCTTTCACTCCACATCTCATATTTGATGAGCTTATTCCACTTATATGGTAAAGGTGACTTTCATCCTCATGGGAAATAAACATATCAGTAAGGGAATCTATTGGTAGTCCACTCCCACTAGGAACTAACTACTTCCTTGAATAATTTTTATTTTCAACACATTGGAGTAAAAAGTACATAAATCACATTTGAAACCGAATACATGCAATGCACTTGGCTACTTTACTATTTATGTCACACATAAAAGTTATAAATAATTGAATGTAAATAAATCTAATGCCAATATACACTAAATTACCCTCAAACGCAGTGTGTACTAAAGCATAAGGGTATAACATACAACAGCACTAGGAAAAGGATACCCATAAAATATATCTCCTAGGTTGTAGGTCAATTGTGCTCACATATTTATGAATACCCCTATAGTACTCCTAACAAGAGTAAATTTTTAGATGTCAACGGTTTTAATTTAGATTTTTATCCAAATTTTATTAAATTTCTCTGTATACCAAGCGCACCACCTTTTTTATTCACTTTTATTTTCCTTTTTTTATTATTTAAAGAGAGAAAACTTACTCAATCGTTATCATTTTTGTCCTTAACCTAATAAATTATTGTGAAGTGGAAAATAGATGTATACTTATCTCAAAATTACTGTTAGTTTATTTTTCGGATTTTAATGTTTTTCATAAAATTCTGAGTGTATCGTCCAGTGTATTCTCCTATCAAATTTTAAATCTAAATTTGTTCCTTTATCTGTAACTAGATTGATCTATTGATGAAAATATATAAAATATTTATTTACTTTTTTTCAGTTTTAATTGTTTTATTTAATTAGTTAGTTACCCTAAAAACTA
The DNA here is from genome assembly GCA_036321105.1 of Dracaena cambodiana. NCBI lineage: Eukaryota > Viridiplantae > Streptophyta > Magnoliopsida > Asparagales > Asparagaceae > Dracaena > Dracaena cambodiana. The sequence continues at coordinate 23,001,461 of JAYEPQ010000005.1, read as the reverse complement.
CTAGAAATGTAAAATAAAGAAATTCCAAAAATCTAAAAATAAAATAAAAATTCTAAAAAAATAAAAATCCCAGAAAAACACGAAGAAAATAGTCTAATCCACTGCACCCCCCACCTATCTTTTGCTAGTCCTCAAGCAAAACCTAACCCTAAAAAAAAAAGAAAAATTCTAATTTACTTTCGCAGGAATCGCAATTGCACTTAGCACATGCAACAAGCCTTTAAACCCCTAGATTACCCTAGTGTATGAGATGTGTCTCGTAAGAATTTGCAGTGAATGTACCCACAAAATTCATGAAGAAAATAGATTAAGGAGTAAAGAAACGAAAAATAACGAAAAATAAAAATTTTATACAAAAGAAAGATAAATCTTTTTTTAATATATTTAATTCAATCAATCTCACTAATATACAAACTCAAGAACGCAGTTAGATTATCAATTTTCAAATCGAGCGTCATATCAGATACACTTATCATTTTAATCAAAAGTTTTAAATCCTATATTTCAATACCAACTAAAAGATAATCCATTGGCTCCTATACATCTACGTGCACGTGTGATAGTATATTTCGGCCTTGGACTCCAACTCTAACTCATGATTCATCTTCTCTCTCATAACAATTTTTTTCTTTTTTTTTCTTTTTTTCTTTTTTTAAGAATATTTCACCTTTCATGCGAATATCCACGCTTGCTTAGGCGCAAAGCACCCGATTACTCGGATCATACTCTTTTTTTTAAGAATATTTCACCTTTCATGCGAATATTCACGCTTACTTAGGCGCAAAGTACCCGATTACTCGGATCATACACTTTTTTTTCACTCTTGAGGCTATTGCCTTAATACCAGGCGCACCCCCTTTTTTTATCACTCTCGAGGCTATTGCCTTAATACCAGGCGCACCCCATTTTTTTATTCTCACTTTTATCTTTCTTTTTTTTATTGTTTAGAGAGAAAAGACTTACTCAATCGTTATCATCTTTATCCTTAACCTAATAAACTATTGTGAAGTGGAAAATAGATGTATACTTACCTCAAAATTACTGTTAGCGGTATTTATTTTTTGGATTTAATTTTTTTCATAAAATTCTTAGTGTACCATCCAATCTACTCTCATATCAAATTTCAAATCTAAATTTATTCTTTTATTTGTAATTAGGTTGATTTATTGAAGAAAATATTTTTTGAATTTTTTTACATTTTTCAGATATTTTTACTTTTTTTCAATTTTTTTTAATTACCCTAAAAACTATCCAAACTATAAAATAAAGAAACAAAAAAATCTAAAAATAAAATAAAAAATTCAAGAAAAAACTAAAAATCCTAGAAAAACATGAAGACAAATCTCCTAACCCACTCCCCCACACTAAAACTCGTGTATGCCCTCATACACAAACAATGGGTGGTAAAATAAATAAGAAAACTATTATATAAATATTATACACTATCGTCCATCTACGTTATCGTCCATATACATTATTGTCTCACAAAACACAAAAACTTACTATGATAACTTTACTGCAAGCACACAATGTTGTAGTGCGAATAGATTGTTCCCATAGGAATCTAAGATGTTTTGAAATCTCACTTTTTCTATTATCTTAACAAGTCAACTATTATGATCAAGAGGGGTTTTTTTTATTATTCTAGAGTTGCCTAAAATATCGAATTCACTACACTCCTTTTATTATTTTCCTTCTATATTTTTAACAAAAACAATTACGATTATATGAAAAAGAAGATCTTGTTAATTTAACTTTTATTCAAAATCGTGCTTTTATTCATAAAAGCAAACTATATTTCTACAAATAAAATTCAAAGAAACAATTCCAAACCCTAAGCATAGGCCATAAAAAACAAACTTAAGCATAACACAAACTTAAGCATAACATATCAAAGTACTAGATCTACGAATTATTATCTCTAGTTTTATCATAGAAAAATCGTGTCTTTTAATCCTTTTAGGAAGAAGATAAATAAGAATTATACTACGGTTGATCCCTAACTTTATCTACATCTTAAAACTCAGTAAAATTAGTTACTCATGTTTTTATTAATCAAAATAATTTTTTTAATGCATGAGAACTATTTTTTTAGGCATCAAAAAAATTGGGGTAGAGGCAGCTCAACTTGCCACTGATTTACCAACTTTTGCTATTGATTGGTAGCAAATCTTAGGATCTTGGCTCCCTATTTTTGCAGTACGTCTCAATTAATCCTCTTGTTTCAATATAACATGAATATGAAAATGCATACATATATAAATACTATCACAACATCAACATTATCATGACCCCCTGAATGGTTACTCCCCCAATTAGTACAATATATGTCAATTTGACGACTACTATGCTATTTTGTCAGAAAAATCAAATAAAGATAAATAAATTCACATTATTAAATACAAAGGAGTCGCATCGCACACTAAGTACAAACCAATAATATTCACATTGAAAGCACACGCACACACACACAAATGTAACAAAATTCAAAAGTAATGTTTCAAATTTATGGGTTAGAGATGTTCAAAGCATTAATATCAAACATTAACACAACACTAGTCAAAAAGATATATACGCTATGTTTTACCATATTGTTAAGCAGTATAATCAATTTTTAGTACATGATCATAACTTTCAACCAACACTCCCCCATGTCATATTCAAAAATTTTATCTAATTTAGTACTTCTCATTTTTTATGAGTCTATACCCCATATTCAAAGAGATACTCCTGAACATTAAGCTCTAAACTTAACAAAAAGAATATCAAAGTTCCCTTCTAGTTCGATTGAACATTCAATAGCCAACTGATTGTAGAAACTACTGAGGTTGATGCATAATGAAAAATGAAAATGTTTCCTGAGGTCAGAATTATGAACTTTTGAAATGACTACAACCACAAAAACAACTAAGCCTTTTATCACAAGTACTTGGGGTAGGCTATATGAAACAAAAGAGAATCACGCTGGCTCGACTACACTGATAATCCTTCATCATTCATTACTATTGAGTAATATGTCCTCATTAAACCTCTAGAATCCATATCTTTTCGCATCACCTCCATCCATGTTTTCTACGATTTTCCTTTCGTTTTTTTAACTTGTCCTATGTTGATAAGCTCCCATCGTCGAACTTTTAAAATGGCTCTTTAAAAATTGCTATAAACTAAGGCACTTGCGTCCCCTAGTATTTTTAGCTGTTTCAATGTTTTTTAAAACGTATCTCCATGTGCGTGGAGACATTTCATTCTTCAAGGCTTTAAATTGGTAAAATAGACAAAAAAAAAAATATGAGATCCAAAAGAAAATATGTGAAAGAAATGAAAAGAAATAAGGAAACCGCACAACAATAATTATTCATCCATTTATTGTGCAGGTCATCTGTAAGTATATACTGTGTAGAGTACATGTCTTGACCTCACCGACCAAATCTCGCTATTTGGATATTGAAAGGATGCACTACTAAAAAATATGAGCGGCTAGGTTGGAGAGTCGAAGGGTGAGAGTGGAGAATGAGTGTCAGCATATTGATAAAATTTGTCTATGGAGCATGGATACGAATACGGGACATGGATATAATACGAAGCATGGTAAAATCCTAAGAAAGTAGGATAGAGGGACATGCCAATCAAAATTTATCATTATTTATAAATATAGATAAATTTATAAATAAAATAAATATTAACTAGCAAACTATTATCATAAGATATTTATCTATAATAAATGCAAGCATGTTCATTTAGTTGCATTTTCTAGCTGTTTAATCAAATAATAGTATGAATATTTAAAGTAGTAAAATATCCCATATCAAATAGTAATAAAATACCGATTAATTAGTCTTTGAGTTTCTTTACTTTTAGGTTTTCTATAACCATATAGAACAAGTTCAAATTGACTTACTAGTACAGGAGGAAATGTGGAAACTTGGAATATACTAATAAACGACTATATAATGACCATAGACCATGGTTGAATTTAGAACACAAACAAATATCTCACTAAAAAACAACAGACCTTTAACTCATTCACACCATTTATTATGATTTCCTATTTTGCTCAAACAATTAACAAAAAATAAGGTTAAAAAACTCTATATATAAATGCTAAATTGTCGCGCATTTCAAATCGACTATTAATTGGATACAAGCATTGTGCATTGAAGACAAGTAGGACATAAACATTCTGTGTAATGCAAGATAAGCAATGTGACAACATTCATGTAAGAGAGGCACATGTGAGCATCATGTAATAGCCTAACCGTTACCCCCCGACAACCCCCAAATCAGAAACACCCAAAAAAATACCCAATCAATCTTGGTTGACAGCAAAATTCTACTATAGTTCAACATAATTTCCTAGTTAAATCTTGATAATTCTCAAGGAAAAAACATAAACAGAGACCGTCGAATCTATAGTCAATTTTATCAAATGTAGTAGTGATTTCAGTATATGAAGAATATCAATATCCATATTTGTCTCAGGAAGATGAAAATAATTATAAATATGGTAAACTGCCGATGCGGAGCTCTCTTCTGCATCGGCTCTGTTTACATTCCTAGCATGTACTCAAAAGTCTAGGCTAATATCAAATTAAGACATATGGAAGCATAAATGTGCTTATAATTCAGTTGTACGAGATTAAATCTCCTCAAAGCAATCCAAGATAGGCCGTGGTGTAATCCATTTCCACTCATGGTACGTCATCGGGAGAAACATCACTATGTGTATTTTTGCCTTGCTTCAACTACAATTTGTTACTTTGTGCATTTTTTATATTAGCATATTCAAGCGCTTAATTGGTTTACAATTGTATTTTTTGGAACAAAGCATGCTATGCAAAAGTTTGTTTATTTTGTTGAATAACAAATATTTGTACAGGAACCTACCGTCCATAGTACAAATATTCTAATGATAACGAGTTAATTCAAATTATATCACTGTTTACGAATCAATCATATACTAGATAGGATGTGAGGAAGAGGATAAGGGGTTATGGGTGGTGATGGCTCTCAGTTGGGAACTCTGGTGGTGTGGGTTTTAAACCAACTTGACTTGAGGAAGACAGGCGGGGTTGCCCAAATCTAAGGCATTAGCAATTCTTCTTTTGGTTTTTATCTCTTTATCTTTCTGTACAAGAGGTATCGATAGCGAATTAGAGAGGATGTGATAGCGTTTCCAATGAAAGAAGGTTGAGGGCAGTACAACAATGGCAAGGCTTGTGTGGCGATTGAAATCCAGCATGTCTAAGAAGGCACGGGAGATTGCAGGGAATTGGTGATCACCAAAAACTGTTGCAATGTCATGCTTATAAAGGGTTGAGATTTCGACACCAAAAGCAAGCAAAACATTCAAAGGCAACAATAATGTTATAAATACCGGCACTAAAAAAAATTGAAGGATAACAAAAGTGAGTGGCAAGACATTGGACGGGGTATATAGTGAGCCTGTTGGAAGCAGGGACGAGATTTCCCTACCTTGTTGTACATCAAGTCTTGTGTCGATGGGAAATGATAACATGGTTCAGTCTTATCAACGTCAGCACGGATGCGATGTTGCAACGATCAATGAAAATGGGACTATGGTGATCATCGATGTATAAGGATATGATTGCATTGTGCAACTGCAAAGGCAACAGACCAAGTGTTAGCTCCACAGTCTTAACATGCCACAAACGACAGCAAGGAGGGCTCGTATAGTGGTGAAGAAGGGCACTGGAGATACTGAATTTTTTAAGATTCAGTTTGTCATATTCCAATTTTCAAATCTCTAATTTGGAATTTTGGATTCACATTTCGAACTTGAATTCATAATTCAAAATATCTAATATCTGGTGCCATCACTTGCTAATATTGAAAGCACACATATGAGAGTCATCCCAATACAAAATACTCCAGTCTATTTGTATTGCTCATGTATTTCTGTTTTATTTTTACATCTACACATATGCAAAGGGAGCTTTTATGTGTTTTTGTATTTTTCCACTTTTTCTACTTTGTCTTGTTACATTATAGCTTATTAGGTGTATATTACTCACCGTTTATGCCTTAAAAAATTATTTAGCCTTTAGGTATCCTTTCCTTCCTTTTTTTTTCTTTATAGGCTTAATCTACATATCAGTTCCCTAAAAGATGGCAGTACAATCTACAAGTGTCGACAGATTCTTCTTGGAATGTCATATATACTTTTTAAACAAACAAAACTGAAAGGATAACAATGTAATTTCTCTAGGAAAAACAAAGGTTCACTTAAAAGAGAATGAGGCATATAATTGAACACCACTTATTTATACAACTTAACATCCAACAAAATAACATATATAGATAGAGAATATCACATTTCAAGGAGTATCAAGAGCAGGAATTCATTCCCAAAAAGATGAATCTAGCCCAGTTGTCTATCTTATTTTACCAATATACCACTCGAAATAGTGTGGCATTGATCTACAATTTCAAGAAAAAGCGAACGCCAATGCTGTTCATTTACTTTCTATAGCAGTTTCATGGATAATTTCAAAAAAAGGATTACACATCTAAAACACTAACCAAAACCCTAGAAAACTAGCACAAAGATAAAAGATAATTTCACATGAAAGAATGCATCTTGAAATCACTAGTTTCAATCCAACTCCAGTCAAATCATCCCCATTTACAGATCAAGTGCACTCAAATCATAACCCTAGAAGTCGAAGCAAGAGTTGGGGATTAGGGTTTTGTACCGTTTGATTGTCGGTGACCTTGAGCACGAGCTTGCCTTCGATAGCGCCTGTACTTCATCACGTACCAAAACTTCAAGAAACCAAAAATGAACGAATTCAGATCAAAACCAGACCAAACCAAAACAAAAGATCAAAAAGATCGAGAAATACCGTCTCAAGATGGATTCGCTTTTGATAGGTGGACCGAGACGAAATCGTCCCAAGAATCATAACCCTAGAAATCGAAGCAAGAGTTGGGGATTAGGGTTTTGTACCGTTTGATTGTCGGTGACCTTGAGCACAAGCTTGCCTTCGATGCTTCAAGAAACCAAATATCTGATCTATATCCAAGAATCTGATTTATACCTGATCCATCGCTCAGCAGCTTCAGGCTCCGGAGGAAGTTGTGGTAATCTCGGTCGACGATGGAAGGGTCGAGAGGATCGAGATTAATCTGGCTCGAATCAGATGTAGAAGGAGAGAGGCTGGACAACATCTCATCATTCGTTACCTTCTTCTTCTTCTTCATTATCTTGTTCTTAATTATCTTCTCCTTCTTTCGCTGACGCTCATCATCCTTCTTCCCTTTCTTGTTGTTGTTGACGACATTGCTGCATTTGAGTGGGGATTCATCTACATCATCATCTGCTGCCGCCGCCGCTTCGTACCTGAGGTGGATGATGGGTTCGATGTGGAGGACGTAGGAGGTGCCACTGGCGTCTGGAGTGAGATGGTCCAAGAAGAACCTGTACTGGGGATCATAATCTTCTTCTTCAAGATTCTCCTCCTTCAACTCCTCCTCCTCCTCCTCCTTTTTGATCTTGTGTCGCAGCCAGTTCCCTCTATGGGAGGAGGTCGCCGGAAACGGCGGAGGCATGACGTAGCCGTTGATCGGACGGGATCCGATCTGAATAATTAAGAATTGAAGACAAAAAGGAGATTGAAGAAGAAGGAGAAACAAATTAGGGGGAAAAAAATGGAGACGGAAGCTGTTGAAGGGGCCCAGAGGGGAACGGGGGTTTTAAATTAATTTAGGTTTAGATTCATTAATGTATTAATTGAGATAGAGGGAAATGCCAAGGGCCTGATTTCTTGCTGTCTTAGCCTTTGAGTCTCGGGATTCTCGCTCGCTGGCTCTCTCTCTCTCTCTCTCTAAATCAGGCAACTGATGACAGAAGATACCAGGGGCGACGGGAATGGAAGCGTACCAGAAATTGGGATCCACTCCTCCCCTCCCCAAAGTAGAGTAGAGTAGAGTAGAGTAGGGCGGAGCAGAGTAGATGCCTTTTTGTTTGGTTTGCAGGGTAGTGGGCCCCATCTGGCGCTGGCTGCTGGGGCTCATTTCTTATAATAATAAATGAAGGAGCGGAGGCAGCAGGTAACGGGTCGCAGTGGTAAGAGGGTTGGAGTCGCAGTAAACAGTGGTATGAGCTGGGCTGGCTGTATCTGTATGGATCCATTCTAGACAGAGCTTATAAATAATAATAATAATAATAACAACACAAATCGCTAAGCTGTTGGGTCGAGTTTTTACTTCCAAGTCTGCAGGAACAGGATAATTTTTAATACTAGCCAGCACACATCAATTTAGTAATAAGCTCAAGTATAATTAATCAGGAGCTTAGTAGACATGTACAGCCCACCCAGACTCGCCAGTCTCACCGTTGTACGTACTGGCAGAAATGTATCCATCAGTATACATGCATCCATCAGTATACATGCAATGCAAGGAAGGTTGTATATATATATATATATATATATATATATATATATATATATATATATATATATATATATATATATATATATATATATATATATATATATATATATATATATATATATATTAATTAGCTGTGAGATGACAGCGTACATAACGGGCAAGTCCCAGCTCATACTGCTTCCTTTCCTGCAAATTATTAAGTGTTGGTGATGGGCAGATGGGAATTAATTGTAATATCATAAAATTCGAGCAATCTATATTGTTCTCTTGAGATCAGTCTTGTTGAAAAAATCTACTAAAATTAATTTTGGACACCGAAATAAGATTCGGTGAACGTAACTTTAAATCTACAAATCCAAATGACATTCGGTCTTCGCGATTATTAATTTTGTAATATTTTAGATTTTTGGTGATTTTTCTTAGGAGGTCAAAAAATACTCATAAAATTACTAATTTAATAATATTAAAATCATCCTTTTAATTATTTCAAAATTTCGGTTTATTTAGTTCGGATATCGAAACAACAAACGGATAATTTTGTAGTACTCTTCTCATCTCATTGAACACCATACCTTACTTCGAAGAACGTTACACGTAATCAAAATTATTAAATTATTAAATAGATAAATAAAATTATTAATTAAATATGTTAGACACAGAGAGGTTGTGGGTTTGATGGAAATGGCAGCAACCTCCAGAGGGGCCAATCAATGAAAGGTTTGAAGATAAATACATACATACATATACATATATATATATATATATATATATATATATATATATATATATATATATATATATATATATATATATATATATATATATATATATAAAGAAGAGAAAAAATAAGAGGGAAGAAAGAAAACTTAATCGAATCGAGGATTCAGAAAAAATTAAAGAAGATAAAAAGGAACCCAATATAAATAACACACTGTCCTTCTTCTAGTGCACGTCGAATTGATTATTTTTCTTTTAATTATATAATTTTTCTTTAATTATATTATTGTAGAAGTAATTAAATATTGATCTTTTTGTTAAATTAAGTTTCGGTTTGGAATAGAAAACTTATTTTAAGTATGAGAATATTCACATTTATAATTATGTTCATTACAATAAATTTTGTAAATATGTATGAAAATAAAAATAAAAGAAAAAGGAAAAGAAGAGAAAAGAAAAGGAAGAAGGAGCAGAGAAAAGAAAGAGAGAGAGAGAAGAAAGGGGGGGGGGGTGCGGGGGAGTAAGAAAAAGAAAAAAAAAAAGAGGGAACAAATAGGGAAACTGGCTAAAAGTAGCAGGCTGGGATTTAACTTGGGCCAAAAAAAAGAAAATAAAGAAAATAAAAATAGACTGGGCCAGCCCAGCCCAGTCCAGTAAGCAAAAGAAAAAAAATTTCGCAATGGGCCTGAGCCGGACAGGAAAGAAAAGGAAAAATAAAAATAAAATAAAAATATGAATAAGTGAGAATTTAGTGGGTTTCGACTTAATGGATTAAATGATTGAGGGATTGGAGTTGGACTTGGCTTGGATTAATTGGAAATAATTGATAGATTGGAAATAAAATAAAAATAATAATAATAGTAATAAAATTAAATAATAAATAATTGATAGGTTAGGCTTGGATTTTAATTGGAAGTTAATCAAAGAGAAATGTATATCAATATATATGACTGAGCCTAGAAATATAATAAATGCATAAGTTTTGGTTTAAAAATAATATAGTATTATTATATGATGCACTTGGTTTCCAAATTGGGCAATTGATTGGTATTGAGAATTGAATCAGATTATTGAAATAATTTTGACGATATGCATTGTGATACAATTATGCACTAATATCTATCATGCTCATGTCATGTGCCTTGATGTTACAAATTATGGGTTATATTACTACATGTCATGTACAGTCATGGAAATGCAAGCATACTATCATGAATTGAAAAACAATTAAAAAGGCAAAGGAAAAGTAAACAAATAAATGTAAAATAAATTTTTTATGTGCATAATGTATTATGAATACGGTGATGGGAGAAACTATATGATCGATAAGAGTTTTACCGTATAAAAATTGATTGTAATGCTAGGATCGAGATTTTTTTACTACAACGATCTGGTTGATTACTGGATAACCAATTGATAATTGTTATCCAGAATGGTATGTCCGTTACTGTACTACAGTACAAAAATTGATTGTAGTGTCTAGCGACATATCATAGTGTAGTGCCATGAATATTAAGGTCTGGTCCCAGATATGCACGGGCACTTATATGATAATGGAGAATAGCGCTATCTTATCCATTAATACAGTTTCTATAATTAAATTGGACGGTGATTGAGACCAATAGAATATAGGATTAAATAGATAGATCACTTATTGTCGTGTATGTTTATTTATTTATGATTGTTTTCATTTTTAATTTATATGTACACAAACAACACTGACATAAACATGCTCATGCACACTGATATTTCTATACTATGATAGTACACAATTTCTCTTTTAAAATATGTTACTTACTGGGTTTAATTCCTTGGGTTTTGAATCCAGATTTGAAAGGTGAAGGAGGGATCCAGTCCCAGTTGAAAACCCGTACTTCGTTGAACTGATCAAGTGATAATAGGCAAGCGAAATACACTCTTGAGAACCCTTGTATATTTTGTTTATATTTCATTTTTTCTGGACACTGCTTTCTCTTTTGATTCTTTTGTATTCATATTTAAAGTAGTGTATCATTTTATATAATGAACTCTTTATATAAATGAAATCCTTTCAGTTTCAGATATATTATTTACTCATTTGATTGTGGCAGTAATTACGGTTATTCTAAGATCTTGTGACTGTTGGATTGTCTAGTGTAAGTATTAAATAGCGTCCTTCGTTTAGGGAAGCAGCTGAAAAATGGGGGCGTTATATTAATGCTTATTACAACAGTTCGACTGTTGATCAAAACATCAATCCGACGATCTATTACTTAAAATTATAATGAACCGTACTTATGCCTATATATACATGCATATGCATGGAAGGGAGAGCTGTGGAGTGTCTAGCTAGCTACCATTTTGGCGAGGCTAGCTCTCTGCTGGTGGTAGGAGGCAGAGCGTGATGCAAGCCGTCAAGGCCTTGCCTTGGCACCATTAATGAATTGACTCGTTAATTGTGGGAACCAAGCTTGCAGTGGCACCAAACCCTCAACTCATTGGTTAATTAGATTCCATCAATCAGCATTCGGGACTTCATTTATACATAGTGGGCTCAGACTGAGAGTGCAGACATATATATATAACCTTGTCAACTATGATGCTGCTGTTGCTGCTGCTGCTCGGCAAGAACATCCACCCTCTTTGGTTGTGGATGGGTGGCTGGCCTACGTGTTCTCTAGCCTGACAGACGTAGGCCAGCCTCTTCCAGCTGCAGGTTGCGTTTGACTCTGTCCATGGCCAGGATCCCACGACACGGAGGGGATGCAGTTATTTCCTAAAAGCATGTAGATTTCAGATGTTAAGATATATGGAACTATGCATGAAGGACTGGATTCATCAGAAGCAGAAAAACAGTAAGCTTGTGGCACGTCACCGCATTTTTTACATGCTCATTGGCATAGGATAGTGAAGAATGCAGCCTGCAGTGTGTGATCAGATGGTAACATATGCCGAGGGGTGGCAAAGGGACTGAGTTCCCTTGAGTCATTCGGGTGTGTGTGTGTGTGTGAGAGAGAGAGAGAGAGAGAGAGTCTTGTTTTTTAAAGTAATCGAGTCAGTAGACAGAATCAAGGAGCTCTGCTCTCGTCTGTTCCCTTCTCTGTGTTTGCGTTGACGAAATTACGGGGCACAGGGTCCTTGTTAGTCATTGGTGCTGCTGTATTTAATTATAGGACTAGTTACGAGCAAAGAGATATATGTCCACATCCAGCCACAGCTAGCAGAGATATTTACCAATTTCTAATTTCTTTTCTTGCTATTTACTCTATTTATTGTATTGTATTTGAGGAAATAATAATTATAAATTTACAGTACATAGAGAGCGGGAAGTCAATTCAGTGCTCATTGTTTGAGATGTCTTGCATGAGGATTGAGATTGACAATGGAGATGACACCGAGAGAGACTTGCGATTCTCTATTCTCAAGGTAAATACGGAAGAACAAATATTTTTTCAACATGCTAACGACGACCAGATAAATTCCAGATCAGCATGCCTCTATGGACTTGGGATCCCAGAAATAATATAAATAAACAAATAAATAGAGGAGGAAGCAGCACCAGAAGCTATTTATACATTTGTGTTTTGATCAGCAAAATGCCTGTAAGATATGAAAATCACTGGCTACAAACTTCGCTTACCCATCTCAAGTACCTGATGGACATCAACAACAAGTTACACACCCCTTTCCTTCTTTCAAGTGAAAAAAAAATTGACTATGAGTTTTAAAATAAGCACTTGGATAAACTACAAAACATGATATGAGCTTTTCTTGCAGTAACTGTGAGGTCATAACTGGCTCTCACCCAGCTTCAAACAATTGATTCGCGATATAGCTAACTTTACTTCAAATAAGTAGAAGCTATCCACAGAAGCACATAGCTGATCAGAGAAGTTGCGACTCCAAAACTTCTTGGACCTTTCAGTAGAGGTGGAACCACAGAAACCATCAAGAAGGTACCCAACAGCCATGCTAAAGAATGCCAGCATCAGAAGATAATTATTGAGAAGAAAAAAAAAAAACAGTGTAATGCAGTACGGTAGAACTTAAAAAATCTGAAATGCCTTTATGATTACAGGTTTTATAGCATAACATCACAGCAAAATTTTTTTCCCCAGTTAGCAGTTATATGCTTAGGACTGGAAACTACAGTGAAGAATTGGTTGCTTCTGTGCAGGATATAGGTGGAACCACACTAGTTAACTGCATATGTATATTAACAAGCGATGCTCGTATACACTAAGCAGAACCCATAAAATTATAGTGAACACATCAAAATTATCAATGCCAAAAGAAAAAAAAATGAAGTCTTGATTTTTTAAAACCATGGGAATGCATGAGAATCAGGATGCAAAAGCAAGAAAGCTTTCATGGAAACTATGGATTTGAGCCTTTGCAACTACATCGGTATATGAATAGTTTACTTTCTATCTACATACAGATGCTTATATACTGCATAAGAATGCACAGATGGCGGTAATTTAGATTTATATTCGGTATAGATTTGAATGATCAGAATGAAGAGTCAACTAACCCATTATCTTAAGAGAATGATCATGATTTGTTAAGTTTTGAAAAACTTACAAAGCCTATGCAGAATGGATAAAAAAAAGGGATCAAATCCTTGAAACTAAATTAAACAAGAAAACCTTGATTCTCCAACACCTGGTTCCAGTCGACAATGGGTCCCTCACAACCATACATTCTAAGATGCTTGACTACATGTGTTCATCTTTATAGGTTTTCTCCTTAAAAGAATTGAAACATGCATGCAACACATTAATTGATTAAAACATCCAGCAATTGAGTTGTTTTCAGTTCATTTTTAAGTATGTAAACGTGACACATAAAAAACCATCCTACAAAGTGAATTGAAATGGTATTTGGTAATGGATGCATTGACAAATTATACTTAGGAGATATGCTGTAATTAACATTTTACCTATGCAGTGCCATTCTCTCATTGCTGGAAGACATTGCAAAGACAAAACTAATGGAAAATATAACAAGGTATCCTCAAAAGCTTACCATAGCAATTCTTCAGCGTCACAAGTCTAATGATTCCCAAATAAACATACATATGCTCAATAGTTTCTTTGCGAACTACCATCACATATCAAAACCGTTCACAGGAAATTGTGATCTCCCTCCTTTTTCTTTTTCTTTCTTTTTTTTTAATTCTTGTGGCCATTTTTTCGGATCACTTGAAAAAGAACAGTGCTAAATGCATCAACTATTCCTCTTATCCTAAATGTTTGCTTCAGGTGCACAGTTACATAGTAAAGCAGATCTTTGAAAATTCTCAAGGCACACTTGTTACCAGCAATCACAACCGCTATCATTTAGTGCCCATGTGCATTCCCTATCTTCATATTCTTGTCTTTTGTGTTCTACCTTCAGCCAAGAAACAGAACTGCGTCTTACCTGACAAGCTCAATCACTCACAGCTTCTATGAGTTTAAAGAAATAACAGAAATATTGGGCCTGTGTTCCCACATCCTAACACCAGATGCTTCTTTTCCTGTTTTCCCTTCCAATATGAGAATTTATATAAGAAATTGGAGACCAAAACAGAGATAAGGATATATTAATTAGGCTTGTCAAGATGAAAGATAGGACGAAAGACCTAGTTTGTGAGTATCAAGAGTGACCATCAAAGAAGTTAAATAAGAATCACATTAGAAAACATACAGTAGAACCAAATGATTCTAACTAGTTTATAAACTATAAGTATTGCAGAAAAGTTAGGCTTAGCGAAACTAAAGCTGTTATCAAGAAAAGAGTCGTACAGAGAGTTGTAGAACTAGATAACATCTCCATTGGGACTAGAAGCATTTGGGAGATACAGGCTTAGCATAGTTAACTAGGGATACATATGGTTGCAACATCGTTGAAAAAATAAATCTTGTTAGTTAATATATAATATCCTAATCACAAAATTCAAATTTTGACTTGGAATAGAAGTTTAAATATTATGATATTTTGGTAAGATCTTGATTTTGTAAATTTAGATTTTGCCAACCAAAAATATTTTCTTACTTATGGATTTTAAATATTTAAAGTATTAGGATATTTCGTGACAATCATGGTTGTCCAAACATGCTTAATTTAATCAAGAAAAGTGTAGATTTTAAAAAAAAAAAATGCCTGACAAAAAAAAGAATGACCAGTTTAGTGCATATATATAAGAATAAAATGAGCCTAAGAAGATTATACAAAGTTGTTCAAACCATCATGAGATCAAATTTATGAGTTATGAGCTACGCATGGAACTTGGAAAGAGAATATTAATGAGTAAAAGCTAAGAAACGAAGCATTTTGTCAGAATTTTTTTAGTTTTATGCTAGGGAGATCGACTATGAAGTCTACTTCTCTATTAATATGATTGACATGGAGATATAGGAAGGCAAAGAAAAATCCACGGAGTTTTCATTGAGTAAGAAAAGACAAGGAAAAACTTAAGGTAAGGTCCTTAGAGAGAGATTGTGGTGGGTTTAAGAGAAGAAACAAGAATTTATTAGGTATATTAATATGATGAAAGATATGTAAAATAGAGTAGTAACTAAGACCAACATTGTAAAATAGAGGAGTTATGAGCTACGCATGGAACTTGGAAAGAGAATATTAATGAGTAAAAGCTAAGAAACGAAGCATTTTGTCAGAAATTTTTTAGTTTTATGCTAGGGAGATCGACTATGAAGTCTACTTCTCTATTAATATGATTGACATGGAGATATAGGAAGGCAAAGAAAAATCCACGGAGTTTTCATTGAGTAAGAAAAGACAAGGAAAAAACTGTAACGCCCCCACTTCGGCTCTACCTTTTTGCTTTTTTTTTTTTTTTTTTTTTTTTTTTTTTAAGTGGGCGACATTACTTAATACTATGAATAACTCAACAGTCCCATGATCTTGGAATAACCGTAACTACTGCCATGTCAAGATGAATAACCACGTCTGAAACTGAAAGGATTTCATTTATACAGAGAGTTGATTACATAGAATGGCACACTGCTCTAAATATTTACACAAAAGAGTTAAATACTACAAGTTAAAGCAGTGCCCAGAAAAAGAAAACAAGAACAAGAAGTGACAAAGGAGACAAGAACAAGAAGTGCGAAGTACCCCAATAGTATTGTGCTAGCAGTATCCTCTACTCGACCTGGTTGGTGAAGTAAGGATCGTTGTCTGGAGCAATCTCTCCTTCTCTTCTTTCGTGATCTGGGCTTAAGAAAACCCAGGGGATTAAACCTAGCAAGTAACACAAAAACAAGATACACGTGTACTTTCACAGTACAAATAAATAAAAGAATAAATAAATTACGTTGATACAATCGTATCTTAAGAATGCTGAAAATGAATTGAGTAAGACTATTCATTCAAATAGCAGAAACAAATCATGTAAAGGTGATAAGTGTAAGCGAAGTAAATATCAATCATGTTGCATATAATCAGAACAATGTAAATCATTCACAAGCTTCGATATCAATCATGTTGCATGTAACCAGAACAATGTAAATCATTCACAAGCTTCGTGTAAAATTTAATAGGTCCATGTCATGTTAGTGTTGGAATTGAAACTCAATGATGGATAAGATAGCGCGCAGTTTCTCATATTGTACAAGTGCCCGTGCATACCCGGGACCCGGCCTCTAATTCATGGCGCTGAACCATGACACACCGCTAGGTGCTACAAGTCAGATCCCGTTAAATGAAACAAGTAACGGGCATCACCCATATGGTGACTCATGTATCAGATGGTGGCTCAGTACCACCCAGTGCTGCTAGTAAAAGGCCCTCAGCACCTAATCAAGAAGTTGGCCAACAAGATCCTTGTACAATACAGTACTTATCTATCCATCATGTAGTTTTTCCCATGTTAGTAATGCATATGATATGCGTGAATTAAAGGAAACACGTGGACCCTCATGTCAAATTGTACACATATCATTTCACAAGAATCAAGAGTTCAAGAATCAAGATTTGGAATCATGTACACATGTATTATAAGGATGCTTCATGTCATGTAATAATGATACTAGA
The DNA here is from genome assembly GCA_036321105.1 of Dracaena cambodiana. NCBI lineage: Eukaryota > Viridiplantae > Streptophyta > Magnoliopsida > Asparagales > Asparagaceae > Dracaena > Dracaena cambodiana. The sequence continues at coordinate 22,984,310 of JAYEPQ010000005.1, read as the reverse complement.
ACTTGTAATCATGTCTTGTAATAAAGATACTAGAACCTGTTATCATGTCATGTAATAAGGATACTAGAACTTGTAATCATGTCTTGTAATAAAAATACTAGAACTTGTTATCATGTCGTGTAATAAGGATACTAGAACTTGTAATCATGTCTTGTAATAAAGATACTAGAACTTGTTATCCTGTAATAAGGATACTAGAACTTGTGATAAGGATACTAGAACTTGTAATCATGTCTTGTAATACAGATACTAGAATTTGTCATCATGAATAATCTTGCCTTCATGTATAATGTTGATATTCACATGTCATATTATCATAAATCAATGGCCAAACGCGAGCTAAAAGGATAGTCAAACAGGAAGCAGAAATAGTCAAACGCGAGGCTAAAAATGGCCAAACGCGAGGCTAAAAGGATAGTCAAACAGGAAGCAGAAATAGTCAAACGCGAGGCTAAAAATTGCCAAACGCGAGGCTAACAATGGCCAAACGCGAGGCTAAAAGGATAGTCAAACAGGAAGCAGAAATAGTCAAACGCGAGGCTAAAAATTGCCAAACGCGAGGCTAAATATGGCCAAACGCGAGGCTAAAAGGATAGTCAAACAGGAAGCAGAAATAGTCAAACGCGAGGCTAAAAATGGCCAAACGCGAGGCTAAAAGGATAGTCAAACAGGAAGCAGAAATAGTCAAACGCGAGGCTAAAAATTGCCAAACGCGTGGCTAAAAATGGCCAAACGCGAGGCTAAAAGGATAGTCAAACAGGAAGCAGAAATAGTCAAACGCGAGGCTAAAAATTGCCAAACGCGAGGCTAACAATGGCCAAACGCGAGGCTAAAAGGATAGTCAAACAGGAAGCAGAAATAGTCAAACGCGAGGCTAAAAATTGCCAAACGCGAGGCTAAAAATGACCAAACGCGAGGCTAAAAGGATAGTCAAACAGGAAGCAGAAATAGTCAAACGCGAGGCTAAAAATTGCCAAACGCGAGGCTAAAAATGGCCAAACGCGAGGCTAAAAGGATAGTCAAACAGGAAGCAGAAATAGTCAAACGCGAGGCTAAAAATTGCCAAACGCGTGGCTAAAAATGGCCAAACGCGAGGCTAAAAGGATAGTCAAACAGGAAGCAGAAATAGTCAAACGCGAGGCTAAAAATTGCCAAACGCGAGGCTAAAAATGGCCAAATGCGAGGCTAAAAGGCTAGTCAAACAGGAAGCAGAAATAGTCAAACGCGAGGCTAAAAATTGCCAAATGCGAGGCTAAAAATGGCCAAACGCGAGGCTAAGCCAAAAATAGCTAACATCCGTAAATCAGGCTAAGTATGCAGTCCAGAAATTTTTCTAAGTATGCAGATCCAATATGATGTGAATTTATCCATAAAGAAAAAGGAATCATGTACTCATAATAAAAATCAAATAATTTTCAAGAAAGATCATACATGCTACTTGTACTCAAATACGATTCAAAGAGAGAACAAGAACAAGGTGATACTTGCCTCTATTCCCTTTAATCTCCTCCTTTGTTGTAGTAAAGCCTCCCTTCTATTTTCTTTACTCAACGAACTAGAAGAACCAAGGGTGATTTCTATTTTGTTCTTTTTGATAAGAATTCTCTTTGAGAGAATAAGGTTATATATTCCTAAGGGCATTTTGGTCACCTTATCCTCTAGCCTAGTCCTAAGGCTTCTTGCATGCATGACAAATGCCAACTAGAGTGCCACCTCTCATTCTCTTTTAACAACTCATCCCCACAAAAGGCCAAGGTGGTGCCCTTAGAAATTAAATTTAAATTTGAAGGTGTATAGAAAGAAACTTTTGCCTTGATAATTTGAAATGATAGTTTGGGGTGTTACAGAAAAACTTAAGGTAAGGTCCTTAGAGAGAGACTGTGGTGGGTTTAAGAGAAGAAACAAGAATTTATTAGGTATATTAATATGATGAAAGATATGTAAAATAGAGTAGTAACTAAGACCAACACTGTTGGGAATGGAGGCTGTTTCAAAACAATGTTTCCTCAATATGTCAAGGAGGGGGAAAGTATGCAGAGGCATATGTTAATGGAGGTAATTTGTGACATTGTGTCACTTGAGTGCATGGATACAGTCAGCAATCAAGGCCACTTGCAGATGTAAATAAGTAACCAGGAATGGTGGGACCTTTATGTCCAAAGAGATACTCCTGAACATTAAGCTCTAAACTTAACAAAACGAATATCGAAGTTCCCTTCTAGTTCGATTGAACATTCAATAGCCTACTGATTGTAGAAACTACTGAGGCTGATGCATAATGAAAAATGAAAATGTTTCCTGAGGTCAGAATTATGAACTTTTGAAATGACTACAACCACAACAACAATTAAGCCTTTTATCACAAGTAGTTGGGGTAGGCTACATGAACCAAAAGAGAATCACGCTGGCTCGACTACACTGATAATCCTTCATCATTCATTACTACTGAGTAATATGTCCTCATTAAACCTCTAGAATCCATATCTTTTCGCATCACCTCTATCCATGTTTTCTATGGTTTTCCTTTCGTTTTTTTAACGTGTCCTATGTTTATAAGCTCCCATCGTCGAACTTTTGAAATGGCTCTTTAAAAATTGCTATAAACTAAGGCACTTGCGTCCCCTAATATTTTTAGCTGTTTCAATGTTTCTTAAAACGTATCTCCGTGTGCATGGAGACGTTTCCTTCTTTAAGGCTTTATATTGGTAAAATAGACCAAAAAAATATGAGATCCAAGAGAAAATATGTGAAAGAAATGAAAAGAAATAAGGAAACCGCACAACAATAATTATTCATCCATTTATTGTGCAGTTCATCTGTAAGTATATATTGTGTAGATCGGTACATGTCTTGACCTCACCGGCCAAATCTCGCTATTTGGATATTGAAAGGATGCACTACTATAAAATATGAGCGGCTAGGTTGGAGAGTCAAAAGGTGAATGAAGAATGAGTGTCAGCATATTGATAAAATTTGTCTGTGGAGGATGGATACAAATACAGGACATGGATAAAATACGGTGCATGGCAAAATCCTAAGAAAGTAGGATAGAGGGACATGCCAATCAATATTTATCATTATTTATAAATATAGATAAATTTATAAATAAAATAAATATTAACTAGCAAACTATTATCATAAGATATTTATATATAATAAATGCAAGCATGTTCATTTAGTTGCATTTTCTAGCTGTTTAATCAAATAATAATATGAATATTTAAAGTAGTAAAATATCCCATATCAAATAGTAATAATACCGATTAATTAATCATTGAGTTTCTTTACTTTTAGGTTTTCTATAACCATATAGAACAAGTTCAAATTGACTTACTAGTGCAGGAGGAAATGTAGAAACTTGGAATGTACTAATAAACGACTATATAATGACCATAGACCATGGTTGAATTTAGAACACAAACAAATATCTCACTAAAAAACAACAGACCTTTAACTCATTCACACCATTTATTACGATTTCCTATTTTGCTCAAACAATTAACAAAAAATAAGGTTAAAAAACTCTATATATAAATGCTAAGTTGCCGCGCATTTCAAATCGACTATTAGTTGGATACAAGCGTTGTACATTGAAGACAAGTAGGACACAAACCATTCATGTAAGAGAGGCACATGTGAGCATCATGTAATAGCCTAACCGTTACCCCCCGACAACCCCCAAATCAGAAACACCCAAAAAAATACCCAATCAATCTTTGTTGACATCAAAATTCTACTATAGTTCAACATAATATCCTGGTGAAATCTTGATAATTCTCAAGGAAAAAACATAAACAAAAACCGTTGAATTATTGCTATTATAAGCAGAGGTGGACAAGTTAGATGAAGACAGGTTTCAGAAAGAACATCAATAAAGCATTTACATGAGGTAAAGATATCCAAGACTAGGTGGTAAAATTGAAAGTTGTGGCACTATCCATAGTGGTTTTGGTAATGAATAGGAAGTTTCAAAAAACTGCCAAATTTTTGTTCAGTCCAAGCTCATTGTAACTATATTTCTTTAATAGAAAAACCGCCTTCTTACTTGCACACCATGAAAAAAAAATTAACAAGATATATATTCAACTGGGACACTTTTTGGGCCCCATTATACAAATAAACCTCCAGAGTTGTTGTACTGCCATAGTGGTTTTGGTATAAGCAGGAACTTTAAAAGAAGTGCCAACCTTCCACTAAGTTCAAGTTTATTGTAACTATAATTTCTTTAATGGCAAAGATGCTATGTTTCTTGCATACCTTGTTGGAAGATCAGCTAGATAGACACTTAATAGCCCCCCCCCCCCAACATTTATACAAATTGATTTCTAGGAGCTGACTTCATTAGCCACGCAGAATGGGCTATAATATACAATATTATTTTTAACCTTGAAGTGTCGTAAATTTCCCACATGTTGAGCCTATTAAACATGTCAACTTCAAGAACTGGTCCCATGTGATTGATGCAGTTCAAATATATTAAAAGCCATAGTAGGTATAGAAGCTTGAGCATGTTTAGATTAGGGAACAAGTATGGTGAAGGCAAGAGCATTACCATACAGATTACCACAAGGATCGACCTCAAATATGTCCAAATGGTTTTTTTTATGACAGCAAGTTGAATAAAAAATGAAGCTAATGACTATCAAAAGAAATTATGTGTTGGTTTGTCAAATACAACTTAGCAAAGCTTCTAATCTGTACAAAATATCAAATATATAATGAGAATAATTCCATTTGTTAGAGAAACAACTTCAAAGAATATAAAACTTAATATATTAATGTATGACAAATTGCACTAAATAATATACTTATGAGTTCGATATCAGGAAATAGTACTAGAAAGTGAACAATATGTTTATGGTCCTTGCTGTCTATTGGAGATAGGTTAAATTTACACCTCATCCAGGCCAACAAAATTCCACTCATTATCTTCAATGAGAACACCTTAGCTCATAACATCCTAGTAAAATTTAAATCACCCCATAGGTTGTGACCTTGCCATAAATAAATAAGTAAACATAATCACTTGAGTCTCAACTAAAACTTGATAGCTCAATTTCAGTATTGATAACTTCAGAATGCAGTTTTCGTCATATTGTTAAGTTCTCATTTTACTTAAACAAGTCTCAGTCACAGTTTGTTCTTAGTTCCAGTATTAATATTTAAGTTTGATAAATCATTTATCATTTTAACCCGTGTTGAAAAAACACGTTACGTAATGCATTATAACGCGTTACGTAACGGAGCGAGAGAATTTCGCTCCATAACAGCTGTAAATAATGCAATGCATTAGAGCCTACGTTTTTTTGCAAATAACGCACGTTATAACCCGTTATTTCGTAATGTGTTATAACGTGAGTTATTTACAAACCATTTTTGAACCGTACCCGCGACCCGAAACCCATTTTAATCGATCCGAAATCCGTTTTAATCGACCCTAAAATTCCCAATCTCTCTCACTCTCAGCCCTAATTCAATCTCCCACTCTCTCCCGCTCTTCCCTCCTCCGTCGCCGTCGCCGCAGCCCGTCGCCGTCGCTCTCCCTTAGCCCTAATATCCCCAATCCCTCTCTCTCTCAACCCTAATTCCCTCTCCCGCTCGCACTCCCGCTCTCTCCCACTCTGTCCTCCTCTGCCGCCGTCGCCGCAGCCCTTCGCCACCGATCTCCTTCAGCCCTAATATCCCCAATCCCTCTCTCCCCCAACCCTAATTCCCTCTCCCGCTCACTCCCACTCTTTTCTCCTCTGTCATCGCCGCAGCCCTTTACCGCTGCTCTCCCTCAGCCCTAATATCCCCAATCCCTCTCTCCCTCAACCCTAATTCGCTCTCCAACTCTTTTCCGCTCTCTCCAGCTCTTCTCTCCTCCGCTGCCGAACTCAGCTCTAAATCACCTGATTTTTCTCCTGAGCAAAACCCCCCACCTCCAAAATACATCTCCGAAATCCGATTGAGGTTCCACCAGTCGATTCGCTTGATCCTTCTTCCCCGGCTCAACCTTCTTCTCCGGCTCAACCGTTCAACAGGTAATCGATTCTTCCCCATTTTAATTTTTTTACTGATTAATTATCAGTGAATTAATTAGAAGTGAACTATTACTGATTCTTCTCCATTTCAATTGGCATTGGGGTTTAAACTTGGGTTAATATTGATTTCTTCCCCATTTTATTTTTTTTATTGATTAATTGGGTGAATTAATTCTGATCTTGCTTGGGTTTAAGCTTGGATGAATTAATAATGATCTTGCTTGGGTTAATAGTTTCTTCCCCATTTTATTTATTTTTTTACTGACTGACAATACCATTGTTTAAAGAAAAAATGACCGTTAATAACTTAATACAATTGTTTGTTATTAGGGAATGGATTGAAGATAGAATATTTTTATCTTTTTAATTATCTTTGTAGACAAGCTTCTGTGACCCATAATAAATAGCATAGCAGTCTGAAACAGCAAACCAGACGCAAGAATAATCTAGAACTAACCCACCGATGTTCTTCTAATCTAATTGAGCAATTCCCCTAATCTACACCAATAGTATCATCATATTGGTGCTTGTTTGGAGTGACAGTGGAGGGAAACAAATCTCTCTAATATAATATATTTTCTTAAGAAATGTTCATCGGCACATTTAGTCATTAGTTGCAGTTGCAGAAGTGATGACTATTCTTTTTTACTTTCATTTGATTTATATGGTTATTGGACGCCTTTAGTATAATGCCTCTGATCCTTAAGTCCGTCTATTGATTTATTATGTATCATTCGTATTAAATCGGGAGTCTGGATACAAATACAAGCGGATACTGAGTAAATTGAGTTGTATATTTAATCTAGCAATCAATTTCAAACTCTGCAGAGCAGAATTTCTTATCTCATTATTTTGGATTTTTCTATATTTTTCTTGAATTATTCTGGATCAGCCAATTTTCGGACAAATACACGATTAAAATAATCAAATGAAATCAAGAATTTTAATTTTACACATACACCAACTCCACATTTATCTCTAGAAGCCTTGCAGCCTTCATGACCAAATTTCAGTTGGAATTGACCCAATAGCAATAATGTAAATAAGATAAAAATTAAGGGTGCATACATATATTCCACCAACTGTTTGACCCCCGAAATAAATTCAAAAAAATCTGAAACAAATTAAGCTTCTTCCTCACGTTTATCTTTTCATTTTAATTCAGATCTTGAGTGGTAATTTTGCTCTTAATTTTCATTAAATAAATTGCCAAATATTCAGCTTGTAAGTGGGCTGAAAATTTATTAAATTGCTCTTTGAGTTTTGCTCTTGAGTTTAGCCACTTCAAATCATCTCTAAGCTTCTCCACCAACATGGGAAACCTTCTCTAGCCTATTCCCTTAATCTTTAGTGTGATTATTGAGGATTTCTTCACTTTTAAGGAGCAATTGCATTAATGTCAGTTCATATCCGATTTTAGTTCAACAAGAGGCAAAAATACATTCTCAAACCCTTCAAACATGCAATTTCTTAAAATAATTTCTTTTTATGTGATTTCAGATATATTATTAACTAAATTTAATGATTATAAATACTCAAACTAGCATGTAGCTTGAGTTTTATTGCCCGTATTACCCCGTGCATGTTATGCATGCATAGAATGTAATGCTACCCAGACCCATGCAAAAGTTCACCTTAGAACTGTCATAACTTTTGTAATTTTAACTCCGATTGATCTCATTCAAGTGTCATTAGAAGTATGATCCACTAATCTACATTCTATCCAACTATGGTGGATCCAAATTTAACCATTTACCCAATCAAAAATAGCCTGGAAGGTCACTACTTGGTATTGATCTGATTAGCAGCACAACAGTAGCAAGCCATGGTAAATTGGCTATAACTTTTGTTTTACGACTCCAATTGAGCTCATTCAAATTTTATTAGATAGTTAATTGAATTATCTAGGGATAATGAAAATTTTAGACTCTAAATTTAATGTTATCTTGGTCAAATCAAATCTGAAAGTCATGACTATATCAGGTCTATAGCAGCAGCACCATGCTCATAGTAAAATGACTAACTTTTACTCTAGAGTTCCAATTGAGCTCATTCAAGGTTCATTAGAAAGCTAATTGAGTTCTCTACAACTTTACAAATAAACCTCTAATTCTATTTTGCACTCGTCAAATAAGACCTGGAAAGTTTGACTGCCCACTAAATTGCAGCAACATAAACCCATATATCATGTCCATGCATATACCTCTTGATTTATTGATACGTAGACATGTTCAATCACTCTTGTTATTACCTCTACATGGTGATTCAGACCTTCCATAGCTCATATCTTGGCATACATGGCACATTCGTGCATACACTACTTGATTCAAAACATGACATACATGCACACATTTTAATTTGTACATATTATTCTTTTTACATATTATTCTTACTTGGAAATGATACCTCATGCACGTGAATATGTTCTATCCCTCTTGTATTTGCAAATATTGTCATGCATGTTCTTTCATATTCACATGCTATAGATACATGCATCCTATCATATATGACACCTCAATGCATTGATACCGGTATATTACATTGCGTTAGTTTATAGTCATATCCAAATTCACCTAGAGGCGTTCCATCCTGTTTGCATGGAAACCGGTATCATATGATTCTTGTTAAATTCACATATCGGCGTGCCATCCGGTTTGTGTAGAAATCAATATCATTTCTTTCTAAATTCACCTATCGGCGTGTCATCCGGTTTGCGTTGAAATCGGTACCATATGAATCTTGTTAAATTCGCCTAGCAGCATGCCACCCGTTGGTGTTGAAATTTGTGCTTGAACCGTGGTCTTGGGTATTCATGGAATATTAAATTCACCTAGCGACGTGCCATCCGGTTTGTGTGGAAATTGGTACTTGAGCCGTGATCACGGTATATATGGGATATCTAAGTTCACCTAGCGATGTGCACTCCAGTTTGTGTGGAAATCAGTACCATATGATTTTTGTTACATTTGACATCTTATATGCAGATGAATTCTAAAGCTCAGTGGAATTATAGAATAATGAAGCGTGCAAATCAAATCAATGAGCACTGACAAGGAAGGGGTGTTGGCATACACTGCATTCTATTGTTTCAAAGCCCGAAGCAGGAACTTGTACCTGTAAATAAAGAAAAAGATTTAATATATATATATATATATTATTAGGTACTAGTCTGAAGGTGGAAGCAGGTACGTGATTGAATGTCAAACAAAAACCAGGACTTATTTATCAGGAGGAAAAGACTCGACAATTTTGACCTGTAGATGGACAGCGCAGGTGGAGCATGCAACTTCCCTCATTCGCCTCCCAGATCCATCAGAGGACTTTGCACCTAAATGCAGCTAAGCCAGACAGAGACATAATCAAGATAATGTGCTCAAGTAAGGAAGGTCCTAAAGTCTGTAGAGAGTTTACCTGAAGAGGACTTGTGGTTCCTTTCCATTTCCTCCTGTTAAACAACCAACAAATGAGATCAAAAGGCAAAGGAAAAAGTTCCGTATAAGAAGTGCATTCTTTTCTTTTCTTGGTCCAGTAAGGCCAGTAAGAGTGGGGCTGCAAGACAAATTTCTTATCTGAAAGTGTTACTTTCCAAGTTGATAACATTCTTGCAGTCTTCTTTAACCTTTGGGCTAAAAAAACATTGTTCTAGTTGCTAAGGCAAAACTAGCCATCGTAGGCATCATACTTGTTCAACTTTAAAAAGAAAAAAAAAAGCATACTATAATTCTTTTCCTAAAAATTAAAAAAATTCAAAAATTCCTAAAAGAAACTGAACCGTTAATTTTTTGCATACTTCAATTGTTTGATATTGATATATAAAACTAATTAAAGCAGAAACATCACAGAAGGATAGCTATCATGAAAAGCCACACCATATGAGTACACGGAAAACCAAAGATCAACCCAGACAACATCTGTGAGAACAAAAATAACAGCTATGGACTGCTGATCGTTACGACTCCTTCAAGCACGAAATATGAAGGCAACAATGTGTTCATTGCTGATGCATACAAACCACAGGACGTAGTAGCTATAGAGCACAGAAGCTTTTCTAAGGTTGTCGTACCATGCCCAAAAAGTGTCCAGCACATCACAGACACACCAGGGACATGGCATGGACACCGTATCAGATACCTAGCCTTGTCTAATAAGCCTAAAGTTTGACATCTCATGTCCAGAGAGCAGGATGGACATGGTATTGCCAATTGAATCATGAGATTTTAATTGCTTCATATTGTAATCCATTTACACAATTACCAACAAGTTTAAGAAAAAAAGGATATTAGGTCACATGCATATTTCAACACTACTGCCTTCTTCTTGACATAGTTTTTTCATTGTGTTATATTGTTAGATTGTAATTGTTATTTTCTTCTCTAAAGCGCTGGCATTGCACTGAAGGCAAATAGCAGCATCAACGTAGTAATTACTGAGAGTCACATATCTCGGCAGGGCGGGGAGGCCAATGGTAGGAGCCATCTAGACCACCACCGACGAGGTTCAGTGGGGCCAGAGATGCTGACAGCAGAGGTGCTCTATTTTGTTTAAATAAAAGAAACAGCCTACTTTAGGCATTTCACAGTATCAGAGTGACCTTGGCACCACCTCCACCCAAGCGGCTGCCTAGGCTGCTTATTAAAAAACTGGATTGCATGCATAAGATTTGTTTAGTTAATTGATAGAATCTGGTCTAGTCATTGAAACCAGTGTTTTCATAAACTCTAGTTTAAGAAACCATAGTAAAAAAGGACCATTAGTTTTGAGTTGCAGAAAAGGTGCCAACAGATTTTAGAATTTCTGCACCTCCAACTACCAAGATATGCGGCTCTATGCGGTATTGAAGTACATATCTTTATCTCTATATTTATGAAGAAAATTATACCTGAAGCTTCCTAGCCAGATCCTCATGGCTGTGAATCGCAGCAGTAGACTTTTTAACAATCTCCTTTGCGTTGCTCAACCTTTGAGACACTTCTGCCTGTAGTAATAATGAATACAAAAATTCAAGTATGAATAAACTTTAAGAAAGCAAGAAAAAGTAATACCTAGGATGAAAAAATAGATCACAGGAAAGGATCAAGTCGCATTACCGAACCCCAAACAAATAGATCAGACAATCTGAACTCATACAATTTTTTGAATCAAGCGACAATCCTTTAAATAAATTCTTAAGAGTCTTATGTCCTAGTACTCAGGTTCTTGCTGAAAAACTCTGTAGACTCACAAGATGGGCATTTAAGAGACTGACAAGCATGATAGAAATAATATCTTAGAGAAGTTCAATGATTAAAATTTCAGTATGCACAACTAGAACTCAGTAAATGTAACTATACATAGATTTACAAAGATGAAAAAGGTGAGGAAAAGAATCACTATATCAGATGTGAACAAGAATAATGTGCTAAATAGAAGAGGATTAGACCAAACAATAATAAGACAGGATAATTGGCATTTTAACTCAAATTATAGCGAATATATAAGAATATGTAAGTATATATGTAGCTAGCAAGCTTGATGATTATTGTTCACTCTCCCACAAAATCATAAAAAGGAATAAGACTACGCAAGTAAGAGAACTCGGAACAAATGAAAGAAAATATGCACCATGTTAACACGTGTCCACAAAAAATATGGTACAACAGTTCTAGGTTTGGTCATTACACAGTCAAAATTTATGTATAAATTATCCATGCTGCTGCTCCCTCAAGTTAAAATATATAGGTGTACAAAGTGTGAATTTAATTAAGCATTCGCTTAATTACAAAATCAAACCAGGAATGGTGGGACCATTATGTTCAAAGAGATACTCCTGAACATTAAGCTCTGAACTTAACAAAACGAATATCAAAGTTCCCTTCTAGTTCAATTGAACATTCAATAGCCAACTGATTGTAGAAACTACTGAGGTTGATGCATAATGAAAAATGAAAATGTTTCCTGAGGTCAGAATTATGAACTTTTGAAATGACTACAACCACAACAACAACTAAGCCTTTTATCACAAGTACTTGGGGTAGGCTACATGAACCAAAAGAGAATCACGCTGGCTCGACTACACTGATAATCCTTCATCATTCATTACTATTGAGTAATATGTCCTCATTAAACCTCTAGAATCCATATCATTTCGCATCACCTCCATCCATATTTTCTACAGTTTTCCTTTGGTTTTTTTAACTTGTCCTATATTGATAAGCTTCCATCGTCGAACTTTTGAAATGGCTCTTTAAAAATTGCTATGAACTAAGGCACTTGCGTCCCCTAGTATTTTTAGCTGTTTCAATGTTTCTTAAAACGTATCTCCCTGTGCGTGGAGACCTTTCTTTCTTTAAATCTTTATATTGGTAAAATAGACAAAAAAAAAATATGAGATCCAAGAGAAAATATGTGAAAGAAATGAAAAGAAATAAGGAAACGGCACAACAATAATTATTCATCCATTTATTGTGCAGTTCATCTGTAAGTATATATTGTGTAGATCAGTACATGTCTTAACCTCACCAGCCAAATCTCGCTATTTGGATATTGAAAGGATGCACTACTATAAAATATGAGCGGCTAGGTTGGAGAGTCGAATGGTGAGAATGGAGAATGAGTGTCAGCATATTGATAAAATTTGTCTATGGAGCATGGATACGAATACAGGACATGGATATAATACGGAGCATGGCAAAATCCTAAGAAAGTAGGATAGAGGGACATGCCAATCAATATTTATCATTATTTATAAATATAGATAAATTTATAAATAAAATAAATATTTACTAGCAAACTATTATCATAAGATATTTATCTATAATAAATGCAAGCATGTTCATTTAGTTGCATTTTCTAGCTGTTTAATCAAATAATAATATGAATATTTAAAGTAGTAAAATATCCCATATCAAATAGTAATAAAATACCGATTAAATAGTCATTGAGTTTCTTTACTTTTAGGTTTTCTATAACCATATAGAACAAGTTCAAATTGACTTACTAGTACAGGAGGAAATGTGGAAACTTGGAATGTACTAATAAACGACTATATAATGACCATAGACCATGGTTGAATTTAGAACACAAACAAATATCTCACTAAAAAACAACAGACCTTTAACTCATTCACACCATTTATTACGATTTCCTATTTTGCTCAAAGAATTAACAAAAAATAAGGTTAAAAAACTCTATATATAAATGCTAAGTTGCCGCGCATTTCAAATCGACTATTAGTTGGATACAAGCATTGTGCATCGAAGACAAGTAGGACACAAACCATTCATGTAAGAGAGGCACATGTGAGCATCATGTAATAGCCTAACCGTTACCCTCCGACAACCCCCAAATCAGAAACACCCAAAAAAATACCCAATCAATCTTGGTTGACAGCAAAATTCTACTATTGTTCAACACAATTTCCTGGTGCAATCTTAATAATTCTCAAGGAAAAAATATAAACAGAGACCGTTGAATTATTGCTATTATAAGCAGAGGTGGACAAGTTAGATGAAGACAGGTTTCAGAAAGAACATCAATAAAGCATTTACATGAGGTAAAGATATCCAAGACTATGTGGTAAAATTGAAGTTGTGGCACTATCCATAGTGGTTTTGGTAATGAAGAGGAAGTTTCAAAAAACTGCCAAATTTTTGTTCAGTCCATGCTCATTGTAACTATATTTCTTTAATAGAAAAACCGCCTTCTTACTTGCACACCATGGAAAAAAAATTAGCAAGATATATATTCAACTGGGACACTTTTTGGGCCCCATTATACAAATAAACCTCCAGAGTTGTTGTACTGCCATAGTAGTTTTGGTACAAACAGGAACTTTAAAAGAAGTGTCAACCTTCCACTAAGTTCAAGCTTATTGTAACTATAATTTCTTTAATGGCAAGGATGCTATGTTTCTTGCATACCTTGTTGGAAGATCAGCTAGATAGACACTAAATAGCCCCCCCCCCCTCCCCCCCCCACATTTATACATATTGATTTCTAGGAGCTGACTTCATTAGCTACACAGAATGGACTATAATATACAATATTATTTTTAACCTTGAAGTGTCGTAAATTTCCCACATGTTGAGCCTATTAAACATGTCAATTAGGAGTACTATAGGGGTATTCATAAATGTGTGAGCACAATTGACCTACAACCTAGTAGATATATTTTATGGGTATCCTTTTCTTAGTGCTATTGTATGATATGCCCTTATGCTTTAGTGCACACTGCGTTTGAGGGTAATTTAGTGTATATTGGAATTAGATTTATTTACATTCAGTTATTGATAACTTTTATGTGTGACATAAATAGTAAAGTAGCCAAGTGCATTGCATGTATTCGGTTTCAAATGTGATTTATGTACTTTTTACTGCAATGTGTTGAAAATAAAAAATATTCAAGGAAGTTGTTAGTTCCTAGTGGGAATGGACTACCAGTAGATTCCCTTATTCTGATATGTTTATTTCTCATGAGGATGAAAGTCACCTTCACCATATAAGTGGAATAAGCTCATCAAATATAGATGTGGAATGAAAGAAAAATTTTAATATGGGGTATAGACTCATAAAAAATGAGAAGTACTAAATTAGATAAAAATTTTGAATATGACATGGGGGAGTGTTGGTTGAAAGTTATGATCATGTACTAAAAATTGATTATATTGCTTAACAATATGGTAAAATATAGCGTATATATCTTTTAGACTAGTGTTGTGTTAATGTTTGATATTAATGCTTTGAACATCTCTAACACATAAATTTGAAACATTACTTTTGAATTTTGTTACATTTGTATGTGTGTGCGTGTGCATTTAATGTGAATATTATTGGTTGGTACTTAGTGTGTGATGCGACTCCTTTGTATTTAATAATGTGAATTTATTTATCTTTATTCGATTTTTCTGACAAAATAGCATAGTAGTTGTCAAATTGACATATATTGTACTAAATGGGAGAGTAACTATTCAGGGGGGTCGTGATAATATTGATGTTGTGATAGTATTTATACATATATGCATTTTCATATTGATGTTATATTAAAACAAGAGGATTAACTAAGACGTACTGCAAAAATAGAGAGCCAAATCCTAAACTTTGCTACCAATCAATAGCAAAAGTTGGTAAATCAGTGGCAAGTTGAGCTGCCTCTGCCCCAATTTTTTTGATGCCTAAAAACTCATGCATGAAAAAATCAAAACATGAGTTACTAATTTTACTGAGTTTTATGATGTAGATAAAGTTAGGGATCAACCGTAGTACAATTCTTATTTATCTTCTTCCTAAAAGGATTAAAAGACACGATTTTTCTATGATAAAATTAAAAGATAATAATTCGTAGATCTAGTACTTTGATATGTTATGCTTAAGCTTATTTTTGATGGCCTATGCTTATGGTTTGGAATTGTTTCTTTGAATTTTATTTGTAGAAATATAGTTTGCTTTTATGAAAGTCATGAACTTTGATGAGTTATGTTTGCACGACACTTGATTATTAATGCTTAAGGCGATTTGAATAAAAGTTAAATTAACAAGATCTTCTTTTTCATATAATCGTAATTGTTTTTGTTAAAAATATAGAAGGAAAATAATAAAAAGAGTGCTCAGCTGTGAACTAGTGAATTCGATATTCTAGGCTAACTCTAGAATAATAAAAAAAACCCATCTAGATCATAATAGTTAACTTGTTACGATAATAGAAAAAGTGAGATTTCAAAACATCTTAGATTCCTATGGGAACAACCTATTTGCACTACAACACTGTGCGCTTGCAGTAAATTTATCACAGTAAGTTTTTGTGTTTTGTGAGACAATAATGTAGATGGACGATATTGTAGATGGACGATAGTGTATAATATTTATATAATAATTTTCTTATTTATTTTACCATCCTTTGTTTGGGTATGAGGGCATACACGAGTTTTTGTGTGGGGGAGTGGGCTAGGAGATTTGTCTTCATGTTTTTCTAAGATTTTTAGTTTTTCTTGGATTTTTTTATTTTATTTTTAGATTTTTTTGTTTCTTTATTTTACACTTTGGGTAGTTTTTAGGGTAATTAAAAAAATTTGAAAAACGTAAAAAAATCTGAAAAAATCTGAAAAATGTAAAAAAATTCAAAAAATATTTTATTCAATAAATCAACCTAATTACAAATAAAAGGATAAATTTAGATTTGAAATTTGATATGATAGTAGATTGGATGATACACTAAGAATTTTATGAAAAAAATTAAATCCAAAAAATAAATAATGCTAACAGTAATTTTGAGATAAGTATACATCTATTTTCCACTTCACAATAGTTTATTAGGTTAAGAATAAAGATGATAACGATTGAGTAAGTCTTCTCTTTCTAAACAATAAAAAAAAAAGAAAAATAAAAGAGAGACAAAAAAAATAGGGTCCGCCTGGTATTAAGGCAATAGCCTCGAGAGTGATAAAAAAAGGGGTGCACTTGGTATTAAGGTAATAGCCTCAAAAGTGAAAAAAAAGAGTATGATCCGAGTAATCGGGTATTTTGCGTCTAAGCAAGCGTGAATATTCGTATGAAAGTTGAAATATTCTTAAAAAAAAAGAGTATGATCCGAGTAATCGGGTACTTTGCGCCTAAGCAAGCGTGGATATTCACATGAAAGGTGAAATATTCTTAAAAAAAGAAAAAAAAGAAAAAAAGAAAAAATGTTATGAGAGAGAAGATGAATCATGGGTTAGAGTTGGAGTCCAACGCCGAAATAGACTATCTCACGTGCACGTAGATGTATAGGAGCCAATGGATTATCTGTTGGTATTGAAAGATAGGATTTAAAATTTTTGATTAAAATGATAAGTGTATCTGATATGACGCTCGATTTGAAAATTGATAATCTAACTGCGTTCTTGAGTTTGTATATTAGTGAGATTAATTGAATTAAATATATTAAAAAAAGATTTTTCTTTCTTTTGTATAAAATTTTTATTTTTCGTGATTATCATTTATCGTTATTTTTCTTTTCTTTACTCCTTAATCTATTTTCTTCATGAATTTTGTGGATATTTCACTGCAAACCCTTACGAGACACATCTCATACACTAGGGTAACCTAGGGGTTTAAAGGTTTGTTGCATGTAGTAAGTGCAATCGCGATTCCTGTGAAAATAAGTTAGAATTTTTCTTTTTCTTTTTAGGGTTAGGTTTTGCTTGAGGACTAGTAAAAGATAGGTGTGAGGGTGCAGTGGGTTAGACTATTT
Organism: Dracaena cambodiana; assembly: GCA_036321105.1. Taxonomy (NCBI): domain Eukaryota; kingdom Viridiplantae; phylum Streptophyta; class Magnoliopsida; order Asparagales; family Asparagaceae; genus Dracaena; species Dracaena cambodiana. The sequence goes on along the minus strand of JAYEPQ010000005.1, from coordinate 22,967,084 downwards.
TCTTCGTGTTTTTCTAGGATTTTTATTTTTTTAGAATTTTTATTTTATTTTTAGATTTTTGGAATTTCTTTATTTTACACTTCGGGTAGTTTTTAGGGTAACTAACTAATTAAATAAAAAAATTAAAACTGAAAAAAAGTAAATAAATATTTTTATATATTTTCATCAATAGATCAATCTAGTTATAGATAAAATAACAAATTTAGATTTGAAATTTGATAGGAGAGTAGACTGGACGATATACTCAAAATTTTATGAAAAACATTAAAATCCAAAAAATAAATACCGCTAATAGTAATTTTGAGTTTAGTATACATCTATTTTTCACTTCACAATAATTTATTAGGTTAAGAACAATGATGATAACGATTGAGTAAGTTTTCTTCCTTTAAATAATAAAAAAAGATAAAATAAAACTGAATAAAAAAAGGGGGTGCGCTTGGTATACAGAGAAATTTAATAAAATTTGGATAAAAATCTAAATTAAAACCGTTGACATCTAAAAATTTACTCTTGTTAGGAGTACTATAGGGGTATTCATAAATGTGTGAGCACAGTTGACCTACAACCTAGGAGATATATTTTATGGGTATCCTTTTCTTGGTGCTGTTGTATGATATGCCCTTCTGCTTTAGTGCACACTGCGTTTGAGGGTAATTTAGTGTATATTGGAATTAGATTTATTTACATTCAGTTATTGATAACTTTTATGTGTGACATAAATAGTAAAGTAGCCAAGTGCATTGCATGTATTCGGTTTCAAATGTGATTTATGTACTTTTTACTCCAATGTGTTGAAAATAAAAAATATTCAAGGAAGTTGTTAGTTCCTAGTGGGAATGGACTACCAATAGATTCCCTTATTCTGATATTTTATTTCTCATGAGGATGAAAATCACCTTCACCATATAAGTGGAATAAGCTCATCAAATATGAGATGTGGAATGAAAGAAAAATTTTAATATGGGGTATAGACTCATAAAAAATGAGAAGTACTAAATTAGATAAAATTTTTGAATATGACATGGGGGAGTGTTGGTTGAAAGTTATGATCATGTACTAAAAATTGATTATACTGCTTAACAATATGGTAAAATATAGCGTATATATCTTTTTGACTAGTGTTGTGTTAATGTTTGATATTAATGCTTTGAACATCTCTAACACATAAATTTGAAACATTACTTTTGAATTTTGTTACATTTGTGTGTGTGTGCGTGTGCATTCAATTGTCAAATTGACATATGTTGTACTAATTGGGGGAGTAACCATTCAGGGGGTCGTAATAATATTGATGTTGTGATAGTATTTATATATGTATGCATTTTCATATTCATGTTATATTGAAACAAGAGGATTAACTGAGACGTACTGCAAAAATAGGGAGTCAAGATCCTAAGCTTTGCTACCAATCAGTAGCAAAAGTTGGTAAATCAGTGGCAAGTTGAGCTGCCTTAGCCCCAATTTCTTTCATGCCTATAAAAATAGTTCTCATGCATAAAAAAATCATCTTGATTAATAAAAACTTGAATAACTAATTTTGCTGAGTTTTAAGATGTAGATCATTGTTTTAAATAACGCATTATGAAACACGTTATATTGCGTTACGTAACCTAATGGAATCCCAACGCTACGTAACAACTGGAAATAACTCAGTACACCGTAACAGTACGTTTTTGACATTATTTTATGTTATATTACATAACGTTACGTTAAATTATGTTATGCTACGTTATTTACAATTATTTTTTTAGTAATTTATATATTGTTATTGATTATTATTTTGATTATTAACGAATTACTGTAATTTTCTTAATTAATTGTTGGTTTGTTTGATTACTTTTGGAATTTCTAAGTTGATAATTTAAGTTTGTTTTCTTGTTCACTTGATGTATTTCTCGTCCGGTTGCTAAAATATTTTACTTGTTGATTTTATTGAATTTTTAATTGAACTGAAATCAACAATCATAAATAAGATAAATTGAATATTACAAAATATAAATTACAATAATGATAATAATTGGAATTGAAATAAAAAATTGGAATCTTACTTTTTATTTAAATGATGATTGGAATTACGGTTGCAGACTTAATATAATTTATGAAAATATATGAAAATTATTGTAAAACTTAATATAACGTTTGAATAGATTATGTATTACAAAATAATTTTAAATTTTTTTAGATATATTAAATTTATTTTTCAATTTATTAAAATTATTTTATATGGTTTTATATTTTTTTTTATCAAATAAATAAAAAATTGCATAACCTACGTTATGCATTACGCTTTTTGCGACATAACCTAACAAAGACAAAACGTTACGTTACCGTTATCGCTTAAACATTGATGTAGATAAAATTAGGGATCAACGTAGTATAATTCTTATTTATCTTCTTCCTAAAAGGATTAAAAGACACGATTTTTCTATAATAAAATTAAAAGATAATAATTCGTAGATCTACTACTTTGATATGTTATACTTAAGCTTGTTTTTGATGGCCTATGCTTAGGGTTTGGAATTGTTTCTTTGAATTTTATTTGCAGAAATATAGTTTGCTTTTATGAAAGTCATGAATTTTGATGAGTTATGCTTGCACGACACTTGATTATTAATGCTTAAGGCAATTTGAATAAAAGTTAAATTAAAAAGATCTTCTTTTTCATATAATTGTAATTGTTTTTGTTAAAAATATAGAAGGAAAATAATAAAAAGAGTGCTTAGCTGTGAACTAGTGAATTCGATATTCTAGGCTAACTCTAGAATAATAACAAAACCCATCTAGATCATAATAGTTAACTTGTTAAGATAATAGAAAAAGTGAGGTTTCAAAACATTTTAGATTCCTATGGGAACAACCTATTTGCACTACAACACTGTGCACTTGCAGTGAATTTATCACAGTAAGTTTTTGTGTTTTGTGAGACAATAATATAGATGGACGATAATGTAGATGGACGATAGTGTATAATATTTATATAAATAGTTTTCTTATTTATTTTACCACTCTTTGTTTTTGTATGATGGCATATACGAGTTTTTGTGTGGGGAAGTGGGTTAGGAGATTTGTCTTCATGTTTTTCTAGGACTTTTAGTTTTTTCTAGGATTTTTTATTTTATTTTTAGTTTTTTTTTGTTTCTTTATTTTACACTTTAGTTAGTTTTTAGGGCAATTAAAAAAATTTGAAAAAAAGTAAAAATATCTGAAAAAATCTAAAAAATGTAAAAAAATTCAAAAAATATTTTCTTCAATAAATCAACCTAATTACAAATAAAAGAATAAATTTAGATTTGAAATCTGATATGAGAGTAGATTGGATGATACACTAAGAATTTTATGAAAAATTAAATCCAAAAAATAAATACCGCTAACAGTAATTTTGAGATAAGTATACATCTATTTTCCACTTCACAATAGTTTATTAGGTTAAGGATAAAGATGATAACGATTGAGTAAGTCTTCTCTCTCTAAATAATAAAAAAAATAAAAGTGAATAAAAAAATGGGGTGCTCCTATTATTAAAGCAATAGCCTCGAGAGTGATAAAAAAAAAGGGTTTGCGCCTGGTATTAAGGTAATAGCCTCAAGAGTGAAAAAAAAGAGAATGATCCGAGTAATCGGGTACTTTGCGCCTAAACAAGTGTGAATATTCTCATGAAAGGTGAAATATTCTTAAAAAAAAGAGTATGATCCGAATAATCCAGTACTGTACGTCTAAGTAAGCGTGGATATTCGCATGAAAGGTAAAATATTCTTAAAAAAGAAAAAAAAAGAAAAAAAATTATTATGAGAGAGAAGATGAATCATGAGTTAGAATTAGAGGCTAAGGCCGAAGTAGACTATCACACGTTCACGTAGATGTATAGGAACCAATGGATTATCTGTTAGTTGGTATTGAAAGATAGGATTTAAAATTTTTGATTAAAATGATAAGTGTATCTGATAGGACGCTCGATTTGAAAATTGATAATCTAACTGCGTTCTTGAGTTTGTATATTAGTGAGATTAATTGAATTAAATATATTAAAAAAAGATTTTTCTTTCTTTTGTATAAAATTTTTATTTTTCGTGATTTTCATTTATCGTTATTTTTCTTTTCTTTACTCCTTAATCTATTTTCTTCATGAATTTTGTAGGTATATTCACTGCAAACCCTTACGAGACACATCTCATACACTAGGTTACCTCATACACTAGGGTAACCTAGGGGTTTAAAGGCTTGTTGCATGTGCTAAGTGCAATCGCGATTCCTGCGAAAGTAAGTTAGAATTTTTCTTTTTCTTTTTATGATTAGGTTTTGCTTGAGGACTAGCAAAAGATAGGTGTGGGGGTGCAGTGGGTTAGACTATTTTCTTCATGTTTTTCTAGGATTTTTATTTTTTTGGAATTTTTATTTTATTTTTAGATTTTTGGAATTTCTTTATTTTACACAACATGTAGTTTTTAGGGTAACTAACTAATTAAATAAAACAATTAAAACTAAAAAAAGTAAATAAATATTTTTATATATTTTCATCAATAGATCTATTTAGTTACATATAAAGGAACAAATTTAGATTTGAAATTTGATAGGAGAGTAGACTGGACGATACACTCAGAATTTTATGAAAAACATTAAAATCCAAAAAATAAATATCGTTAACAGTAATTTTGAGGTAAGTATACATCTATTATCCGCTTCACAATAATTTATTAGGTTAAGCACAAAAATGATAACGATTGAGTAAGTCTTCTCCTTTTAAATAATAAAAAAAGGAAAAATAAAAGTGAATAAAAAAAAGAGGGTGCGCTTGGTATTCAGAGAAATTTAATAAAATTTGGATAAAAATCTAAATAAAAACCGTTGACATCTAAAAATTTACTCTTGTTAGAAGTACTATAGGGGTATTCAAAAATGTGTGAGCACAATTGACCTACAACCTATGAGATATATTTTATGGGTATCCTGTTCCTAGTGCTGTTGTATGTTATACCTTTATGCTTTAGTACACATTGCGTTTGAGGGTAATTTAGTGTATATTGGTATTAGATTTATTTACATTTAGTTATTGATTACTTTTATGTGTGACATAAATAGTAAAGTAGCCAAGTGCATTTGCATGTATTTGGTTTCAAATGTGATTTATGTACTTTTTACTCCAATGTGTTGAAAATAAAAAATATTCAAGGAAGTTGTTAGTTCTTAGTGGGAATGCACTACCAATCGATTCGCTTATTCTGATATGTTTATTTTTCATGAGGATGAAAGTCACCTTCACCATATAAGTGGAATAAGCTCATCAAATATGAGATGTGAAATGAAAGAAAAAATTTAGTATGGGGTGTAGACTCATAAAAAATGAGAAGTACTAAATTAGATAAAATTTTTGAATATGACATGGGGGAGTGTTGGTTGAAAATTATGATCATGTACTAAAAATTGATTATATTGCTTAACAATATGGTAAAATATAGCGTATATATCTTTTAGACTAGTGTTATGTTAATGTTTGATATTAATGCTTTGAACATCTCTAACACATAAATTTGAAACATTACTTTTGAATTTTGTTACATTTGTGCGTGTATGCGTGTGCATTCAATGTGAATATTATTGGTTTGTACTTAGTGTGTGATGCGACTCCTTTGTATTTAATAATGTGCATTTATTTATCTTTATAAGATTTTTCTGACAAAATAGCATAGTAGTTGTCAAATTGACATATATTGTACTAATTTGGGGAGTAACCATTCAGGGGGTCGTGATAATGTTAATGTTGTGATAGTATTTATATATGTATGCATTTTCATATTCATGTTATATTGAAACAAGAGGATTAACTGAGACGTACTGCAAAAATAAGGAGCCAAGATCCTAAGCTTTGTGACCAATCAGTAGCAAAAGTTGGTAAATCAGTGGCAAGTTGAGCTGCCTCTGCCCCAATTTTTTCATGCCTAAAAAATTAGTTCTCATGCATAAAAAAATCATCTTGATTAATAAAAACATCAATAACTAATTTTGTTGAGTTTTAAGATGTAGATAAAGTTAGGGATCGATCGTAGTATAATTCTTATTTATCTTCTTCCTAAAAGGATTAAAAGACACGATTTTTCTATGATAAAATTAAAAGATAATAATTCGTAGATCTACTACTTTGATATGTTATGATTAAGCTTGTTTTTGATGGCCTATGCTTAGGGTTTGGAATTGTTTCTTTGAATTTTATTTGTAGAAATATAGTTTGCTTTTATGAAAGTCATGAATTTTGATGAGTTATGCTTGCATGACACTTGACTATTAATGCTTAAGGCGATTTGAATAAAAGTTAAATTAACAAGATCTTCTTTTTCATATAATCGTAATTGTTTTTGTTAAAAATATAGAAGGAAAATAATAAAAAGAGTGCTCAGCTGTGAACTAGTGAATTCGATATTCTAGGCTAATTCTAGAATAATAAAAAAAACCCATCTAGATCATAATAGTTAACTTGTTAAGATAATAGAAAAAGTGAGATTTCAAAACATCTTAGATTCCTATGGGAACAACCTATTTGCACTACAACACTGTGCGCTTGTAGTAAATTTATCATAGTAATTTTTTGTGTTTTGTGAGACAATAATGTAGATGGACGATAGTGTATAATATTTATATAATAGTTTTCTTATTTATTTTACCACCCTTTGTGTATGAGGGCATACACGAGTTTTTGTGTGGGGGAGTGGGTTAGGAGATTTGTCTTCATGTTTTTCTAGGATTTTTAGTTTTTTCTAGGAATTTTTTTATTTTTTTTAAATTTTTTTTGTTTCTTTATTTTACACTTTGGGTAGTTTTTAGGGTAATTAAAAAAATTTAAAAAAAGTAAAAATATCTGAAAAAATCTAAAAAAATGTAAAATAATTCAAAAAATATTTTCTTCAATAAATCAACCTAATTACAAATAAAAGAATAAATTTAGATTTGAAATTTGATATGAGAGTAAATTGGGTGATACACTAAGAATTTTATGAAAAAAATTAAATCCAAAAAATAAATACCGCTAACAGTATTGTGATACGCATAAAGGAAAATTGTCATGGCCTCCTTAACGCATTTTTAGCGGCCATGTTGGATGGATAGTTATCGGTAACCACTTGCAGCACACGCTTCTCTCCAACTTTCTTAATGCAATTTTCTATCTAATTAGTATATATTCGCCGGTGTGTGTATTGACTGAGTCTTCAATAGACTTAATGAAGGTTGTTCCTTACTTAAAGTGGACACATAAATTTATGACACTTCTATACTTTCTGTCGGTCCATCTGTCAGTCAAAATACTGTAATCATATTCATCCCACGCTTCCTTTGTTTTCTCCAAACTGTCTTCAATCTTCTTGTATGCTTTATTTAAAAGAGATACTCTTAATTGATATTGGTTGGGCCCCTTATACCCTAAATCATGCTTGCCGATGGCCTCGCAAAACAGATCGAACTCCTCATAGTCAAAATTGTTAAAAGGTATGCGTTTGGCATATGCCCACATGGCGGTATAATCATGCGCCAGCTCCTTCCACTTCCTTCTCTTTCCTTCATTGATAACTGCTTATTTCCATTTAGCTTCGTTTACTAGTTTGTTCAATGGACCACTAACACGAGGCCTATGCTCGCCCGCAAGTTCAAGTTTAGTTGTCTCTCTTTCTACTGATATCTGCAAATCTTCCCGAAACTCATAATCAGTTTTCGCTTGTCAACTTTTCTCTTCTTTATTCCTTCTAGTCCTCTCGCCTATGTACCTCTCTTCATAAGTAGCAAGCACACTGCTAACACTCCAACTCCTGCAATATATTGTTTCAATATGTTTATTCCTTCTTCACAATCTAGTTACACTTTATGCATTTGACATCCATGTAAGATCCTTTCTTTATCAGCTTTCCATAATTCCACCCAATATAATTTGATCCAGGAGGTTTGGATGTAATCTGACTATCTTTCTCACTCGATAGATTTGACTGTCCACAACTACTAGAATTGGAAGCCATAAATGACATAGAAATTCAACTAATTGTCTTACAGAAATTCCTACATCACCATTAAGGAAAAAAAATAATTATTACTCAATAAATAATCAAGAAATGGTAAAATGATTTTATATTAAATAGACGAAAAGAAATGACAGAGTAAACATGATGGCTAAATCTTTTCAAATATCAATCATTTCCTTGTCATAATTTTTTAACAAAAAGAAAAAAAAAAGAGAGAGAAACCAAGTTCACAAGTTGGAGGAAATACTAACTTCTAACTCCCAATGTATTTTGTATTCACCTTTTGGGTCCACCAAATTGATCAATTTTATTCATATATGGACCTCAATTCTAGAGCACATGTGACATGCCATTCCAAATTAATCGAATTTTGTAAAATTTTTGTGATGGATTATGGACAAGTGCAATGCTACAGCCTACAAGGATTTTTGTCATGAATTTCGATCGGGCTTTGCTTTTATCAAATTAAACAACTAAACTAGTGAAAGAAGAAAAAAACCAAAATAAAATCACTATAACCTAAAAATAATGGAAATTTTGAATGGAAATAGAAAAACAAAGAAAAAACTTACTTGAGATGTTGCCGCCGCCGGTTAATTCAACTGGAAGCTCGCCACCACCGGAGAAAAGCTCAGAAAGGTCGCCGCGAGCTTCCCATGCAGAACTATGCTCGAAATAGAATCGAGTTTCGATCGGGAGAAAAGGGGAATGAGAGGTTAGGGTTAACGATCGGGTTTTGGGGGAGAAAGGGATCGAGGAATTTATTTAACGTTTTGGGGTTTTAGGTGCGGGCCGGGCAACTTTTTAACATTTGAAATCCAATAACCCTTTAACCGCATAATCGGTTATGCGGATTATGCAGGCGCATATTCCGCATAATCAATTATGCAACTGCATAATCCCCTGTCCATGCGAATAGGGCGAATTGTTGGTTTTGTTTGCATTTGGGAACCGCAAACGCCTATGCAGGCGATTATGTGCCCATATAGGGCGTTTTTTAGAACACTGCATTTTTCACATCTGTGGCCAGATGACCAAACTGAGGAATCAAGGTGTCATGTAGATAGCATGGGTTGAATATTTGTTCCCGAATTTGGATACTGATGATGATCTTTCAACTCTCTTGGTTTGTAAACCAGTTTGGATTCATGTCTTTGCGATTGTCAATAGAACCTGCTCGTTTGCTTCGTTAAGTCAATAACTGATTTTGAGAAAGAAGTAAAGATTTGCATATGCTTTTTATTGATTTCGAAAAAGCCTATGAAAGGTACCGAGAAAAGGTGCAATGGTGGACATTGATAAAGAAGGGATTCCCTATCAAATATATTAACATTATTAAGAGGATTATTGGCAAGTTACAGATCTTGTGGCGATCTAGCAAGTGGTATTTCGATTACTATTGGACTGCATCAAAGATCTACATTGAGTCCGGTTTTATTTGCCGTAGTGATGAATGAGCTTACAAGAGTAATTTAGGATAAGTCCTATAGTCTGAATGTGCCTAGATGGTTTTGGAGGTTAAAAGTTGGTTTTTTTTTTTCTTTTGCTGAGCACATTCTTAGTTGGGTTTCATCAGAAGTAATATAATCATTATGTTCATCAATTTTTTAACTGCAAAGAAAATTGTATGTCTCCTAACCACCTCACTATTAAGCACCTTTCAGCTGATCTCTTATGCAATATCTTTCATTTGTATAGTAGATTTACTATTTCTTGTAGCAATGACAAATAATAAATAATAAAATTTTCCAGTTTCAAAATGATAGTTTCATGTAGTTGGAAAAGAATCAGCATAAAAACCATTTTCATGATTCCATCTGTCTTCTGTTGTGCTACTTTACAATGTTGTATAATTTTGGGTCAGACTATAAAATTTAAAGAATTCAACCTAAAAGCCCCTCCCACCCAGGTATTTGGTTTTACACAAATGGACCTGAATCCAATATCAATAGAGTTGTGGGTGAATGCCTTGGCTTTCTACCCATTTAGTGCATAAGGGCATATCATACAACACCACTAAGAAAAGGATACCCATAAAATATATCTCCTAGGTTGTAGGTCAATTGTGCTCACACATTTATGAATACCCCTATAGTACTCCTAACAAGAGTAAATTTTTAGATGTCAACGGTTTTAATTTAGATTTTTATCCAAATTTTATTAAATTTCTCTGTATACCAAGCGCACCCCCTTTTTTTATTCACTTTTATTTTTTCTTTTTTCTATTATTTAAAGGAAGAAAATTTACTCAATCGTTATCATCTTTGTCCTTAACCTAATAAATTATTGTGAAGTGAAAAATAGATGTATACAAAACTCAAAATTACTATTAGCGGTATTTATTTTTCGGATTTTAATGTTTTTCATAAAATTCTGAGTGTATCGTCCAGTCTACTCTCCATTCAAATTTCAAATCTAAATTTATTATTTTATCTATAACTAGATTGATCTATTGATGAAAATATATAAAAATATTTATTTACTTTTTTTCAGTTTTAATTTTTTTATTTAATTAGTTAGTTACCCTAAAAACTACCCGAAGTGTAAAATAAAGAAATTCCAAAAATCTAAAAATAAAATAAAAATTCTAAAAAAATAAAAAACCTAGAAAAACACGAAGAAAATAGTCTAACCCACTGCACCCCCACACCTATCTTTTGCTAGTCCTCAAGTAAAACCTAACCCTAAAAAGAAAAAGAAAAATTCTAACTTATTTTCACAGGAATCGTGATTGCACTTACTACATGCAACAAACCTTTAAACCCCTATGTTACCCTAGTGTATGAGATGTGTCTCGTAAGGGTTTGCAGTGAAATATCCACAAAATTCATGTAGAAAATAGATTAAGGAGTAAAGAAAAGAAAAATAACAATAAATGAAAATCACGAAAAATAAAAATTTTATACAAAAGAAAGAAAAATCTTTTTTTTAATATATTTAATTCAATTAATCTCACTAATATACAAACTCAAGAACGCAGTTAGATTATCAATTTTCAAATCGAGCGTCATATCAGATACACTTATCATTTTAATCAAAAATTTTAAATCCTATATTTCAATACCAACTAACAGATAATCCATTGGTTCTTATACATCTACGTGCACGTGTGATAGTCTACTTTGGCATTGGACTCCAACTCTAACTCATGATTCATCTTCTCTCTCATAACATTTTTTTTTTCTTTTTTTAAGAATATTTCAACTTTCATGTGAATATCCACGCTTGCTTAGGCGCAAAGTACCCGATTACTCGGATTATACTCTTTTTTTTTAAGAATATTTCAACTTTATGCGAATATTCACGCTTGCTTAGACGCAAAGTACCCGATTACTCGGATCATACTCTTTTTTTTCACTTTTGAGGCTATTGCCTTAATACCAAGTGCACCCCTTTTTTTTATCACTCTCGAGGCTATTGCCTTAATACCAGGCGCACCCCATTTTTTTTGTCTCTCTTTTATTTTTCTTTTTTTTATTGTTTAGAAAGAGAAGACTTACTCAATCGTTATCATATTTATTCTTAACCTAATAAACTATTGTGAAGTTGAAAATAGATGAATACTTATCTCAAAATTACTGTTAGCGGTATTTATTTTTTGGATTTAATTTTTTTCATAAAATTCTTAGTGTATCATCCAATCTACTCTCATATCAAATTTCAAATCTAAATTTATTCTTTTATTTGTAATTAGGTTGATTTATTGAAGAAAATATTTTTTGAATTTTTTTACATTTTTCAGATTTTTTTCAGATTTTTTTACGTTTTTCAAATTTTTTTTAATTACCCTAAAAACTATCCAAAGTGTAAAATAAAGAAACAAAAAAAATCTAAAAATAAAATAAAAAAATCCAAGAAAAACTAAAAATCCTAGAAAAACATGAAGACAAATCTCCTAGCCCACTACCCCACACAAAAACTCGTGTATGCCCTCATACCCAAACAAAGGATGGTAAAATAAATAAGAAAATTATTATATAAATATTATACACTATCGTCCATCTACAATATCGTCCATCTACAATATCGTCCATCTACATTATTGTCTCACAAAACACAAAAACTTACTGTGATAAATTTACTGCAAGCGCACAGTATTGTAGTGCAAATAGGTTGTTCCCATAGGAATCTAAGATGTTTTGAAATCTCACTTTTTCTATTATCGTAACAAGTTAACTATTATGATCTAGATGGGTTTTTTTTATTATTCTAGAGTTAGCCTAGAATATCGAATTCATTAGTTCACAGCTGAGCACTCTTTTTATTATTTTCCTTCTATATTTTTAACAAAAATAATTACGATTATATGAAAAAGAAGATCTTGTTAATTTAACTTTTATTCAAATCGCCTTAAGCATTAATAATCAAGTGTCATGCAAACATAACTCATCAAAGTTCATGACTTTCATAAAAGCAAACTATATTTCTACAAATAAAATTCAAAGAAACAATTCCAAACCATAAGCATAGGCCATAAAAAATGAGCTTAAGCATAACATATCAAAGTACTAGATCTACGAATTATTATCTTTTAATTTTATCATAGAAAAATCGTGTCTTTTAATTCTTTTAGGAAGAAGATAAATAAGAATTATACTACGGTTGATCCCTAACTTTATCTACATCTTAAAACTCAGTAAAATTAGTTACTCATGTTTTTATTAATCAAGATGATTTTTTCATGCATGAGTTTTTAGGCATCAAAAAAATTGGGGCAGAGGCAGCTCAACTTGCCACTGATTTACCAACTTTTGCTACTGATTGGTAGCAAAACTTAGGATCTTGGCTCCCTATTTTTGCAGTACGTCTTAGTTAATCCTCTTGTTTCAATATAACATGAATATGAAAATGCATACATGTATAAATACTATCACAACATCAACATTATCACAACCCCCCTGAATGGTTACTCTCCCATTTAGTACAATATATGTCAATTTGACAACTACGATGCTATTTTGTCAGAAAAATTGAATAAAGATAAATAAATTCACATTATTAAATACAAAGGAGTCGCATCACACACTAAGTACAAACCAATAATATTCACATTGAATGCACACGCACACACACACAAATGTAACAAAATTCAAAAGTAATGTTTCAAATTTATGTGTTAGAGATGTTCAAAGCATTAATATCAAACATTAACACAACACTAGTCTAAAAGATATATACGCTATATTTTACCATATTGTTAAGCAATATAATCAATTTTTAGTACATGATCATAACTTTCAACCAACACTCCCCCATGTCATATTCAAATTTTTTATCTAATTTAGTACTTCTCATTTTTTATGAGTCTATACCCCATATTAAAATTTTTCTTTCATTCCACATCTATATTTGATGAGTTTATTCTACTTATATGGTGAAGGTGACTTTCATCCTCATGAGAAATAAACATATCAGAATAAGCGAATCTACTGGTAGTCCATTCCCACTAGCAACTAACAACTTCCTTGAATATTTTTTATTTTCAACACATTGGAGTAAAAAGTACATAAATCACATTTGAAACCGAATACATGCAATGCACTTGGCTACTTTACTATTTATGTCACACATAAAAGTTATCAATAACTGAATGTAAATAAATCTAATGCCAATATACACTAAATTACCCTCAAACGCAGTGTGTACTAAAACATAAGGGTATAACATACAACAGCACTAGGAAAAGGATACCCATAAAATATATCTCCTAGGTTGTAGGTCAATTGTGTTCACACATTTATGATTACCCCTATAGTACTCCTAACAAGAGTAAATTTTTAGATGTCAACGGTTTTAATTTAGATTTTTATCCAAATTTTATTAAATTTCTCTGTACACCAAGCGCACCCTCTTTTTTTTATTCACTTTTATTTTTTCCTTTTTTTATTATTTAAAGGAAGAAGACTTACTCAATTGTTATCATCTGTACTTAACCTAATAAATTATTGTGAAGTGGAAAATAGATGTATACTTACCTCAAAATTTCTGTTAGCGGTATTTATTTTTCGCATTTTAATGTTTTTAATAAAATTTTGAGTATATATCGTCCAGTCTACTCTCCTATCAAATTTCAAATCTAAATTTGTTTCTTTATCTGTAACAAGATTGCTCTATTGATGAAAATATATAAAAATATTTATTTACTTTTTTTCAGTTTTAATTGTTTTATTTAATTAGTTAGTTACCCTAAAAACAACTCGAAGTGTAAAATAAAAAAATTCCAAAAATCTAAAAATAAAATAAAAAATCTAAAAAAATAAAAATCCTAGAAAAACACGAAGAAAATAGTCTAACCCACTGCACCCCCACCTATCTTTTGCTAGTTCTCAAGCAAAACCTAATCCTAAAAAGAAAAAAAAAATTCTAACTTACTTTCGCAGGAATCGCGATTGCACTTAGCACATGCAACAAGCCTTTAAACCCCTAGGTTATCCTAGTGTATGAAATGTGTCTCGCAAGGATTTGCAGTGAATATACCCACAAAATTCATGAAGAAAATAGATTAAGGAGTAAAGAAAAGAAAAATAACGAAAAATAAAAATTTTATACAAAAGAAAAATCTTTTTTTAATATATTTAATTCAATTAATATCACTAATATACAAACTCAAGAACGCAGTTAGATTATCAATTTTCAAATCGAGCGTCATATCAGATACACTTAACATTTTAATCAAAAGATTTAAATCCTATCTTTCAATACCAACTAACAGATAATCCATTGGCTCGTATACATCTACGTGCATGTGTGATAGTCTCGGTCTTGGACTCCAACTCTAACTCATGATTCATCTTCTCTCTCATAACAATTTTTTTCTTTTTTTAAGAATATTTCACCTTTCATGCGAATATCCACGCTTGCTTAGGCGCAAAGTACCCGATTACTCGGATCATACTCTTTTTTTAGAAATATTTCACCTTTCATGCGAATATCCACACTTGCTTAGACACAAAGTACCCGATTACTCGGATCATATTCTTTTTTTTAAGAATATTTCACCTTTCATGCGAATATCCACACTTACTTAGGCGCAAAGTACCCCATTACTCGAATCATACTCTTTTTTTCACTCTTGAGGCAATTGCCTTAATACCAGGCGCACCCCCTTTTTTTATCACTCTCGAGGCTATTGTCTTAATACCAGGTGCACCCTATTTTTTTATTCTCACTTTTATTTTCCTTTTTTTATTGTTTAGAGAGAAAAGACTTACTCAATTGTTATCATCTTTATCCTTAATCAAATAAACTATTGTAAAATAGAAAATAGATGTATACTTACCTCAAAATTACTGTTAGCGGTATTTATTTTTTGGATTTAATTTTTATCATAAAATTCTTAGTGTATCTTCCAATCTACTCTCATATCAAATTTCAAATCTAAATTTATTTTTTTATTTGTAATTAGGTTGATTTATTGAAGAAAATATTTTTTAAATTTTTTTACATTTTTCAGATTTTTTTCAGATATTTTTACTTTTTTTCAATTTTTTTAATTACCCTAAAAACTATCCAAACTGTAAAATAAAGAAACAAAAAAAATCTAAAAATAAAATAAAATAATCCAAGAAAAACTAAAAATCCTAGAAAAACATGAAGACAAATCTCCTGACCCACTCCCCCACACCAAAACTCGTGTATGCCCTCATACACAAACAAAGGGTGATAAATAAATAAGAAAACTATTATATAAATATTATACACTATCGTCCATCTACATTATCGTCCATCTACATTATTGTTTCACAAAACACAAAAACTTACTGTGATAAATTTACTGCAAGCACACAAGTGTTGTAGTGCAAATAGCTTGTTCCCATAGGAATTTAAGATATTTTGAAATCTCACTTTTTCTATTATCTTAACAAGTTAACTATTATAATCTAGAGGGGTTTTTTTATTATTTTAGAGTTAGCTTAGAATATTGAATTCACTAGTTCACAGCTGAGCACTCTTTTTATTATTTTCTTTCTATATTTTTAACAAAAACAATTACGATTATATGAAAAAGAAGATCTTATTAATTTAATTTTTATTCAAATCACCTTAAGCATTAATAATCAAGTGTCGTGCAAGCATAACTCATCAAAGTTCATGACTTTCATAAAAGCAGACTATATTTCTACAAATAAAATTCAAAAAAATAATTCCAAACCCTAAGCATAGGCCATCAAAAACAAGTTTAAGCATAACATATCAAAGTACTAGATCTACGAATTATTATCTTTTAATTTTATCATAGAAAAATCGTGTCTTTTAATCCTTTTAGGAAGAAGATAAATAAGAATTATACTACGGTTGATCCCCAACTTTATCTACATCTTAAAACTTAGCAAAATTAGTTACTCATGTTTTTATTAATCAAGAAGATTTGTTTTAAGTATGACAACTATTTTTTTGGGCATAAAAAAAATTGGGGCAGAGCCAGCTCAACTTGTCACTGATTTACCAACTTTTGCTACTGATTGGTTGCAAAGCTGAGCATCTTGGCTCCCTATTTTTGCAGTACGTCCCAGTTAATCCTCTTGTTTCAATATAACATGAATATGAAAATGCATACATATATAAATACTATCACAACATCAACATTATCACGACCCCCCTGAATGGTTACTCCCCCATTTAGTACAATATATGTCAATTTGACAACTACTATGCTATTATGTCAGAAAAATCGAATAAAGATAAATAAATTCACATTATTAAATACAAAGGAGTCGCATCACACACTAAGTACAAACCAATAATATTCACATTGAATGCACACGCACGCACACAACTGTAACAAAATTCAAAAGTAATGTTTCGAATTTATGTGTTAGAGATGTTCAAAGCATTAATATCAAACATTAATACATCACTAGTCTAAAAGATATATACGCTATATTTTACCATATTGTTAAGCAATATAATCAATTTTTAGTACATGATCATAACTTTCAACCAACACTCCCCCATGTCATATTCAAAAATTTTACCTAATTTAGTACTTCTCATTTTTTATGAGTCTATACCCCATATTAAAAATTTTCTTTCATTCCACATCTCATATTTGATGAGCTTATTCCACTTATATGGTGAAGGTGCTTTCATCCTCATGGGAAATAAACATATCAGTAAGGGAATCTATTGGTAGTCCATTCCCACTAGGAACTAACAACTTCCTTGAATATTTTTTATTTTCAACACATTGGAGTAAAAAGTACATAAATCACATTTGAAACCGAATACATGCAATGCACTTGGCTACTTTACTATTTATGTCTCACATAAAAGTTATCAATAACTGAATGTAAATAAATCTAATGCCAATATACACTAAATTACCCTCAAACGTAGTGTGTACTAAAGCATAAGGGTATAACATAAGCATAAGGGTTTTAAATACCGGCCTATATACCGGTATATCGGCCGGTATATCGTTAAAACTGAAGAAACGAGACGATATGGGCATTTTTTTACCGTTTATCGTTTTGGACCGGTATGGGCCGATATATCGGCCACGTGGCATCATATCGACCGGTATTGTGATGTCTAATACTGGCCGGTATTGGATAATATCGGTTATTGGATTTTGGATTTTGGTTACAGGTTAAACCCGTTAGCCCGTTAAGATCCGACCAGTTAAGAAATAAAACGGGTCGAAAGGGAGAAAAATGTTATTTTTTTCGCATTTTCTCTCTCTCTCTCTCCCGGCGATCCGAGCTTTCCCTCCCCGCGACGAAATACCTAACCCCAAATTTCTCCAAATGAGCCCTAAATCTCTCTCCAATTCTTCTTCTTCCACTCTCTGGCTCTCTCTCTCTCTCCACGCGATCGTCGGCCGATCGAGCCGACCAGCCCGAACCCTAACCCTAATTTCCCAATCCATCCAAAAATCTCTCTCGTGTTCTCTCTATCTTCCTTCTTCGCTCTCCGATAGCTCTTCTCCTACTCTGAGAGTCTTCGAAGAGTGCTCGCCATTCTCCAGTGGGGCAGTGGCTGCCGGCCAGGTAAGTGAAGTTTGTTTTTTTAATATTAATTTGATTTAGAGTTACAAAATTCGTCAATTTCTTTTATAATTGTACTATTTAGGTTTAATTGATTGCGATTTATGTTAGATTTTTTTTTTGGTATAATTTGAGGGAAATTGCTAAGTTGGGAGGGCTGAACCCGCGGGTAGTCTACAGTGATTTCTTGAATCACTGATTCACACTGAATCAGTGAATCGAATCACTGATTCAGTGTGAATCAGTGATTCAAGAAATGATTTTGTGTGTATGAGTTTCATGCTAGATAAAATTTGTAAATTTGAGTATTTACTATTTATATGTATTCACTGTTGTTGCAAATTAACTGTTTCATGCAACAGAATCTTGTCATTATTCTAACTGTTGTTGCAGATTCACTGTTTCATGTATGAGTTTCATGCTAGATTCATTGTTGTTGTGCATGTGGACTGTATCCATATATATTTTTTTGTGGATGTGTTGTTGAAAAATAACAAAATTTGATAAAGAAAATCCACTAGTTAGCATGATGACTTACTACTCCTATACCTATCTTCATATGACTTGTTGATAGTGGGTGAAAGATCGACTAAGTGCAAAACCTGAAGACCAGAGAAGTTGGACAACAACGAGACTAAAAATGATATAAACATAATTGCTCGAATAAGACATTGAAAGTCCAGAGACTTATCTATTGTGAAGTGTTTAAGATGACAATCAGAATGTTTTAATTCAAGACGAAGAGATCAAGAGAAGATGAATAGAATTTTTTACAGATTGTTCAATAGTAGTTTTACTTAAGATTTAGGTTACCTTACTGTTGAGTGTTTGGATAGTAACTGTATTTTTATATGTAGAAGGATGAAATCAAATAAAGTTGTTGGCTCGGATTGAATTCCTAATAAGGTATGGAGATATCTAGGAGAGATAGTGTGAGATAGTTGCCAAACATCTATAACAAAATTTGATAAACCAAAAACATGCCAAATGAGTAGAGGAAGTGCATCCTAGTACCTCTCTATAAAAACAAGAGTAGTATTCAGAATTATTCTAACTACTATGAAAAAAATACATGTATCACACCATGAAGGCTTTGAAAAAGATAACTGAACATATGTTATGGCAGAACATTAAGATATTAGAGGACAACTTTGGATTCATACTAGGATGATCAACAATAGCTGCAATTCATTAGCTTTATTAACTTATAAAGCGATTTCTAGAGAGAAATAGATATTTGCATATAACCTTTATTGATTTGGAAAAAACTATCGAGAGTTCTATGATGGACATTAATGAAGTGAGTTTTCATTCGAACATATTGTCATAAGCAAGGACATATATGATGGAGTGGTGGAAAATGTCAAAACTTGTGACATCCTAACATGTGATTCTCTGATCACAATTGGATTGCATCAAGAATCTACATCGAATCCAATCTTGTTTGCCATAGTGATGGATGAGCTAATTAGAACCAGTCAGGATGAGATAACTTGGTGTATGTCATTTGATGATATTGTCGTAGTCGATAAGACGTGAGAGGGTAAATGCCAAATTGGAGCTATGAAGTCAATCTTAAAATCTCGATATTTCAGATTAAGACGTCCAAAACAAGGTAAAGGGAACATAAATTCAGTAAATGAATTATCCGAGACTATACTGTTGTGACACTGTATAGGTGAGATGTCAATGAGTAATTAGTTTAGATACTAGGGTTTTATTATTGAAAAGAATGGGAACGTCGATAGTAATGTCAACTATAGGATCCAAGTTAGCTAGTTAAAATGGAGGAGCGGAATGTAAGTTTTATGCAGCTTCAATATTTCGTTAAGGGTAAAAGAAAGGTTTTATCAAATTGTTAATAAGGTTTTATCAAATTGTTAATATGTCAGTTTCGTTATATGGCACAAAAATTAGGTTATAAAGAGACATTATGCATAGGCGATTAATGTAGCAAAGATGTACATGGTCCGTGGGATGTGGTAATACAATAAGAGATAACGCGAAAAATGAGGATATTCTTGTTAAGAAAGACAGCCTCCAAAGAAGAGAAGATGAGAGTGATCATCTACGATGGTTTGGTAATGTGCTCGATCTGGCATAACTGTCTCTTAACTTATGTAGCCTATGCCAAATACTTGGATAAAAATTTGGTTGTTGTATCTTTTCCTGTGCATCTAGATGAGCATCAACATCACTAGCTCTGTTCCGTAAACAATCAATATTTTGTTCTTTAAATTTAGTGCAAGCATTATATATTTGGCTGGTTCGGTTGTCTCTCCTCATTTATAGAAGTCTTACATGCATAAATCTCTTACGAAATTAGTTACAGATCAATCCAGTGATTGCAGGAAAAGAGAGAAACTATCTGTCCCATTAACAGGTTTGCTGTGAAACATAGAACAATAAGCCAGTAGTCAAGTTCCCCATGCAAGAAACCTTGCGTAATGAGACTGTTGCTGAATGGATGGGCAACACATCTCCACTTTTTCGACATGGTTATATAATTATCTAGAGAGCTGTTCCATCTACAACCATAATGACAAATCATAGACCCAGAATAAACAACTGCATGAATATAGAACTATGTCGCGTCGATATTTCTTTGAAAGAGGAGCACATCATAGCAATGATGTATTCAAAATATATTGTCATTCTAAATTTTGTCATATTTGCCTTATTCTTGTAGCACATCATATTGTATTTATATCATACACATGTATTTCTATATTAGAAACAATATTTAAATTCTTTTTCCTATATCAACGTCATACCTATGTCCTATATTTTAAAAAATTACATAAACGCCATATGCCCGTGTTGTACTCGTATATTGTATCCGTGTCCATGCTTCCCAAGTATAGATTTATGCCACCTATTTTCATATAAAATTATGCAAACTATGCAGTAGTAGGAGGATGTCCCTGTTGATAATTCACAAATCAGTATGCACTACTCAAACATCTAATACAACACTTCTACATGATATTTCCTCATGTAATTGGTACCTAAATCATTTTAGTGACATGTTCTAAGCTAACCTAGAGTTTCAGCATAACAATTAAGTTTCATACCAGCTGTATGGGGCCACAGATAGAAGGTTGTAAAGTCGGTACTTAGTCAAGTTACTAAGATAAAGTTCTGGTTGAAAAAGAAACAGCTGATAGAAGCGGACTATAGAATTAATCAAGGAAAAATTAACAAGAAGCTATGTGTTACACTGCTAGGCTTTTTCCTGAACTTACTGTTCCTGCACTGGAGTAGTGCGAGCCGTAATGGAACATGGGGATGAGTGGATCATCAAAGCTAGAATATCTCTCTTGAAACTTTTTTAGCTGGTCAGGATTTAATGCACCAACTGGCTGCAAAATAACAGGAATTCTAGATACCAATCGACCATAAACACCAAAATTAAAAGATAATTATCATCAAAAAAATAGTAAGTACCTTAGAAAGATCTCTATATGAAGAAGGATCACTGAGATCCAACATTTTAGATGAGTAATCTGCTAAGATCCATGGAAAAACAGGATACTGTAAACAGTACATGGTTATTAGGATCTAATTAGTAAATACTTTAGGCTGAAGCACATTATAAAGGAAACTTCAATCAAATATACCTGAGTAATATCATTGTAACTGCGGACTGCCATTGTGTTGAGCTCCATAAGATATTCAAAATTGCTTATCTGTAAGATAATTTTGTTCTACTGAGTTTACAATGTGAAAGAGATGAGACATTAAAGTGAATGTATGGTTTAACAATGTAGGTTACCTCCCACCGAGCCCAACGTTCCATAAGTTGAGTTCTTTTAAGTAGTTGCTCAGGCCTCTACTGTAAATAAAAAGTTGCAGAGGCTAGTATAAGAAAAGGAAGTTCATTAGTAAATTAAAATTTCTGAAAGGAAAGGACAGACCTATGTAGCCAGATAAATATTATTCAGATGTGGTGGACGTGCTTGAACTACAGCACGGTATGCTTTCTTACGCATTTCAATACTCTGAAAAATTTATAAATACATGAATTACCGTCTTTATCATAAAGGTCAAGCTACAATTAAGGTTCACTTCTAAGACTTTACCCCAAAGTCGAAGAAAAAGTTTGAACGATCAACCATAAATAACTCTAAAGCACTTCTACGGAGCAGATATCTGCAGAACACCCACAAAGGGAAAGGTAAGAAAATTGATGAAAAGTACTTGATAGGTTACACTACAAAATTGGAGGGAAAAAAAAGGTTCATATTATTTAATTAGAGCCAGAAGTCAAAAAGGCTCATGCAGAATAAACTACATTTCAAGCAAAATACTTCCATTTAACTGTGTCCACTTGACACGCAAAAAAGTAAATATACAATCCGCTTCAAATTAAATAAACAAAATAGTCACGAGATGTATAGGATCTTTTCCACTTAGTATCCATGCATAAAAATATTCCTAAGGCTCAAACGATGACCAGCACAGGAAGAGTGGCATTCGGTATGCATCTTAGGGGTAATACAGTCTGCAATGAGGACTGGCATAGATGGTGAGTGTTCCCATAGCTTCAGAGATTTTTGACTCTCAATACCGATACGTTGTTTTGTATCAAACAGATAACAAGAGCTAACGCAGTAGTTAAAAGTTAACAGAAAAGGTAAACGAAAAACCTTCGTTGATATGTACAGCTTCATTGCACTGTGGTGGTCAATCAATAGTGGCACAGTATTGCTTTGGAGGTTCCAGAGGAAAGAGCTTTTAACATATGATATATGCTCTAGTTTGAGGAGGAATGTGAAGGTGCAAGAGTCTCAATATATCTAGATTTTCAATATTATAAGATCTTTCATTACAGGAGTTTCTATAGTCTATACTGTAAAAGTTTCCGTATTATAGAAGTCTACAAGTACCACTGCAGTATAGTGGTAAAGCCTCTTAGCAGTGGGCGGAGGTTTGGGATTCAACCCTACTTGCACCAAGCTAAGGCCTTATTACAAAAACAATATTATAGGAATTTCCATATTTTTCAACATTCTATTATTTTGGAGCTTCCATGTGAAATCAATTTGAGGAAGAATACAAGGCTTTGGATTCTCTAGTGACAAAACTGATCATGCTTCAAACAATGAAGTCAACTTTCCAAGAATTTGTGGCTTTTTCTAACAAGTTGTTCCTAGAACAGTTTATTTTGATTATTCAAATCACATGAACCACATGCACCACAAAACAAGTGTGACTGAGTTTTCAAGTGAGGCCAAGAAAGGATTTTGCTAGAATTTTTTACAATCTGTTCCTTGTATTCAGTGTTCACATTGCAAGCATGGATCAATATAATAAACAAATTGTTGAAAAAGTACACAACATCCAACAAAATCCTTTGTGAGGCTCATTTATGTAAATCTAGGATCAACACTAAGATGATGCATAATTTGGGAACGAACACTGTATCCAATAGGAGAAGGTGTAATGCATACAGGACAAAATGATACGAGGTAAAAAAAAAAAAAAAAAAAAATCCAGATACTAGGAACGCATAGATTTGATGTCAAGCAGTTGGTACACCCATAATTGAAAAAAGGAAACATTTGGAGGATCATAGTTAATACATATGTTGTACAGTTGTGTAGAACAGTATTCTATACTAACACCTCTCTTAAGCAAGGTTTTCACTATCAGCCAACACTGATATATATCACATACATCATATCAGATTATGAGTTATGCAATACACGATATATTATATAATACCAGTTACGATATTGCCGATGTTTCTGATATCGCTGATATAATACGCTCGATATTGTCCAATTTTGATGCCATAAATGATTGGCCTATACCTATTCCGATATTCTAAACCTTGGTCTCACGCTTTACATGTAGCACCAAGAGTAAAAGGTGACATCTTGGTGTCGGTTGCTGAAAGAGGGTTAGGAAGAAGGTTTCTTTTTAGTTGAGAGCAGTCCTGACATCATAACAAATGCATGCCAAAACTCAAACTTTTAGATAAACCCAAGATTCTACAAGACAGAGCCAGCTAGATAGGCTAATTTAAGACTCCGATAAAGAGTTGGACACCATTAAACTCACCTTCTGCTATATATTTGATGAAGGGAAGATAAGGGCCAGCTCCTATCCTTGTCCTTCTCAATGTTTTGGCTATTAGAAGTAGTTATATCCTCCAAGGAATTTCCGTCAATTTGCTCACTAACTCTGAAACCAATTATTTTCGTTGTTACCTGATAAAAAGATGAAGTTTATAGCAAACTAGTACAGTAATTTAGTAAAATATACACAGGCAAAGCAAAATAAGGTTAAACAGAAAATTCAGTAATAAGCACAAAAGAAATAAAAGAAAAGAAAAGGTTAGTAAAATCAGCTTAGTCGAGTCTATAGATCTTATGCAGTATGTCAGGATATAAATGAAAATATTTTAATAACAATGTTTTGTAAATCACAATTACCAGGTTATTGAGCTATAGAGAGTAAAAATTACTTACTAGAAACATTCCTTAACAATCTTCAGTGGCTGTACCATCAAGGAAGAAAGTTCAATAATTATTTTGTCATCAGTTTCAATCGGCATGTACCCAGGAAAAGGAACTGACACTGGTTGTCCAAAACTTTGATCAGCAGAAACTCTAGAATCTACCAGTCCCTTAGATTGGTTAGTCATGGATGACACTGAGGATCGTCTCTGCTGATTGTCCGCCAAGTTGTCAAGGATATCATTTTCTCCCTGCTCATCATTTTCATTTCCCTCTTCCATTGATATCACATCAGCTATCAGAATAGAAGCACTAGAAGACAGATTAGCAGTAAATGAAGCCTCTGAAGCATCTAAGTTATGCATAATTGGAGTGAACAGGATGATCTTCATAGTCAGCAGCTGCACCAAAGTGGTCAGACCCCTTGAAATTTCTAATCAAAAATCTTCTCGTCCTTGAAGAACTTTCCACAAAGTCCAATTTCCAGATAACCTGTATATTTCGGTGTTCAAATTTTCCACCTAGAATACAAAAGAAATGGACTGCATGTTTCTTTAAACAGTATATACACACAACTAAAAACACTGCAGAAAGCCTGAAAGTTAAAGGAAAGAAATTCAAAATGGCAAAAGTACGAGCCAGTAATTTAAATAGAATAACTGTACATACATGTTTAGGATTATACAAGTGGTGCCCAGAGGGAGCAAATAACTCCCTTATTTCTACAAGGCGATGTATAAGTTTTCTCCAGGAACGTGTTGCAGCACATTGATGGTGACGATCTAGAACATTTACTTGCAAGCGCCTGTTTTTCTGAAGTTTCAAAATGTTAACAAGATTAACATCGTAAACAGCAAAAAAGAAATAAGCATAACAAAATATACCTCTGCCTCCTGAATGTCTCTTGCCAAAGCAAAACTGGCTACTAGTAAAGCAACAAACTTATTAGACTGTGAAGAAGAATCTTTTCCAAAAATTGATTTTGAATCAAGTGTTTGCAGGCATTCAGCCCATTCAGCCCATGCCATGAGGTTGTTACTAATCATAGATGAAACAGGAAGTATAATCAGAAAAGAGGAACTACAAATTGACTGCTTCCTAGCAAAACAAGAATAGAACCGATTTAGCATTCACATTTCACATAGTAAGCAATATTACAAAGATCCTTGTTATCTGAAATAATCAATACTTTTTCTGTGTCTACTAGCTATATAACTAGCCAAGTTGCTCACTCTATAATGTAGGGCGTGGAAGTGATGAAGTTAGTAAACCAAATGATGCTATCATTTGTCTCTGGCTAAGTTATTAAGCGAGAGCAAGAACCATAAGAAGGAAGTAGATGAGCTAAACATGAACTTAAAGTCGATGAACTGACTGCCCTAAATGTCGACACTTTTGCTCTTTGTATCTAGTTATGTAACTAGCCGAGTGGCTCATTCTATAATGTAGGAGTGGTAGTGATAAGTTAGTAAAACAATGATACAACCATTTACTCCTGGCTTAAATTAAGCAACAAGAACTAGAACCTTAAAAAGGAAGCAGATGAGCAAATCATGAAGTTAAGGGAAATGAATTAACTGCCTAAATGTCATAACAACCATAAGCTCCAGGAGTACTGTGATCCAATGACGAAATTGATATGATGATAAACAAGAAAACTAAGACCGTCAGAATTTACCCATCATACTCGATGATTCACCACTACCAAAGCAAATATCACGGTGCTTGGGCTATAGAATTGTTTTTTTTTTTTTTTAATAACGAAGAGAAAATACGTAGTATTGTTTGGACAAAAACCTAAATGCTCCTGCGAAGGCAAGATTAAAATCTAGCATCCCAGCTTAGGTAGCCACCTATGCACCTTGCATAGAACCTAGGCTGAATAGACCGCACAGACATACCTAGATAAGGTACTCAGGCAGTCAAGAAACTATGAAAGAAAAAGGATTAAGGCCGGACTTAGCAGATCTGGTCCAGTTTAGGAAGCCAGATGACAGTTAAGGAATTCTAAAAATATTGTCTACTCTTATTTCAATACATGCAATAATACACTTCAAATTTCTTACTTAAATGGCATATTCATTGGTCATTCCTTAAGAGTGACACTTGAAACACCTCTGAGCTACTTCCCTAGGCCCAAACAAACACCTTAAAGCAACTCAAGCACTGGCCTTAAAGTTTCCATGCCTTCTTTTCAAGAATAATACAGTAAAAACTAGCGAAGGATGGACAAACTGAAATTAAAATGTTGTATACATTGCTTATTTTCCATTCGCCCAAGTTGGGGACATAACTTCTTTTGACTGGAAAAAAGAAAATTGAGGATAGAAAGTTTAGGGACATTACTTGGAATTTGCAAGGTTTAATGATGGCATCAGAAGAAACTTATATTAAGAGATCTTTTTTGTGTGTAAATTACACAATAACTGTCAGGTCCAGCCAACAGCTCAGACCCATGTGCTTGAAGCCAAAGTCCACTATCAAGGCTGAACGGTTAATTTGGCTAATCTCTTTGGAAACTGAATAGGACTATGGGTCCACTTTGTAGCATATTCAATTTAATACAGTGAATGTAGTACAGTAGTAGCATATTTAATTTAATACAATTTTCATAGTATAGATGCAAATTGATGTGAAATAATATAAGTTTAGTTTTGTTTACTATTTATACAATTTTCACTAGTGTTGTTGCAGATTATTTAATTATAGATTCACTGCTTCTTAGGTTTGGTTATGTGAAATAATATAAATTTAGTTTTGTTCATTAAAGTGAAGGGAGATTGCAAACACAAATTGATGCGAAATATACGGGATGAGTATGAGACATCACATAGCATGTATTGTAAACATTGATGTATTTTAAAATAGTGAATACAAATAAATACACATAGCATTTATATGATTATTTTTTTAACTTAGATTATATTTATTAACTTTATTTATTTTAGTAAAAGCTTGAATTCTTAAATAGATTAAGTTAATATAAATTAAGTGCAACAATTATTTAGCTATTTAATCAATTAATTGTTTGTTTTTTTTCACTCCACTTTTTTGAGGTCAGAAATAGTCTGAAGGATGTCCTCATCTGGTGCTTCCAATGTCCAAGAGAAGCGAGGAGGTAAAAATCCAGCTTGGGAATGGGGAAAAAGTACCCAATAAACCTAATAAAATGGAGTGTAATTTCTGTAAGAATAAATATGAGGGAGACATTACCCGCTTGAAAAAACATTTAGGTCATATCAGCGGGAATGTCGGAGGCTGTCTCCTGGTCCCAGATGGCGTGAAGCAGAAAGCTCTGGTAATGCTAAGTAAAACTAGAGAAGTAAAGGAAGGGAAAGCAACAGAACTTCAAAATTTGTTAAAACAAGTTCGGGTTGGGGAAGAAGAAGATGAGGAGACAACTCGAGAGGAGTCATTTTCTCGCAAAATAACAGGTCAATTTTCCCGCAAAACAAAAGGACCGATGGATCAATTTGTTATTCGATCGGTCGATGAAGCAGTAGAAGCAGCTCAAAGACAGCCTACGTGCCATCAGCCTTCAGAAAAAAGGCCAGAGACGATTCAATTCGATACATTGCCAAATTTTTTATGAAGGAGGGCTTGCATTCAATATTGCTACGCATCCAGCTTTTAGCAGATGGTCCAAACCATTGGCATGTATGGACCAAACTTACAGACTCCTAGCCCATACGAGCTAAGCGAGACTTGCCTCTAAAGAGAGGTCGAGGAGATAAATGCAACTCTTGAATCATTCAAACGGAGTTGCCGAACAAATGGCTGCACTTTAATGATTGATGCGTGGTCGGATCGGAAAGGGAGAAGTTTAATAAATATCGTTGTACATTGTCCGGTCGGTACAACCTTCTTATTGTCTCAAGATGCATCTTCTGAGAAACACGATGGCAGTTATATCCACAAATTTGTGGAGAGGAGAATTAACTAGGTTGGCGCGGAAAATGTTGTACAGACTGTGACAGATAATGTCTCGAACAATATGGCTGCAGCAAACACATTGGCTCTAACGCATCCAAATATATTTTGGACACCTTATGCAGCACATACAGTTAATCTGATGCTTGCGGACATTGGAAAGATTAAATATATCCGAAGTGCAATTATAATGGGGAGATCAGTCTCCGTGTACATATACAGTCACACCAAATCTTTAGATATAATGAGGAAGACGATTGGTGGAGAGCTAATAAGGTCGGGTACAAGTAGGTTTGCCACGGCATTTCTCTGTTTATCATCAATCAGAGAGAAGAAGAAGGAGCTGCAACATATATTTATTTATGATGACTGGATGGATTGCACTCTTTCCAGAACAGATGCATGCAAGAAGGTATTTATTTTAATTAATAAAAAAATTATTTTATAATTTTAAATTTACGTTATTCATATTTTTTTAATACATTTTTTTATGAATGTTTAGATTGCAGAAATAATTGCTAGCAATAATTTTTAGGACAACACAAACATTGCCATAAAAGTATTCACTCCACTAGTGAAAGTTTTGCATAGAGTTGATGGGGACAAGGTCTCTTCAATGCGCTTTCAGTATGGTGACCTAGAGACTGCTAAAGAGGAGATAAGAGATGCTCTAGGGGGTGAAGAGAAGAAATATCTTCCAATATGGAAGATTATTGATAGGAGATGGGAGGAAAAACTTAAGGGTACTCTGTATAGAGCTGGATATTTCTTGAACCCTTTGTATTACTATGTGAAGCAGCCTGAGATTGATGCTGATGGATCGTTCATGTTGGGCTTCGTTGACGTGATGCGCAGATTCTATTCAAATAATCATAATAGAATTGATAAAATTGCACAGCAACTCTCAATGTATCAAAATCAAAATGGATCATTTAGAATGTCTTTTGCAAGGGCAGCAGTAAAGAGAATCATTAATCCAGGTATGCATTTCAATTTAAGAAATGCAAAATTCAATTAATTAAAGAAATTATTAAATAACTAATAACTATTTCTAAATATTCATTGCTAGCTCAATGGTGACAATTCTATGGGACAGATGCTCCCGAATTGAGGATTATGGCAATGAGGATCTTGAGCCTGACAACCAGTTCTTCGGGTTGTGAACGGAACTGGAGCACATTTGAGATGGTATTACAATTTTAACTTTTCTATTAAATATTTCTTTCTCCCAAATAGATATGTTCTAAACGAAATTCATGTGATTATCTTTTATTTAGGTGCATACGAAGAAAAGAAATAGGCTAAGTTCCAAGAAATTGCATGACTTAATCTTTGTCAAATTCAATGCAAGGCTCAGGAGCAAATTTTCAATCCCAAACAGAGATCCACTAGTAGCATACAATGAAAAGGAAAAAGTCACCGAGTGGTTCATACCTGAGAAAAAGAATGGCGATCCTTATAAGACTAGTGATGATGAAGTCTTTCCTGGAGAATAATTGACTTTGCGACAGATGTCAATTGCTATGGGTGCTAATCCGAAGAAGAGAAAGAGTGAAAGAGTTAAGGCATCTAAGTCGAAAAGTAGTAGAACTTCAAAGGGAAAAGAATCATCATCTTCAAAATCTAAACAACGACACATATCAAATGATGACGATGAGGAAGAAGTTGACACATCATTATCAGATTCGTCATCAGATGATGAGGAAGGCATACCATCAAATGAACCAGTCGACTCTGAATCTAGCTAGAAAATATGTTGTAAATATTGATATTTAAACTTTTAGCATGTTTTAAAGGATAATATTGTAATTCTATAAATTATATCACTTATGTATAGTAGAAACACTTTTCTTTTATCTTGAAAATTTATTTTTCTTAATTTTATGATTGTATGTCGCTCTGTGCATATGCGAGCATTCTTAACGGTATCTGCAAATTCGTAAGTTGAATGTAAATAAGCCAATGTAAGTACTATAAACTAATTTTATGTGTTTTATTATGTTCTATATAGCCAATTATATGATTATTCTTTAACTGGTATGACACCGATATGACACTCCAGTATTTAGGGTCATATCGCGATATCCCACCCGATATCCGGTAACCGGTATGTAATTTGCTGACCGGTACGAGACCAGAATCCGATATTTAGAACACTGAACATACAACAACACTGGGAAAAGGATGCCCATAAAATATATCTCCTAGGTTGTAGGTCAATTGTGCTCACACATTTACGAATACCCCTATAGTACTCCTAACCATAGTAAATATTTAGATGTCAACGGTTTTAATTTAGATTTTTATCCAAATTTTATTAAATTCCTCTGTATACCAAGCGCACCCCCTTTTTTTATTCACTTTTATTTTTTATTTTTTTATTTTTTTATTATTTAAAGGGAGAAGACTTACTCAATCGTTATCATCTTTGTCCTTAACCTAATAAATTATTGTAAAGTTGAAAATAGATGTATACTTACCTCAAAATTATTGTTAGCGGTATTCATTTTTCGGATTTTAATGTCTTTCATAATCTGAGTGTATCGTCTAGTCAACCTTTCTATCAAATTTCAAATCTAAATTTGTTCTTTTATCTGTAACTATATTGATCTATTGATGAAAATATATAAAAATATTTATTTACTTTTTTTTCAGTTTTAATTGTTTTATTTAATTAGTTAGTTAGCCTAAAAACTACCCAAAGTGTAAAATAAAGAAATTCCAAAAATCTAAAAATAAAATAAAATTTCTAAAAATATAAAAATCCTTGAAAAACATGTAGAAAATAGTCTAACTCACTGCACCCCCACACCTATCTTTTATAATCCTCAAGCAAAACCTAACCTTAAAAATAAAAATTCTAACTTACTTTCGCAGGAATCACAATTGCACTTAGCACATGCAACAAGCATTTAAACCCTAGGTTACCCTAGTGTATGAGATGTGTCTAGGAATCCCTCATTCGCCTCCCAGATCCATCAGAGGACTTTGCACCTAAATGCAACTAAGCCAGACAGAGACATAATCAAGATCATGTGCTCAAGCAAGGAAGGTTCTAAAGTCTGTAGAGAGTTTACCTGAAGAGGACTTGTGGTTCCTTTCCATTTCCTCCTGTTAAACAACCAACAAATGAGATCAAAAGGCAAGGGAAAAAGTTCCATATAAGAAGTGCATTCTTTTCTTTTCTTGGTCCAGTAAGGCCAGTAAGAGTGGGGCTGCAAGACAAATTTCTTATCTGAAAGTGCTACTTTCCAAGTTGATAACATTCTTGCAGTCTTCTTTAACCTTTGGGCTAAAAAAATATTGTTCCAGTTGCTAAGGCAAAACTAGCCATCATAGGCATCATACTTGTTCAACTTTAGAAAAAAAAAAAAAAAAAAAGCATACTGTAATTCTTGTCCTAAAAATAAAAAAAATTCAAAAATTCCTAAAAGAAACTGAACCGTTAATTTTTTGCATACTTCAATTGTTTGATATAGATATATAAAACTAATTAAAGCAGAAACATCACAGAAGGATAGCTATCATGAAAAGCCACACCATATGAGTACACGGAAAACCATAGATCAACCCAGACAACATCTGTGAGAACAAAAACAGCTATGGACTGCTGATCGTTACGACTCCTTCAAGCAGGAAATATGAAGGCAACAATGTGTTCATTGCTGATGCATACAAACCACAGGACGTAGTAGCTATAGAGCACAGAAGCTTCTCTAAGGTTGCCGTACCATGCCCAAAAAGTGTCCAGCACATCACAGACACACCAGGGACATGACATGGAATATCGAATTCACTAGTTCATAGTTGAGCATTCTTTTTATTATTTTCCTTCTATATTTTTAACAAAACCAATTACGATTATATGAAAAGAAAGATCTTGTTAATTTAACTTTTATTCAAATCACCTTAAGCAGTAATAATCAAGTGTCGTGCAAGCATAACTAATCAAAGTTCATGACTTTCATAAAAGCAAACTATATTTCTACAAATAAAATTCAAAGAAACAATTCCAAACCCTAAGCATAGGCCATAAAAAACAAGCTTAAGCATAACATATCAAAATACTAGATCTACGAATTATTATCTTTTAATTTTATCATAGAAAAATCGTGTCTTTTAATCCTTTTAGGAAGAAGATAAATAAGAATTATACTACGGTTGATCCCTAACTTTATCTACATCTTAAAACTCAAAACAAGCTTAAGCATAACATATCAAAATACTAGATCTACGAATTATTATCTTTTAATTTTATCATAGAAAAATCGTGTCTTTTAATCCTTTTAGGAAGAAGATAAATAAGAATTATACAACGGTTGATCCCTAACTTTATCTACATCTTAAAACTCAACAAAATTAGTTACTCATGTTTTTATTAATCAAGATGATTTTTTTATGCATGAGAACTATTTTTTTAGGCATCAAAAAAATTGGGGCAGAGGTAGCTCAAGTTGCCACTGATTCACCAACTTTTGCTACTGATTGGTAGCAAAGCTTAGGATCTTGGCCCCCTATTTTTGCAGCACGTCTCAGTTAATCCTCTTGTTTCAAAATAACATGAATATGAAAATGCATACATGTATAAATACTATCACAACATCAACATTATCACGACCCCCTGAATGGTTACTCCCCAATTAGTACAATATATGTCAATTTGACAACTACTATGCTATTTTGTCAGAAAAATCGAATAAAGATAAATAAATTCATATTATTAAATACAAAGGAGTCGCATCACACACTAAGTACAAACCAATAATATTCACATTGAATGCACACGCACACATTTGTGTAACAAAATTCAAAAGTAATGTTTCAAATTCATGTGTTAGAGATGTTCAAAGCATTAATATCAAACATTAACACAACACTAGTCAAAAAGATATATACGCTATATTTCACCATATTGTTAAGCAATATAATCAATTTTTAGTACATGATCATAACTTTCAACCAACACTCCCCCATGTCATATTCAAAAATTTTATCTAATTTAGTACTTCTAATTTTTTATGAGTCTATACCCCATATTAAAATTTTTCTTTCATTCCACATCTCATATTTGATGAGCTTATTCCACTTATATGGTGAAGGTAACTTTCATTTAATGAGAAATAAACATATCAAAATAAGGGAATCTATTGATAGTCCATTCCCACTAGGAACTAACAACTTCCTTGAATATTTTTTATTTTCAACACATTGGAGTAAAAAGTACAATAATCACATTTGAAACCGAATACATGCAATGCACTTGGCTACTTTACTATTTATGTCACACATAAAAGTTATCAATAACTGAATGTAAATAAATCTAATGCCAATATACACTAAATTACCCTCAAACGCAGTGTGTACTAAAGCATAAGGGTATAACATACAACAGCACTAGGAAAAGGATACACGTAAAATATATCTCCTAGGTTGTAGGTCAATTGTGCTCACATATTTAAGAATACCCCTATAGTACTCCTAACAAGAGTAAATTTTTAGATGTCAACGGTTTTAATTTAGATTTTTATCCAAATTTTATTAAATTTCTCTGTATACCAAGCGCACCACCTTATTTTATTCACTTTTATTTTCCTTTTTTTATTATTTAAAGAGAGAAAACTTACTCAATCGTTATCATTTTTGTCCTTAACCTAATAAATTATTGTGAAGTGGAAAATAGATGTATACTTATCTCAAAATTACTGTTAGCGGTATTTATTTTTCGGATTTTAATGTTTTTCATAAAATTCTGAGTGTATCGTCCAGTGTACTCTCCTATCAAATTTCAAATCTAAATTTATTCCTTTATCTGTAACTAGATTGATCTATTGATGAAAATATTTATTTACTTTTTTTTTTAGTTTTAATTGTTTTATTTAATTAGTTAGTTACTCTAAAAACCACTCGAAGTGTAAAATAAAGAAATTCCAAAAATCTAAAAATAAAATAAAAATTCTAAAAAAATAAAAATCCCAGAAAAACACAAAGAAAATAGTCTAATCCACTGCATCCCCCACCTATCTTTTGCTAGTCCTCAAGCAAAACCTAACCCTAAAAAGAAAAAGAAAAATTCTAATTTACTTTCGCAGGAATCGTGATTGCACTTACCACATGCAACAAGCCTTTAAACACCTAGGTTACTCTAGTGTATGAGATGTGTCTCGTAAGAATTTACAGTGAATGTACCCACAAAATTCATGAAGAAAATAGATTAAGGAGTAAAGAAACGAAAAATAACGAAAAAAAAATTTTTATACAAAAGAAAGATAAATCTTTTTTTAATATATTTAATTAAATTAATCTCACTAATATACAAACTCAAGAACGCAGTTAGATTATCAATTTTCAAATCGAGCGTTATATCAGATACACTTATCATTTTAATCAAAAGTTTTAAATCCTATATTTCAATACCAAATAAAAGATAATCCATTGGCTCCTATACATCTACGTGCACGTGTGATAGTATATTTCAGCCTTGGACTCCAACTCTAACTCATGATTCATCTTCTCTCTCATAACAATTTTTTTCTTTTTTTTTTCTTTTTTTCTTTTTTTAAGAATATTTCACCTTTCATGCGAATATCCACGCTTGCTTAGGCGCAAAGCACCCGATTACTCGGATCATACTCTTTTTTTAAGAATATTTCACCTTTCATGCGAATATTCACGCTTACTTAGGCGCAAAGTACCCGATTACTCGGATCATACACTTTTTTTTCATCAATACCAGGCGCACCCCCTTTTTTTTTATCACTCTCGAGGCTATTGCCTTAATACCAGGAGCACCCCCTTTTTTTATCACTCTCGAGGCTATTGCCTTAATACCAGGCGCACCCCATTTTTTTATTCTCACTTTTATCTTTCTTTTTTTTTATTGTTTAGAGAGAAAAGACTTACTCAATCGTTATCATCTTTATCCTTAACCTAATAAACTATTGTGAAGTGGAAAATAGATGTATACTTACCTCAAAATTACTGTTAGAGGTATTTATTTTTTGGATTTAATTTTTTTCATAAAATTCTTAGTGTATCATCCAATCTACTCTCATATCAAATTTCAAATCTAAATTTATTCTTTTATTTGTAATTAGGTTGATTTATTGAAGAAAATATTTTTTGAATTTTTTTACATTTTTCAGATTTTTTTCAGATATTTTTACTTTTTTTCAATTTTTTTTTTAATTATCCTAAAAACTATCCAAACTGTAAAATAAAGAAACAAAATAAATCTAAAAATAAAATAAAAATTCAAGAAAAAACTAAAAATCCTAGAAAAACATGAAGACAAATCTCCTAACCCACTCCCCCACACTAAAACTCGTGTATGCCCTCATACACAAACAATGGGTGGTAAAATAAATAAGAAAACTATTATATAAATATTATACACTATCGTCCATCTACATTATCGTCCATCTACATTATTGTCTCACAAAACACAAAAACTTATTGTGATAAATTTACTGCAAGCACACAGTGTTGTAGTGCGAATAGATTGTTCCCATAGGAATCTAAGATGTTTTGAAATCTCACTTTTTCTATTATCTTAAGAAGTCAACTATTATGATCAAGAGGGGTTTTTTTTATTATTCTAGAGTTAGCCTAAAATATCGAATTCACTACACTCCTTTTATTATTTTCCTTCTATATTTTTAACAAAAACAATTACGATTATATGAAAAAGAAGATCTTGTTAATTTAACTTTTATTCAAATCGCCTTAAGCATTAATAATCAAGTGTCCTGCAAGCATAACTCATCAAAGTTCATGACTTTCATAAAAGCAAACTATATTTCTACAAATAAAATTCAAAGAAACAATTCCAAACCCTAAGCATAGGCCATCAAAAACAAACTTAAGCATAACACAAACTTAAGTATAACATATCAAAGTACTAGATCTACGAATTATTATCTTTAGTTTTATCACAGAAAAATCGTGTCTTTTAATCCTTTTAGGAAGAAGATAAATAAGAATTATACTACGGTTGATCCCTAACTTTATCTACATCTTAAAACTCAGCAAAATTAGTTACTCATGTTTTTATTAATCAAAATGATTTTTTTAATGCATGAGAACTATTTTTTTAGGCATCAAAAAAATTGGGGTAGAGGCAGCTCAACTTGCCACTGATTTACCAACTTTTGCTATTGATTGGTAGCAAATCTTAGGATCTTGGCTTCCTATTTTTGCAGTACGTCTCAATTAATCCTCTTGTTTCAATATAACATGAATATGAAAATGCATACATATATAAATACTATCACAACATCAACATTATCATGACCCCCTGAATGGTTACTCCCCCAATTAGTACAATATATGTCAATTTGACAACTACTATGCTATTTTGTCAGAAAAATCAAATAAAGATAAATAAATTCACATTATTAAATACAAAGGAGTCGCATCACACACTAAGTACAAACCAATAATATTCACATTGAATGCACACGCACACACACACAAATGTAACAAAATTCAAAAGTAATGTTTCAAATTTATGTGTTAGAGATGTTCAAAGCATTAAGATCAAACATTAACACAACACTAGTCTAAAAGATATATACGCTGTATTTTACCATATTGTTAAGCAATATAATCAATTTTTAGTACATGATCATAACTTTCAACCAACACTCCCCCATGTCATATTCAAAATTTTTATCTAATTTAGTACTTCTCATTTTTTATGAGTCTATACCCCATATTAAAAATTTTCTTTCACTCCACATCTTATATTTGATGAGCTTATTCCACTTATATGGTGAAGGTGACTTTCATCCTCATGGGAAATAAACATATCAGTAAGGGAACTATTGGTAGTCCATTCCCACTAGGAACTAACAACTTCCTTGAATATTTTTTATTTTCAACACATTGGAGTAAAAAGTACATAAATCACATTTGAAACCGAATACATGCAATGCACTTGGCTACTTTACTATTTATGTCACACATAAAAGTTATCAATAATTGAATGTAAATAAATCTAATGCCAATATACACTAAATTACCCTCAAACGCAGTGTGTACTAAAGCATAAGGGTATAACATACAACAGCACTAGGAAAAGGATACCCTTAAAATATATCTCCTAGGTTGTAAGTCAATTGTGCTCACACATTTATGAATACCCCTATAGTACTCCTAATAAGAGTAAAGTTTTAGATGTCAACGGTTTTAATCTAGATTTTTATCCAAATTTTATTAAATTTCTCTGTATACCAAGCGCACCCCTTTTTTTATTCACTTTTATTTTTCCTTTTTTTTATTATTTAAAGAGAGAAGACTTACTCAATCGTTATTATCTTTATCCTTAACCTAATAAATTATTGTGAAGTGAAAAATATATGTATACTTATCTCAAAATTACTGTTAGCGGTATTTATTTTTCTAATTTTAATGTTTTTCATAAAATTCTGAGTGTATCGTCCAGTCTACTCTCCTATCAAATTTCAAATCTAAATTTATTCCTTTATCTGTAACTAGATTGATCTATTGATGAAAATATATAAAAATATTTATTTACTTTTTTTTTTCAGTTTAGTTGTTTTATTTAATTAGTTAGTTACCCTAAAAACTACTCGAAGTGTAAAATAAAGAAATTCCAAAAATCTAAAAATAAAATAAAAATTCTAAAAAAATAAAAATCCTAGAAAAACACGAAGAAAATAGTCTAACCCACTGCACCCCCATACCTATCTTTTGCTAGTCCTCAAGCAAAACCTAACCATAAAAAAAAAAGAAAAATTCTAACTTACTTTCGCAAGAATCGTGATTGCACTTAACACATGCAACAAACCTTTAAACCCCTAGGTTACCCTAGTGTATGAGATGTGTCTCGTAAGGATTTGCAGTGAATATACCCACAAAATTCATGAAAAAAATAGATTAAGGAGTAAAGAAAAGAAAAATAACGAAAAATAAAAATTTTATACAAAAGAAAAATCTTTTCTTAATATATTTAATTCAATTAATCTCACTAATATACAAACTCAAGAACGCAGTTAGATTATCAATTTTCAAATCGAGCGTCATATCAGATACACTTATCATTTTAATCAAAAATTTTAAATCCTATTTTTCAATACCAACTAACAGATAATCCATTGGCTCCTATACATTTACGTGCACGTGTGATAGTCTACTTCGGCGTTGGACTCCAACTCTAACTCATCTTATCATTTTAATCAAAAATTTTAAATCCTATTTTTCAATACCAACTAATAGATAATCCATTGGCTCCTATACATCTACGTGCACGTGTGATAGTCTACTTCGGCGTTGGACTCCAACTCTAACTCATGATTCATCTTCTCTCTCATAATAATTTTTTTTTCTTTTTTTAATAATATTTCACCTTTCATGTGAATATCCACGCTTGCTTAGGCGCAAAGTACCCGATTACTCGGATCATACTCTTTTTTTTAAGAATATTTCACTTTTCATGCGAATATCCACGCCTGCTTAGGCACAAAGTACCCGATTACTCGGATCATACTCTTTTTTTTAAGAATATTTCACCTTTCATGCGAATATTCACACTTGCTTAGGCGCAAAGTACCTGATTACTCGGATCATACTCTTTTTTTCACTCTTGAAGCTATTGCCTTAATACTAGGCGCACCCCTTTTTTTATAACTCTCGAGACTCATGCCTTAATACCAGGCGCACCCTATTTTTTTATTCTCACTTTTATTTTTCTTTCTTTTATTGTTTAGAGAGAGAAGCCTTACTCAATCGTTATCATCTTTATCCTTAACCTAATAAACTATTGTGGAGTGGAAAATAGATGAATACTTACCTCAAAATTACTGTTAGCGGTATTTATTTTTTGGATTTAATTTTTTTCATAAAATTCTTAAGTGTATCATCCAATTTACTCTCATATCAAATTTCAAATCTAAATTTATTCTTTTATTTGTAATTAGGTTGATTTATTGAAGAAAATATTTTTTGAATTGTTTTACATTTTTCAGATTTTTTCAGATATTTTTACTTTTTTGAAATTTTTTTTTAGTTACCCTATTTTTTATTTTTTTTAGTTACCCTAAAACTAACCAAAGTGTAAAATAAAGAAACAAAAAAAATCTAAAAATAAAATAAAAAATTCCTAGAAAAAACTAAAAATCCTAGAAAAACACAAAGACAAATCTCCTAACCCACTCCCCCACACCAAAACTCGTGTATGCCCTCATACACAAAGGGTGTTAAAATAAATAATAAAACTATTATATAAATATTATACACTATTGTCCATCTATATTACCGTCCATCTACATTATTGTCTCACAAAACACAAAAACTTACTGTGATAAATTTACTGCATGCGCACAGTGTTGTAGTGCAAATAGGTTATTCCCATAGGAATCTAAGATGTTTTTGAAATCTCACTTTTTCTATTAGCTTAACAAGTTAACTATTATGATCTAGATGGGTTTTTTTATTATTTTAGATTTAGCCTAGAATATCGAATTCACTAGTTCACAGCTGAGCACTCTTTTTATTATTTTCCTTCTATATTTTTAACAAAAACAATTACGATTATATGAAAAAGAAGATCTTGTTAATTTAACTTTTATTAAAATCGCCTTAAGCATTAATAATCAAGTGTCGTACAAGCATAACTCATCAAATTTAATGACTTTCATAAAAGCAAACTATATTTCTACAAATAAAATTCAAAGAAACAATTCCAAACCCTAAGCATAGGCCATCAAAAACAAGCTTAAGCATAACATATCAAAGTAGTAGATCTACGAATTATTATCTTTTAATTTTATCATAGGAAAATCGTGTCTTTTAATCCTTTTAGGAAGAAGATAAATAAGAATTATGCTACGGTTGATCCCTAACTTTATCTACAACTTAAAACTCAGCAAAATTAGTTACTCATGTTTTTATTAATC